>CAWVOI010000041.1:0-308722 GCA_963930915.1 Forcipomyia taiwana
ACATTTTTTTCAAAAATGTGCTTTTGTCCGCAATTTAAGCAATGATGTCCCACTTAGCTCCGAAAGTAAGGGTCAAAAGAGCCTAGTTGTCAATTCAGTCGACTGGAAAGAGTGTCAAGATTCGAAATCGAAAAAATTGGCTCCTCCGCATATTTAATGTGAATAGCCAAGGAAGAGCCTCGGAGGAGCCCCGTAGTTATACGCATTTAAAATTTGTAGGCTTAGCTGTAGTCAAAATTAGATGGGTACAAAAAAATGGGCTTAACTTCCCATTATGCAAAATCCAAAAATGCGAAAAAAAAAGCATTTCCACATCCCAGCCTCCCCCAACGAAAGAGGCTACGGTACCAGTGTATTAAAACGTACGAATATGTGTGATAAAGTCGTTACGTTATTGCTAATAAATAATTTTATTGCGATATGGCGAGTGAGAGCTGTTGTTGGGCAAAACATCGTCATCATCCCTCATGGAGAAGTGGCAGCAAGTGGCAAACCGAGCGACAAATCAATGTCTCGCAGTCAGAGAATGGGAAATGGGAAAACAAGGAACAGGGAAAACCTCAAAAGCTCGTCGAAGGAGAAAAAGACGAAATCATTTTCTATTGTTTTTCCTCCGTCGCTCGCGTCTTCATGATTGTGGTTGCCTGCCGAAGTCGTAGTTGAATGAAGTTGGATGTGACAAACGCAAAACTGTCTCGTCGTTCGTCGGCATCGTGTTTTTCACCACTGAAAGCGAGCAGGGACGAAGGAGAGAGAGACATGGAGGGAACACATATCAAATCAACTTAATGGAAAAGCCGTAATGTGGCAGTAGAGTGGTATAAAAATGGGCGATTGGTAATAATTTAGCAAGCAAGAGGGCTGAGTGTGTCTGTGTAGTGTGTAAGCACGGGAAACGGTGGTGGAGAGACCACAAGCTCACGAAGGAGGCGAAAGGGGAGCGCAATTTAGTGTCACATATGTTTCCCGGCCGGGGGATTAGAAGTAAGGGGCGATTTGAATGCGAGCGGCTCTCCCGTCTACGGAGCCTCGTCCTGCATTCTGAATTTCTTCATTAAATCTGGTCCCTCTCTCCTCATAAATTGCCCTTTTTACTGCGATTCTCCGTGTTCTGGAGCCCATTTTCCGTTTATGAGAAAATTGGGGAAAATTATGGGCTCTTCCTGAGCTAGGAGATCGATAAAATTAGAGGAAACAAAGCCACGAAATCAATTATGCGCCAGTCTTGGAGGTCAGCGACCCTCGGGGTAAACAAACTCATACACGCACAATGTGTCGAGTTTGAATCCACGCCAGCCGAGCGACTTAATACACACTCTCGTTGATTGTCTCTCCGTACTCCGACTCAACAATGTGTCTAACATAAAACACTAATCGGAAAAGCAAATTAACCATTCTTTTCTTGTCGTTTTTATCCTCGCTCCGCGCTCGTACACGATTGGGCTCCATTTTGAGCTGCCGCGTCCCAATCGCCGCTTGACTTTGTCGCCTTTTTCGTGAGTCAAATAAAATGCGACCGGCTCATCCATTAAAATCTGTCATAAACCATCCCGTCTGCTCGTTTTGGAGCCTCATCTCGACGTTTTATGTGCACATCGCACACGAGTGTTTCACTTTGCCATGTCCCTGCGTCAGGGGCGGGTCCGGAGCCGCCCCAGAAAAAGTTTCCCCGAACAGAAGGGTTGCTTCTCTCCTGGAGAGGTTCGGGGACCGCCCTTCCCGCCCCTGGACAAGCGTCCCATCACATTATGATCCCTGCCAGCTTATGTGAGGCGCTTCCTTGTGTTTATGGTTGTATTTTCTTGCTAATGGCAGGCAGAGGGACAAACGCACACGTTTCATGTCTGAATTACATGATGTCATGTAATAAATAAAGCTTACACGGGAACTGGTTGTGGCATTTTGCAATTTTTCATCGGAACAACGGGGACACCAGATGCGGAGAGGATGAAGTGTCAGGTCGAGAGTCATCAACGAGGAGAGGCTTGAGTGCATTTGCGTTAATTGGTATCGGGTTTCCAGGGCAGCGATTTTACGGGAACGCGCGCCTCAGAGATCTGGGATCCATGACGGGAAATTTGTAACTCTTGACAATAATCGCCATTATCAATGTTTAATGCCATTAATTTGCATAAAGTATTGCCTCGCAGTTCTCCCGGACTGCCTGTATCGGTCTAGTCCCCGGCCACATGCACGCTCATACACACATTATTGGTTGTTAAGTTCCCCATTAAATCATTCGCATACTGGCCTGCATCGTGTCACACAAGCAGTACTGGTGGCCTCTACAATAACAACAAACACGGCTGTGGCAACGTCGATGTTTCGTGTCCTCCGGCTGCGCCGTTCCGAGTGCAGAGGGGTGGCGAGACGGGGAGGGGGAGGCGGAGGCGTTTTGGACATGAACATTGCTTTATCGACGATGTCGTCGTTCAATTTTCATATTTTCACCTCGCTCCCCACGTCTCCACTCCCCGCTTCCCGGGTGAGCCGTACGAGCGAACTCCCCGATAATAATGTGCAACAAATTTGAATCATACGTACGCTTTTCATGCATGCATTGAATGGCATTTTGTTAAAATTAAGCTGCTAGCGGTAGAGTTCCGGGATCTCCCGAACCGGGAAGCTGAGATCTTCGGTAACCCTTTTGATGGATGACTTTGACTTTTAAGAAAATTGGTTATCTGTGACTCTTAAGAAAATTGGTTTCTATCCTCCTTTGTTAGGAAGTTACGCAAGTGAAAAAAAAACAAATTAAATTAAATCAAAATACAAAATCGAAGATCTAGTATAAGAGGTGTATTTTCCCGGGTTTATTCATAATACTCAATATCTGAGGCCCCCCACTCAGCCCCCTTACGGGATAGGGGCATAGATGAGTTCTATGATTTGCTACATTTGATGTGAACAAAAACATATCCAAAGTTCAGCTCAATCGAATTAAGTCTAAGAACCTTTCATACAACGGGTTTACCTCTCTCACTCTCCCCCCTAGAGGTAATGGGAGTCTAAGATATCTAACCTATGCTCTACATGATGCAGAAAACCGTAGGTCTCTATCTTCTTTGGTTCTTGATTTATAAAGTTTCGGACAGACAGACAGACAGACAAATAGTGCATTTTCTTTCTCTATCCGAGGGAAAATGTTCTTTAACTTAGGGGTCTCTGGCTCCTCCCCCTTACGTTGTGAGTCATGGTGTTATTTCATGGTTGACCTAGTAGTTTTTATGACAACCTAAAAATGTTTGTTGAAATTTTAGTGAATTTCGGTACCAAAATTACGCACCCCTAAACACCCCTAGCTGCTGCAAGGTGATATGAGCGGATTTGTTTGCTCGCTGCAAGGGTTTGTGGCGGCAAGTTGAGTATCGGGTGGCTGCCGAAATCGCTTATTATTGAAACATATTGGCTTCTGATTGAGCCACGTACTTTTCTATCTGCGGTGCTCGTCTAAAAGCCCAGTATACACGCGTTACGGCGGTCTGTGGACGTGTATGACGACGGATGCATGGAATGTTTTGGGTCAATGACGCGAGAATGGAGGTTGCAATGAATATATCGGGTGATGTATGTGCGCGCTTCAAAGGCATTTTTTCATCGAAATGAGGTTAAATAAATTTCTAGGGTATATTGCTGCATGCTGTGTTTCTAGCAATCGTGCGAATTGGAGGGTACGGGAAGAAGCTACTATCGGTATGGGTTTTTGATGTTTATGAGTCTAGCCAGCAGCCAGTAAAAGTTTAAGCGGTAGAATAAATTTTAATTGGCTTGCCTCGGAGCCAAAAGTCAAAATTTGCACAGTAATTAAAAGCCGGAGAGGCCTTGCGGGAAGACAGACGCTTGCTTTTACAGCTCTCCTCTAATCGATCCTATCTCGATAATTAGCTGATAAGAAGTTGATTTCGCTATGTTAATTAGATAAGAGTCGAGAAAATTGATTAGAAAAGGTCTCGCGTAGTGGGTTTTGTGTGGAGCTGTGAGTTCTCAGCAGTCCCGGTAGCGTAATGGAGAACGCGTCGGCCTCCTAAGCCGAAGATTGCGGGTTCGAGTCCCGTCCGGGATACAATTTTTGGAGTGTTATTTTGGCCCGATAAGCGTTTTTAGGGTATTTTCTTCCCCCAATTCCCTCAATTTCGGCGAATTCCGTCCACATTTTATTATTACGTGGTTACCCAAGCTGGGAAGGAGCTCCATGACATTTCGAATTGGTGCCAGCGGGTGAAAAAATTTCAATTTTACATTCATTCACGTTGCCGCCACTGATGTTGGTTGTTGGGCTGCCTCCCATCATCTCGCCTCCCCCCTCAAGTCTTTTACGTGAGCATTTATTATGGCGAGTGCACATTGGCACGTGCAGTAGCTCGTTAGTTCGCGCTAGAGGCGTCCGTTGGGGGCGTCCAAATCTCTAAAACAAAACAATTGACGTCGCAATCGACTCTGGCCGATTTGCCTCAGCCATGTCGAATGTCGAATTATCTAAGATCAGCTGCCGCGGTGCCCGAAACGGCCGTAAAAGCGAACAACGTGAACGTGAACGGACGAGTAAGTGAATAAAAACAAATGTATAGGTACATGAAAAATGATCTCTTGCTTCTTCTTCCTCTCCCGGCTGCGCGAGCGTGTGCATATCAATTGATTCGGAGATTGGAATTCGTGTTGCCTACGAAGTTCGCATATGTTACGAGACGGTGGCGGTGGCTCGAACGGTGATGATATGTGGATTGTAACTCAATAATTCAAGAGCCGTTAGAGCCAAGACACATGCTGTCTCGAACACCGGAACAAATTAGAAAAGTTTTGCTACGTTCGGTCTGGCTGCAATTTATCATTTCGGTAACTAGACATGGAGAAAATTAGTGAAACTCTCAAAGTCCACTTTTCTGTCAAAAATTGAGACATGCCTGCCTCGAATTGTTGACTCAGGTTTGAATATTTATTTGTTTTTCTTCCCGTAAATCCGCAATCTGGCTACCTACTGCTCTAATGATTCGCCCAAAAAGTCAAGTGCCACGTTTTCAGGCAAGAGTCGAGGGAATTGGGGCTCTCGAGGGAGTTTCCATCCAAAGAGCGATCAAAGTTTGAAGAGCCTGAAAGTGAGGAAAATGTTGGAGTATCAAATTAACCTGAAAAATTCAAATGTTAATCAAAAAGTTTTAATGCTCCGTACGAGATCTTGAGTCGAAGAGTCGAGGAAGTTGGGAGAGAGAAGCCAGTCGCAGTCTGACAAACTTTTCCAAGATATGACTTTACGTACCTCGTTTATTGTGCTCGTATAAAGTTCGTGCCTTCTTTGCACCTCTTCTTCACATGGGAATTTATGTCGCTAACTTTATCCTTTTTCCTTTCTGAATTGCAGAACAAGCCATGAATCGAACAGGAGGCCAACAGGTGAAGAAACAGCCAAATACAAACAACTCCACAAATGCTGGCGCGACAGAGACAAAGAAGGCAACCTCAGATGAGAACGAGAATGAAAATCCGGCAGCGGTGACGCCCAATAGCGCTGCAGTGGGAGGGGGAACGAAGGAGGAGGAAGACATTTACGAGTTCAAGGGCACTCCCAAGGACAGCAGCTCATCCAGCGACGACAAATCCGACGCAGGAAAGTGCTCGGACAAGTCGTCGGACGAGAAAGCCATCGAGAATGACACCAACAAGCGAACTTTCTCGGAGGTGGAGCCTGCAGAGGAGAACGGGGAGGACGACTCGAAGCGGAAGAAGCGCAAGGAGGACGTCAAGGAGGCCCCAGTGAAGTCTGCGTCGGGAGTGCGGATCCCCATTAGGCAGGAGAAGGGCTCGAAGGTGCCAGGCCCCGCCTCCAAGACCATGGGGACCAACAAAGTGGCTGCCACTGAGCGCAAGAGCCCAGTTCCCAGTCCGAAGCCCAAGAGCGGAGGAGGCGACAGTGACGGCGACGATGACAAACCCGGGAACGACGGCCCCAAGGTCCCACCTCTGAAGATCGTCATTCCACAGACGGACCAGGAGGTCGGGGGGACGCGGAACGGCAAGAACGCCTCCAACCGGAACCAGGCCCTGCCCTACGTGGTGCCCTCCTCCAACAACAGCAACGACTCGACAGCCGAGAAGGAAAGCTCGTCGTCACGCTGCGGAAGTCCCGTGGATCCCATCAAGATCGACGAGAAGCCCGTCTCCGGAACCTCAGAGTCCTCCACAGGCACTGCAGCCGCTCCTGCGAGTGGAAACCAGGCCAAGTCGGGGGGCCAGGAGCGTCAGCCCCGAGTTCTGAGGAGCTCGCACCGAGGAGGCAACGGACAGAGCGGCTCGGCAGACAGGAGCTCCAACAACAGCTCTCCCCAGCTCCAGAACAGCTCGTCTCCGAGTCCAGCGGCGGTAGCAACAGCGAATGAGAAGGGAGAAGCGGAAAAGGAGAAGAACGGCTCGAACCCAGCGACCCCTGCGAACCAGACGAAGGACGAGGAGGCCTCCTCGACGTCCACTCAGCAGTCCTCTACGCCCGTGAATAGCAACGAGTTGCATCCGCGCAAGCGAAAGATCCGGGCCAGCAAGGAGCAGTCCGAGGTGAAGTCGGAGGTGAAGCAGGAGGAGAAGACGGAGCAGGGGGAGGTCCATCCCCACGACCAGCCCATCACAAACTGCTACCAGATGTACATAAACCTCCGCAAGCAGATCGACAGACGGCTGTGGAGCCTGTTCCCGGTGCAGCCGAAGCCCCCACAAGGCTTCAAAGACTACCTCATGAACCGACGGACTTACGTGCTGGAGAGCAAGACGCCCAAGGACCCGCAGCCCAGTTACCCCGCCTCTCTGCCAGCCGCCATGAAGGAGCTCTTTGCGACGCAGGAGAAGGAGCGGTACAAACTCAAGATCCAGCACATCGTCGAGAAGGAGAAGCTGGTGCTGGCGGTGGAGCAGGAGATTCTGAGGGTGCACGGGAGAGCAGCGAGGGCTCTGGCCAACCAGTCGCTGCCCTTCTCGGTGTGCTCCATCCTGAAGGACCAGGAGGTCTACAACATGATCACGCCGGAGCAGGAGCAGAAGGACATGAACGCCAGATCGCGCTACAACGGGAGACTGTTCCTGAGCTGGCTGCAGGACGTCGACGACAAGTGGGAGAAGATTAAGGTGGGTGCTTTCTGAACCCATGAAGCATTTAATCGACCGTAGAAATTTTGGCAGTTCGAGCCTTTTTCTCTTGAAACCCAGGTCAAATTAGGCGGTTAGGGAACCTCTTAAAATTAGTCTAAAGCCCCCATTTGCTTTAATTTGACCTACGGTTAGAGAAAAAAAGTTCCAAATTGCTCAAAATTCTTCAGAAATTCAACGTAAAAAATTTGTTCGGTGGATTAAAGATCACATTCTGCCTTATTTTTGAAGACAAAAAATGCTAACCCCCGTTCTCTTTTTGTCGTCAACAGGAAGCCATGCTCCTGCGACACCACAACGAGGCGGAAAGCCTGCACGCTGTGCAAAAGATGGATTGGGAGTGGAAACTCAAGGAGGCTTCGCTGTGCGAGTGGAAAGCGAAAGCCGTCATCGACGACTCCCACGTGCCGGAGGTGCACGTGAGCGACGACTTTGACCTCCCTTAGACGACTCCAATGCATTTAACCGATTAAGCTGTTCGCGAACTCAATGATCTTCAGTGTATTTTATTGCTCTAAGTTAGTCGTTAGCAAAAAAAAAATAAAGATTAAGTCTACAGTGGCTCGTTTAGCTTCGACTGGACAATCGAGTGGATCTGCAGGAGGGACTGGTAGTCCTCTTGCGTGAGTCTCCCGTTGTCCGCCTTCTGCTTCACCTGGTTCAACTTTTGCACTGCAGCCGTGTTGTTCATCATCTTGAAGAGCACCTCAGCCTGCCGAATGATGTCTCTGGCCCGCTCCAGATACGTCACCTGGCCACTGAAGTCGGGCATCTTGAGTGTCTCGGAGCTCTCCACATGCTCAAAGTTCTCGGAACCGTCCTCCACGCTGCTCGTGACCTCGTCATTGGGCTTGAACTCCAGCGTGAACTCCACGGGAGGCTCTTCCTTGACATTCGGCGGAGAAACTTCGCTATTTTCCGGCTGTTTCTTGGGACTCTTTTGCGGTTTTGGAGCCCTTTCTTCTTCTGTCTTGCGTTTTTTGGTACGCTTTTCGGGCTCGGAGGTACTTTCTGAGGCACTCTCGCCTGACTTTGACTTTCTCTTGGAGCCTTTTGACCTATCTGAGCTGGACTCGGGCTCGCTCTGGAGGTCTGCGGACTTTCTTCGGCCCTTGGAAGGAGGTTCGGGAGTGGTCCGGTCCGAGGACTTTCTGCGAGTGCTGGAGGCAGACTCTGGCTCGCTCTGGGGATCCATTGACTTTCGGCGAGCTTTTGAGGGCTTCTCGGAAGCTACAACCTCGGCATCTCTCGGCTGATCCGTTGACTTTCTGCGCGAGCTTGACGGCTTTTCCGATTCACCCTGCTTGCTCGTAGTTGGCGCTGAGCTGGAGGGGTTCTCTGAGGCACTTTCGGGAGGCGTCTCCTTCATATCTACGTCTACTGGAGCTGCTTCTGGCGCAGCTTCGTCATCCTTCGTGGTGCTGTCGGGGGTCCGAGTCTCGCTCTCGTTTTCGTTCGTGGGCTGCGTGTCGATGAAGAAGAGGTCCGTGACGGGAGGTGGGGGCTGCTTGGCCAGCTTCAGGAGGTTGTCGAAGGAGAACACCTGGTCTCTCGAGAGAGGCCACGACTGCGCCTTGTTGCACTCCGAGAGCTCGTCCAGGAGGTCGTGGTAGGCGTTATGGTTCGTAGCGGAGAAGATGAACACCAGGTGGTCCTGCATGGTCTTCCGGACCTCCATTTGGTTGCTCAGGTCCTTTCTCTTCTGGAGCTCGTCCAGCAGCCTCGCGATGCCCAGCATGTGCTCCTTCCCCTCCCGCAGCCCGAAACGCCCAAAAAAGTGCATGTTGAGAATAACACGCTGCTTCTCGGCCGCCCGCCACGACTTGTTGCTCATGTTGACCTTGAGCTTGTGTACGATTTCCTTCAGCTCCCGGAACGACTTGGTGCAACCTTGCAGGCTCTTCAGTCGCTCCTTCACGTGCACGATCAGCTTCTCGCGGTTCTTGGGCAACGAGAACGAGTTGTAGATGCGACGCTCGCTCTCCTGCACCTTGCCGGTCTTCAGGAACTTCTTGAGCTCCTCGTGGACGGCGTTCTGCTTCGCTTCGGAGCCTCCGATGACCAGCATGTTGCCGACGCGCTCCCACGCCATGCGGATCTCGACGTCGTACTTCTTGCTCATCTCCTGGAGGAACACGGTGCCAAAAGTCAGAAGCCAGGAGCTGTGGGTCTTCGTGAGGAGCACCTTGGCCACCGTCTTCGGCTCCTGAGGGGCTTCCTCGTCCAGTGCGATGTAGTCACTTGCAAAGTCCACCGGGAACGCCACTCGGTGCTCGGCGGTCGACTGCTGGAAAACCTCAGGGGCCATGCCGAACGTATCGCTGGTCTTCCTGAGTTCCTCCTGCTTGTTTTCGAATATCGGGGGGTCGAAGGGTACGTCACTGTCGCTGTTTGCGACGCTGTCGTCCAGGTCGATGTGGAATTCGCGCTCCTCGTTGACCTTCTGGAGCTCCTTGGTAAAGCTGAACGAGCTGGGGTCGCTCTCAGATGCCGCCGAGCTTTCTAAGGGCCCAGCAGCCTCCCCGTCGTCTTCGGAGTCGGGTAACACTATAGCCTCAGGCTCATTTCGCGCCTCCAACTCGTCGTCGAATCGCTTCTTTGGTGGAATGAGGTTGTTCTTCATGCAGAACCGGTCATAGAAGCCGTCCTGCTCCTTCTTTATACTCTGGTCCCAAATCACCTCAAAGTCGGGGCTGAAGGACATCAAATTGTAGGAGATGGGCTCTCTGGGAGCCTCCTCCTCGTTCACGTTCAAGGGGAAAACCGGCAGGTACGAAGTCACGCTCATCTTGGGCAGGTTGTGGCCGAAGACACGCTGAGCGTGGTGGCAGTTGTTGGCCAGGTGACCTTCTTCCGCACACACGCTACACCACTTTCGGGGATTGGATACTGTTTCCTGGTTCAGCTCCTCAAAGTCTCGTGTCTGAAATAGTAAGATTCGTTATTTCACACATTTCAAGGGGAGATTTTCTTAAGTACCGTGTTGTGATAGCGTCGCCACTTATCGGGACAGCGGTAGAACACATGACCTTTGACCTGGCACAGAGAGCACCGCTTCTGTCTCTCGTGCGTGCATTTCTGGCAGTGCCGCATGAAGACGTTGGAGCTGGCGCCGCAGTTGAGGCACATTTTTCGCGGGCAACGGGGCTCGCGGTGGCCCTGCTGTCCACACACGAAACAGACGATCTTCCTGCGGGGCAGAGGACAGTTTTGAACACGATGGCTGAACTCCTGGCAGTTCTGGCAGCGACGAGGCATCTTCACGGAGGGCGGGGGGTAGCGGTCTTCGATGTCTATTTGCCAGTGCTTGGGATCTCCTGAAATTAGAGGGAAATGAGCTTTTCAGGAACTAGACAAATTTTGATGGGTGGCCAATTTCCTCCAATTTTGGCCCGAAAACCACGGAAAAGTGTTTCTTTGGGTAAACTTAGTCGTTTTAAGCCTTCAAAGACTGATTTTGCGACAAAAAATTTTTGGCCAAAAATTCCGAAATTGATTTTTCTTAACGAGTGGAGGTTTGGCCAAAGTTCAAATTTTAGGTGAAAAAATTTTTTTCTCCAATTTCAGTTTTTTCGGGCTAAAAACCCCGGAAACGTGGTTCTTGGGTTAATTTTAGTCGTTTTAAGGCATCAGAGACCATTTTTGAGACAAAAAATTTTTGGCCAAAAATCGCGAAATTGAGATTTTCTTAACGAGCAGAGGGTTTGCCCAAAATTTAAATTTTTGGTATAAAATTTTTTCTCTCCAACTTTCATTTTTTTTGGCCCAAAAACTTTGAAACAGTGGTTTTTATTGTAAATGTAGCTGTTTTATGTCTCTGACGGAAGTTTTTCCTCGAAAAAATATTAGCCCAAAATACCAAAATTGATGTTTTTAACGTTCTGAGCGATAAAGTCTAGAAAGAGAAAAGTCACTTACGAGGCATGGGCTTCAGAACTCTAGAGATGTTGAAGTCCTCGCCCCCCCAGCTGTTGTTGTAGAACTTGTGCATCTCCTCATTCCAGCCGATCTCCCAGCCCCCAGTCGGAACCTTCACTAGCTGGGAGCTTGGTCCAGCCACTGGCTCTTCTGGCATCGCATCAGCGATGTCGGCTTCCTCGTTTTGGGTCACATTTAGCTGAATGTCTTGGGCAGAGGCATTGTCCTCCTCCTGCTCCATCGCCTCCTCGTCCGACGCAGGGGCGACACCGGGAGGGGCCTTGTTGTGGTCCACCCCGCCGTCGTCAGAGTCGCTCTCCTCTTCCTCGTTCCGGATTATGTCGGTCAGAACGGAGATAAAGTTGCCCTCGTTGAAGTTGTCCTTGTTGAAGCTCTTCGTGCGCTCCCTGGCGGGCTTCTGGGGGGGCTGCCTCTTGAGGTTGGCGAGATTGTTGTCGAGCGCTGGTCCGCGCTGGATCGGGAAGCTGCTGGACGTGGAAGGCTGCGGCTCGTCGTCATAGTTCATGGAATTGTCCTCGCTGCTGGCAGAAGACACAGAGAGGGGAGATTTCTCGACGTTTGAGGTACTTGGTGTGGGTCTGGAAGGCTCGACCCCTCGAATTCGGGTCCTCTCAGTGCGCTCGATGAAGTCGTCGGACATCATGGAGCTGCTTGAGGGCGAGTGGGGTCTCGAGGCGGGTGGTGGAACGTCGTTCTCGGGCTCCTCTGACTCCGAGTCGTCCTCTAATACCACTACCTCGGGGGGAACGGCTGGAATCAGGATTACGTCATCGTCCTCCTCGGTCTCGGCCTCGACTGAACGCTTGGCGGTCGTGTTTGGGGGCGGGGGGACCTTGAACTCGGACTGGGAGTCGTCTTCCTCCACGAATATCACGTTGTCCTGCTTCGGGGCCTGCTGAGAGGTTTGAAGCTTTGGAAAGTCTGGGAAATTTTGCAGCTTCTGGAATCTCTGGTGGCGACTCCGTTTCTGCAAGGCACGCTCCATACGTCTAGCTTTGTCATTGAAGGGATTCATGAGGAACTTCTTGTTGCGTTGTTGTTGTTGCTGCTGCTGTTGCTGTTGGGGTTCTTGGCGGTCCTGGGATCGCTGGTTCCGGCCCCAGTTTTGATTCTCCGGTGGCCACGGCTGTCTCATGTTGGATGGCCTGACTGGTCTTTGATTGTTTGGACTATCGTTCCAATACCGATGTCGCTGGTTTCTCCTGTTGTTCCTACTACTGCTCTGGTCTGACTGTGCGGTCTGGCGCTGTTGGTTCTGATTGAGGCTCTGGTTCCTATTAGAAACGTTTTCGTGGTGGATTCTCGAGTACAGGCGCGCTTCCAGCTCGCACTGCCGTTGGTAGTCGTCATAATCCATGGCTAGAAGCTCTGTCTGGAGGATTATGTGGTAAAGAAGGGCGCACGTTGCTTTCAGTGACCTGAGATGATTTTCAAAACAAATGCGCCAAAACGCGAAATACTGCGCCAGATGATGAGTCAAAGAAGTGGCCCTTTTCGGGCCGGTGAAGAATCAGAAGAAAAATCCACGCGGTGATTTCGCCCCGAGACATTTTTGTGGAAGTTTTACACTAAAAAGAGCTCACTAATCGCCTGAATAGAAATGTCTTACTATCGCAAGAACAACCGGCAGACGAAGGAGCCAGACACAGTCAAATATGTGCAGTGCGAGGGCTTGGTGAGTCGAAAATCCCCAACCTCAAAATGACGGGCTGTAATATTTTGTGAAATGTTTGCAGGCCGCCATGAAGATCGTGAAGCACTGCCACGAAGAGTCCCTCGGCAACATGGAGGTGGCCCAGGGAGCTCTGCTGGGGCTCGTGCTGGACAACCGTCTCGAGATCACAAATTGCTTCCCCTTCCCGAAGAACGACGAGACGATGGACGACGAGGAGTACCAGATCTCGATGATGCGTCGGCTCCGCAAGGTCAACGTCGACCATTTCCACGTCGGGTGGTACCAGAGCGCGGAGGTGGGCAACTTCCTCACGCTGACGCTCCTGGAGTCTCAGTACTACTACCAGACCAGCATTGAGGAGTCCGTGGTCGTGGTCTACGACACCCAGAAGTCGTCACGGGGCTTCCTGACGCTCAAGGCGTACCGACTGACCCCCCAGGCCATCGCCATGTACAAGGAGCGCGAGTTTACTCCCGAGGCTCTGCGGAACCTGAAGATCGGGTTCGAGAACTTGTTCGTGGAAATTCCAATTGTCGTCCGAAACTCGCCCCTGACGAACATCATGATGATGGAGCTGGGCGAGATGGTTCCCGAGGAGGATGGAGCCCACTTCCTGGACCTCGGAACGGCCTCGGTGCTCGAGAACCACCTGAGGTGTCTCATGGACCGCGTGGACGAGCTGAACCAGGAGGCCACGAAGTTTAACAAGTACCAGCAGCAGGTGGTGCGTCAGGAGCAGGAGAAGCATCGCATGCTCGCGAAGCTAGCGCAGGAGAATTCGGTTCGCATTTCCAAGGGAGAGACGGCGCTGCCGGAGGAGGACATCAACAAGCAGTTCCGACCACCGCCAGTCCCGCCACGTCTCAACCCCATGATTGTCTCGGGTCAGATCAACACTTACTGCCAGCACATTTCGCAGTTCTGCTCGCAGTCGCTGGCCAAGCTGTACATGACGCAGTCGCTCCAGACCGCCAAGGAGAGCAAGCAGTAAGTGCTCTTGTACCCCGTTTTCAATCCAATAAAGTATCATATGGAACTCTCAAGTTGGTGATTTATATAGTAGAAGTACCAACGTTCAGGAAGGTGAGAATTTAACTTTTGAATACTTAACGAAAATTTCCAAATTGATCTTAGTAGGTCAGAAAAGAAAAAACAAGAATGTAGGCACTTCTCTCTAAGACATCAGAGAGTCTGAAATTTGGAGCGTCAAGTCCCCAGGTCCGTAATCCTATTCAGACGTCCCAAAAACGTTACAATCACAGAAATAACAGGAAGTAAAAACCCCGAGGTTTTTGTACAAACGAGAATATTGGGAATTGTGAAGCCAACGAAGGTCCAACAGGTCCAAAGAACGCTTATTATAGAACTACTCTGTTTATTTACTGTAAATCACATTTTCATAAATCGTTACACTTAACTTTGACACGATTTCTTCCTCATTGGGAGTACGAGTATACCAAGGTCGCGGAAATGTTAGAGTTGCGATGCCAAATTTAAGCAGACAATAAATTTTAATTCAACAACTATGGCAAATTGCACTGATAACTCTCCTCGTATGTCGATTCAGTTGACGAAATTAGGTGGTTGTGCCGCCCCTGTGAAAATCCGCGCCGTGTTGTGTAACATTCCGACAATAGCTTCCGTTGTTTTGGATACCTTTTTACCAAACTCGTTGATGAAGCCCGCAATTGGACCAGTTTGCTGCGCCTGATTTTGCTGATTCGGGGGCACGAAGAAGTTGTTAATGAGGTTATTGAACGGCTGGAAGGGCCTGCTGGTCTGGGGTGGGAGATAAGCGGCCGCCGTGGGTCGCTGGGGTCGTCTCGTTGAAGGAGCAGCCTCGTCATTGCCGAACCGGTTTCCAACCGATTGGGAGGCTTGTGGGCGCTAGAATTCGAAAAACCGTAGAATATTGGCGCTCACCCGGCGTCTTTTGGAAAGTCTTGCTCGCCAAAAGACGCCTCTCGGGGGTTAGGAGGTTGGTAGTTTGAATAAATTAGCAAATTTTCTAACCGTTTCTGTGGTTACTTCCGGCAAGACTGCCCTTGTCGTGGTAGTAGTGGTCAGTGGCTTAGTAGAAGGGGCCGGAACAGAGTTAGGAATGGTAGTAACAATTTTGGTAGAGGTAGAAGGTGTGAAAGAGGTGCTAGGGAAGGTAGGAGGAGGCAGAGCAGGCAAAGCTTTAGCAGAAGTTAGGAGAGAGGAAGCGGTAGAGGTCCTTGCGCCAGCGTCGGGGTTACTGTTCTGCCATGCACTCACACTCTGGGTTACGGTAGTTTCGGGGACCGCGAAAGAGTTAAATGAAGGCGGGGAGCGAACTGTGTTGAAGGATGGGGTGTTAGACGCTTGCGGAACTATGACTTCAGTCGCACGAACTACCTCAATCTCGGACGACAATACGGCTGGTGCGGGGAGTGCAGGAACGGAATTGTCGATGGCAGGCACGTTAGTGAGGGCAGGACTTCGGGTTGCACGGGTGGTGGAGTCCTGTGAATGCAAGATACACACATTGGGAGCGGGGGTGCAAGTTAATCACAAACAAGTGGGGCATCTGGAGAACTCTGGGGGGTACTTACGGCTCTTCTCGTTGTGGGAGGAGGCGGAGGTGGTCTCGGAGTTGTTGTTCTGACGGTCGTTCGTACCGTGGTGGTAGTGGGTGGGGGAGGGGGAGGAGGAGGACGGGGGGTAGTGGAGGTAGTGGTCGTGACTCGCTGCGTGGTCGTCGGCGGCAAGGCTACTCGAGTGATGGGGACGACGGCGCTGGGGCTCGGAGCAGGAACTCTTTTGTCTGAGGAAAAAGTTTATTTAGGAAACTCAATTTTAGGACAAGAGGTTTTGGGCCATTTTGGGGCTTGATCAAAATTTTTTTGTTTAGAAAATTGCGTAGTTAGACCTTGAAAACAATTGAGGAATAAAGGCCATTGAAATAAAATGAACTCAGGAACTAGGGGGTTTATTGGTAAATTGGGATCAGGTCCAAAATAGGTCCTTCTCGCAAATTTTTGTCATGTAATTTAGCAGTCATCCTCATTTGCCAAAATAGCGACTAATAGTTTCCGCGACACCTCTGGTGAATTGATAAATAGGACAATACGCACCATTATCCGACTGATGGTTGTCGATTTGATTGAACTGCTCTTCCTGGAGGTACTCCAAGAACCGCCTGTGGTACTCGCCAGTCTATGCGCAAGAGGAAACGCCATTAAAGCCGACATTCATAATGGGGGTGTGCGAGCACTTACCGGATCCCATTTTTCCCTGAGTGCGCTGTAGTGGTTCGGGTAGTCAAAGTATAGCTTCCGGATGACTTGCAAAGCCCCTTCCTTCTGCCGGTTCGAGCACTTGCTGCACTTTGTTCTGAGTGCCTCGGGCATGATGTCTGCAGATAGATGAGCGTATCGTGATGAAATTTCAATTGATTAAGGTAATGCAAAAAATTAATTAGGGAGGCAAAGTGGCCGCTGAATTCCTACGATCAGGTTTTTATGCAAATTAAGCTCTCTACGAGCGCAGAAAAACACGTTGACGTCAAAAGTAAATGTTGAAAATGCAGGCAGGAACCCTGGAGCTACAATCTTAGTGCGAATGACAGCTGATTTGAATCGCACTGACTTTTATGGGATTTAAATTCATCGCAGATTCGCGAGATTTCGCAACCAGTGGGGTTTTAGGAAGCGCGCGCTGTCACGTTTCATCACCTTTTTCGTCATTCTTTTGAGGCAGTGATAAAACTGATAAACACGACGAAAACACAACAAATATGCAAATTGGCGATCGTCGAGTCAACAAATAAAGGTATGTGTTTGGGACGGAGACAACACGACATTTATCAGGAATTTCATCAGCTTTGTGTTTTTGCTCCAAAGTTTACGATTTGGATGTTGCAAAAAGCGCGCCAGCTACCAACGGCCTTTTTAAACTGGATTAGTGTGTCGCCTTGAGGTGCTAATTGAAACGCTATCTCGGTATTTCAGAAGAGGCTGCTTATGGGCATTTTATCCGAGTTTTGGAGCGTCCTCCGTATCGCCCACTTCGTTGTTTTACGCGACCTTTCCTTTCTCCAAATTTTGTATTCAAGAGATAATGGCTTGAGTCAGAGGTCCAAAACTCAGAGAAACTTTGTTTTGTCTAAAAAATTTTCGTGTCAAGGGAGGATTCTTAGAACTGGCTTGACTTTGGTACATGCCTATCATTTTAACGGTCTATTATTTTAACATACCGGAAAAGTCAGGTTTTTTTTTTAATTTTTTGAAAATTAAAAAAATGGAATTTTTTAAAGAAAATTTGTTTGAAAGTCCCTAAAACCACACAAAAATGTTTTGAAAAATCTTTTTCAAAAATACTGGATGGCTTTAAACGAACTGGACGCACTTTGTTAGCTACGAAAATTAATTTCAGGACCCTGATCGTGAATTATCAAAGCCCAACTGTTGGTATTAGTACGAAACTAAGCGAGCTAATTTTTTGCGTTATAAAGAATCGTCCCACTGTGCAATGATCCTAGTTCGAAAACAAGAAAGTTTTGCTATTTCATTGACCCCGCGTCTAAAGCTCCCTTCGAGTCTTTAGTTAAATCTTCTTGGCGCCAAAATCCATCTTCTGTGTCTTTTTCTGGCTCTCCTCTCCTTGACCTAAGCTAATATTATGCAAATCGGGAACTGCGCCGAAATTCGCAAGATCTCACCGCGGGATGTACAGTTAATGACAAGCGGGTGAGCTGCGACTCACTCGTTAACACTTTCCAATATATTTATACACCCGATCGAGGTCAACAAACCGTTGAGCCGTGCAAAGCTCGCGCCCGCATATTTTGTGCGATACTCACTCGCGTGCCTTTGTTTGGGGTTGACTGCGACCGAGTGATTGTATTCGAATGGGGGCGCGCATTGCCGTCGGAATAAAGTGCATACTTACGTTTCAGCTCCTTCCCTTCCGGTGGACAAGGTTTCTTGTTGAGCAAGCACTCGACGTAGTTCGTAACGAGTCGGGGACTGTTCAAAATTGTGCCAATGTTCAAATTATCATATCTGGAATGAGAGAGCGAGATTTCCAATTAAAATGCGCTGCTGCAAGAGTGTGGGAAAGATGGGCGAAGCGTGTTTTTTTGTGTCTGACGAGCTTGATGGGCACAAGTAAAAAGGTGGGTGCATCAGTCATCATGCACGGCGGTGCAGAAGAATGCACCGTTGGCTAATGAAAATGCAATTTGTATTGTTTCTGTCTGAGTGCAGCAATGCTTTGTGGGTCGTGAACGTAAGACGGGCGGGAGGGGTTATTAAATAGACATTACTGGAATCGTCAGCTGATTACAACCTCATCATTAGCGAGTTCAATGACTCTGGTGATTGGGAATGGCGAAATTTCGCAGATCTGACCCGATTTGGGAGGGGAATTTTCAACCTTAATTTCCTAGTGGAAATAGCTCTTTTGACCCAGGACACCAAGGGTTCTCAAACAATCCCTGTCAAAGGTCAACAAGCCGATTATCTCCGACAGCTCAGCGTCAGCGATTGAGTTTCTCACAAATCTCTTTATCCAAATTAGCATGGAGTGACTTGCATTTAGTGTCAGAAGACTAAAAGCCCTGACAAAAAACTCATCCATATCGTGACCTTTTCTTCTCATTTGTGAGAATCGGGATTACGAGGCAAACAAGAACAAATTACAGATCTGTCTTCTCGGGGACTTGTGGAGTGAATCCCAGCTGGAACAAAGAGGGGCAATTTTTCTTCTCCCCGCCCGCAGCTCATGTGTCTCACTGCCGGTTCATCGTGACAAAAAACACTCATTTCTCGGCAATCGAGAACAATCAATTACCTCTCGGTAAAAAGCTCACGCAAATTTGGGCGCGTCGCCATTTTTTGCGCTCGCACTAGAATCTACGTGAGTTGCATAATAACTCTATTTATTACTCAGATTTACTCTAATTTTTTGTTTATTACATGACATTGGTAAAACTCATTCATGAAATGGGAGTTGGGAGTACTGAGGAAATAAATGTCGAGACAATGGTTTCTGGGGTGAAACCGTGTAAAATGGGCGCTTGACACGCTAAGCCCGAAAAGGTTTGTTTGTGCACGCCAATAATAATGTTTGAGACAAGCCGGCTCTCTGTCTTCATGAATAGCTAATTCTTTCGAGAACAAAAACACTCTGAGTGTGCTCAAGGGCAGCTGAGGGTACAGTAAATCCTTTAAGATCGGATATCAAGTCAGTTAGAACGTTGATTAAATATATTTTGACGCCAGAAATTCCAAACTTTTTGCCCCAGTGCCTTTGTCCAGATGGCAGAAGAATAATCTTAGACGTGCTTTTTGCTGTCTCCCAACGAAATTTACGACTCTCAGAATGGTGTTTTACTCATTCATAAATTTTCTAGAGAAACAAAGTTTAATTAAATGATAAAACGGGTTCCTGGTGATTTGCATCCAATAAGGAAAATCCCCGAAAAAACCGAAAGTAAAAAACAACACACGTGAATATAACGAGACATAGCTCAGCTAGTTGACGTCACGAAATCTGACAGACAAGGTCGCGAGTGAAGAATTTGTTTAGCCAGAACTGAAGCTCGCAAAAATCCCAAACTCTCCGACCTGATTGTTGTTTGTCACATTATCGAGCCAAGTCTAATTTTAGCTCGACCTTCCACTCACCTGGCACTGTAGAGATTCCTTCCTGTCGCATAGTCAACTTGGTTGCTGTCCTGGGGCTTTGCTTCTGCGTCCGTATGCAGGCAAAATGCAACGAATGCCGCAAACACCGTCCACAGTTTCTTCATGATCAACTTTTTATTGGCACAACTGGCTCTTAAACTTTTTACGGTCTAGTATTGTATGTATTTTTATATTATTATTCACTTGACTCGGGATCTTCGCAAGTCTTTTTTCTTGATCACTGGCAATTATTGAGTCTTGACATTGAACTAGATTTAGATAGCTCAGCGGCGAAACGAGTTCCAGACACTCAACTATGGTTCACTTGAGACAAGAAGATTATAATGAATTGTAATCAAATGTATCTCTTCAATGGATGAGGAATGGTGAGGTCTTGAATTAATAAAGTTTTTGCGTGAGTCGGTCGCTCGTGGAATCAGCACACTCAACCTCAGCTTGTCCACTTTACATTTTATCAGTTATGTTGACAGCTCCAGAGTGGGTTAGCCTGAAAAATGACGATCTTTTTAATTTACGGCTCCCGCATCAGGGATCGGAGTAGAGTAGCTTGCGCAAATTTATCACGGCCACTGTTTGGAACCCCCATCGATTTCAACTTTGAAAGACGTTAAATCAGAGTTTTAGCAAAGTCAGGCTAGAGTCAGCAGATTGTCACGCAACCGGAAACCCCACCTAGCCCGAGTTGCGAGTCACTTCCTTGCCATCAAAAGTGAGTTAGATTTTTTTCAAGCCCCAAATATTTTTTTAATAGAAAATTTTTAATAGAAAATATATTTTTAATAGAAAATTTAGAATACTTTTGTCAGTTGAGTTTTCCAGATTTCTCAAAGGCTCAGACTCTCTCTCAATCGCTCAGGGGAAGCCAAGATTGCGTCTTGTCGCGGCTAAAATCCAAGCAACACTGAAGGCAGTAGCGAGAAGCACGCCAAGATTAAATGAAATCCATGAGGTAGTTTTTGCCTGTTCGATGGAACTTCCAGCACAGTCTCAGAAACGTACGCAAAGTGAGCGGAACAAATGGAAAATGACCGGTTAATCCCGTCGAGAAACATCGCTCCTGGAACTTTTCATTGCTCTTCATTGTTCTTGAGCCTCCTCACCCCATTGAATACCGCTGATTGATCGCTGACGGATTCAAATGTCAATGTCAATTAGAACGGCAGATTACGAATGCAGATGCGACATCGGATTATTATGGGCTTTGGCGCGGGAACGGCGGGAACCTTTCGGAAACAATATCGTCGATTGTTAAAAATGTGCAGTTGAGAATAATGATGAGTCTAATAATGTAAATGAGCATTATTATGGCCGAGGGGTTTCCGTTAATATAAAATATGAAACCGACCTATCACATATGAGTCGGCGCAAAAAGCAACCTTGGCGGCACTTTGTCTTCGTGCCAGTAACGGCAAGATGAGGACGGGTAATTTCGGATTTCCATACGGAACTGCTCACCGCTGGGTCCGAGATGCGTTCTAATTGATCGTAGCTAATCTGCTTACGTCTGTCGGTGAGAATCGACTTCATTCGGGTCAAATTCCTATTTAACGCAACCTTTTTATTCGCTAATCTGACAAAAACTCTGCCTAATTGGCTATTAGGACTTCGTAACTCTGCTTGATGGGCACCTCCGCGCCCCCATACGCGATATACAGGGCCTGGTGCGAGGGGTGTACCTTCCCGACCGACAAGCTGCCCATCCAGTGGCCCCTGCCGACATACAGAGGCTCTCCGGTGCTCGTGTGGCCCCCAGGCACGGCGTTGGCTGGGACGTGGCCGTGAGAAGTGGCCACCCAGGACACGTTCCCGCCGCAGAGGACCTCGAATTCCGTCTTGGGCACTTCCAGGCCGTTGTGGGAGACGTAAGCGACGTTCTTGGAGGGCAGCACCTTGGCCGGGATCTGGTCTCCCATGTGGTAGGCGCGTCCCACGAAAATAGGAGCTCCATCAGTGTCCTGGCCTCCCAGAATAGCGTTGAAGGGCATCGTGGCTGAGGTCGAAGGGACCCACTGCGGCCTGTTGTTGTACACAAGCACCTGGTAGCTCTTGAAGGAGACCTCTTTGTTGCCGAACGGGATGTACAGGCAGCCGTGAGACCTCTGCACCTTCCCAGGGGTCAGAGTGCCCTTGTAGGCCACTCTGCCGACGTACAGGTCCTCCCCCTTGGAGGTGCGGCCGCCTACAACTGCCCCGTCCGGGACGTTGCCCTTCTTGGCGTCCACCCAGGTGAACCCGTCGCCCACCAGGACCTCGTACTGCGTCTTGGTGTGCTCCTTCTTGCCGTTGGACACGTAGGCAGTTTGCCTGGCTGGAATAATTTTGGCCGGCAGCAAGTCATCTATGTGATAAGCCCGCCCGATATAGATGAGCGAGCCATCCTTGTCGTTCCCGGCGTGCACAGCGTTATAGGGGATGGGCTGGGTGTTGGAACTCTGGATCCAGGAGTAGTCTGAAAGGTGGCTCTGTTGGATTCTCGTACCTCAGAAGGGCTCTTGGGACTTACTCATGTCGATTTAGGTCTCTAGTGGTCAGCTTTCGGTATCAGAAT
The DNA here is from genome assembly GCA_963930915.1 of Forcipomyia taiwana. Lineage (NCBI taxonomy): Eukaryota > Metazoa > Arthropoda > Insecta > Diptera > Ceratopogonidae > Forcipomyia > Forcipomyia taiwana. The sequence goes on from CAWVOI010000041.1 coordinate 21,965, forward strand.
GACGCCCCAGCGTCGATGGCGGTATATTTAGGCGCTTATCAGACCCCTTATCGTCAAATAACAAAGTTATCTGCTGATACAGTGACTCACGACACCTTCGAAAAGTGACGTTTTGGCGATTAAGTAACCTCATCGGTGTAGCGGAATCCTTTTAAGCCTTCCTATGGAACCCAACTTGGGAGACTGATCATCGGTGTTTATTGTCTTAACACACATCGTCACCCACGACCAGTCAACAGCATCTGAATCAATTACATGACACCTGGATCGCCTTGATGCGCTGCAAAAATTGATGATCAGCATCGACTTTTGGCATGTCTCGCCAAATAATAAACAACAAAAACTACCGACAACGTCGAGGCCCGAGATACCCAAGATCTTTTCCTTGAAAGCGGACACTTTTATCAGCGATTCATCCGTGATAAGCCGTCACCTGGGCGAGCGTATCTCTGGCTTCTCAAGCGAATCATTAGGTAATATATTTGACCAATGTCTAACATTCGGCAAACAGTGAAGTGGCGGAAAGCAAATACGCATACTTCTCGAAAAACTCGAAAAAGAGGACAAAAACACCATCGACAGACGGGTTTGGGCAGCGTAGAAAGCGAAACTTTCATCGGCAGACGAAATCGACAGAGACACGTGCTCCTGCTGACCGTAAAGTGACGAGCGTTCTCGAACCAATGGCTTGTCTCATATTCAATTGTGTTTGTTCAGCAGTCGGGCTAACAAGCAGCAGCATTCCCATTATTAAACAGTTTAATTAGCAACAATGGGACTTTATGAGTCGTCAGGCACCGCTTTTATGTCGTCGAGAGCGTCGTGAATCGTGAGTTTTTGCCCCGATTTTTATGGGATTTTTTTCCCCTCCCCGTCAAAGGTTGAGGTCACCGCTGTGGGTCACTCAGCTCCAAGGGGCACTTTTCAGCACTTCCTTCACATAACTGCACTTTCTATTGATCTTTGGAGCGCGTTTGCATTATCACTTCCCAGATAATTGAGCAGGTAAAATAAATTTCGTCAACAAAAGTCACGAACCAAACAATCTATTCACAAAAACTCACAAAATTTTCAAGGTGCACGCAAAAACTTAATTATTTATTACATTTCAAATTCATAAAAGTTTTCGCGTTCACTCCATAACGCGGTAACGGCGACTTTACACCCGATTTCATCGAATACCGAAGCAACACTGAGGAGCCGCGTGCTCCGAACAACAACATTGTCGTGCGTTGCACTGCAACCAAGCAGGTTCGTACTTCACAGCTATATGCGACTTACAGCATATATGGGGGTTGACTAGCTACTCTTCTGCGCTGCCCGGAGGCTCAGACAGGCATTGATATAGGGTCTGACTGATTGAAGTCTCTCGGAGAAAATTGAATTAATTGATTTCTTCTGCATAAACGAGTACAGGAATGTGGATTTTCTGGTCTCTAGCTTTCCTTCTTTCTTGAAACAAACAAAAAAAATGATGCGAGGAGTAACACGGATTCTCAGGTAACACGAAACATCGGGTTCGTGCCTTATCGACCATTCAAATCTAATTATTTCTTACGTAAATCTCAAGTCACTGCGGCGCGAAACTCGGGCTCGATTCTATTGTATAAATTAATCGCTCGAATCTACAAGCCATTGAGCCGGTGCTGTGGCTATGTACTTGCTCTCGATCTACACCAACACCTCTCCCGTGACATAATTAAATCCGCCCTTGAGCCATCTCGCCATTCTACTGCAGTCGTTAGAACCTGCATTCGAAACGCGCATATTAGCTCAAACCTGTTCCCCGATCGATTGCGCTAAATAATAAAATATTCATAAAAGATTGTAATTACCTGTGTCGTATCAAATGGGGTCTCTCAGTTCGCAGCTATCTAATGGCTCAGAAACTCCGTTGAGCGAAATATCTGGTGCTCAGATCGCAGTGGTAACCTTGCTTGCCACTTCCTGCACCGCGTGCGTGCTGAAACCGCGTTGGGCCCGGCCCTTTGAGTCGTCACGTGCATTGCATACCCTCGGGCGCCACCCACTGAAACCACCTCGGATCTGCTTCTGACGACTTTATTGAATTCTCGACTAACTCCACCGATAAAATAAGTTGATTACAAATTACTTTCGTAAGACACTGGCTCTCTTGAACGCGCGGCTACTATTCATGTGTGTAAAAGCTCGAAGCCGCACAATTTGCTCGTTATATCTAAGTAACATGGCAAAGCCTAGTTCGAAGTCCTTTAGTGTATGCCTTAATCCTAGTTTTCCCATCTAAAATTTCGTCTACATAAATTATTATTATGTGTCTTGTGGGCTGTGGGTGGGGCTTTCTAAGGCCAATTCAGTGTAGCTTTTCGAAACATCAGGAGTGAGGGTGAATTTTCTCTTCTCGCTTTTCAGTTTAGAATCTCAAGCAGTGAATTACTTATGTACATTATTTCGTCTTCAAACACCAATTTTTCCATTCATTTAGGCCAATCTTATTCGATTCAGTTCATTTTATCAAAAAAATACACATGTGATAGACACTCTGGCTTACGAGCTATTTGATGATTTGTGGGTGGATGCGGATGATTGTTGATGATGATGGTCTCGAGAGAGTATGATATTAAGGTGATCACAACCCTTGCAAAACAACGGTAATCTTTCGTTCGAAGTTATGCAGAAACCAAATGAAGGCTATAGGAAGCATTTTAAAATATCTTAGTTTCTTAAGTACGTAAGCTGGCTCTAGGAGAGCCTCAATCAGGTTACATTGATACTAAGAGTTCAAGTTCAAGATAGGTCTAGCTTGGGAACGCCTAAAGCCCTGAAGCGACTCCTGCAAGTTGATGATGAGGCACTGGGCGATCAATTGCGATTCTTACAAGCTTTCTGGTGTTTAGTTTCGTATAGTTTTTTTTTCTTGATAAAAGTAAGCATAGGCAGAGTCTCCTTTCTGCGCGGAGCGAATCTTAAAATAGCGACTTTTAGTTACAATTTGTACCACAAAATACCAAATTTGGATAGTAGACTAGCGAGTTTACATGTGAGCAAATGTTTTATAATATTAGAAGCTAAGTTTGCGATCCGCAGCTCGGAGGTCTCGAGGTCGAAGTTTTTAATTAGAAGGTCATTTGGAAAATAATTTTGGATTCGAAAGAAAACTGTCAAGAAAACCCGAGACCGCCCAGCTGCGACGAAAGGAAGTATTGCTCTTTCCAATGTTGTGGCCATAGAGTCTAGACTTTCTGCAGAGTCCCTATTTCGTTTAAGTTGACCTACGAAAACCAGCCCAATGGAACAAGTCTGTCGGCGACTAGAGTAAAAGTCTGTCGGCGGGGCGAGAATTTTTGTTCGAAGTCTTCGCGCGAGTCTGTCGGCGCCGACAGAGTGGGAAAAACTTGGATAGTCCGGGTCAATTTTTGGCCCGGGAGTTAAAATTTGTCGGCAGAAATGCTTTTTCTTTTTCCAATTTTTACTTCCGGACTACGAATTGGATAGGGAGGTGTTCAAGGTAACTTAGACAAAATGGGAATTTTGCAGAAGATTCTAAGTCTAGACTTTGTGGTTGTGGCCGAAATCAGGAAACTCATGCGACTTAAGCCTAGGGTGAGCCCTCTATCGGCTTGATTATGCTTCGGTACCTCTTTCCATCACTTAAATTCTCTTAAAAGCCGATACTAAAATATATATCGATATCTTGAAATGTCTGTCTCGTGTCTTCTCTTCCTTATCCTATCAAATATACACATATCTTTACGGTAGAGATGTTTCCAAAGGTTCAGTCTTGTGTGAAAGAACGCATATACAAATCCGAAGGAATCTTACGTATTGCACGTGCCCTGGTAGGAACGAATAGTTTGGAGAAAAAACTAGAAGTACACAGAATCCTCGGGAAACACTTTTACTCAAATTCTCTTTATCGTGTTGCCGGTGAAGAAGATGGACATCTTGCGCGAGAACGTCATGGGCTCCTCGATCTCGTCCTCGTCGTCGTCATCGTCGCTCCCGAACCGGTGGGGATGGTGACTGAGGTGTCCGTGCGTCGTGTTCCGCCGGTAGCTGTGGTACGTCCGGGTGGTGATGGGAGGCGACGGCGAGCCCTGGGCGTCCGCCTCGTCGGGATCGCAGAAGCCGGGGTTGAGGATTATGTTGGGAACCAACTCGACGCTGTCGAGCTCCTCCTCGCGCTCTACACAGAGTTTCATATACCGTGGTGCGGGTTGTAAGTAAAATTGTACAAAATTTACAAAATTTTCGTGCAGAAATAGCAAATTTTGAAAAATTGGTATGTTTTGTATGGGTTATTTGGTGGGTGCATCGATATGTGAATCATCCAGGTATGTTTTATGTTGTATTATGGAAAATGGAAAGAGAAAAATAGAAAACGTTAGAAAATCTAGATATCAATTTGGGTCGCTAGGTAGTGGAGTAAGCAGCCGCTCGAACTAAAGCATGTGAAGCCCAAATGTGCCACTGAGAAACTGAAGTTGATAAAAAGCATGATTGACTCGTTCCCGGGTCACTCGGTGGCGCTAATCGATCAACAACATTAAAAGCGTGCAGCGCTGACCCAAAAACGGCAGCCGGCAGCCCCATGTCAAGTCATGTCTCTTGATTGACTGACTGGCAGCTTTTCACCGAGCCTCCCTTTTCTGTACCATTCCAACTAGGTCGGACCATCAATCAGAGAGGCAACAAAAGCGGGGGAGGATGCAGAGGACGAGGACATGCTCAAGGTCAACGGAAGGTCACGAGTTACCTTGCTCTGCTGAAAGGCAATTTTTCTACGGGCAGTCGCATGCAAAAATTCCTCATGCACAAGTCACGTCAATACACCAATTTCTATGGATTGTATTCTATAATTTTATTCGAAATCATTATCACTTTGCTTTGTTCCGTACCCAGCTGAATAGTGGTTGGTCATCATTTATAATGTACTCCATTCGGCTACCTTAAGGTCTACTTGGCAAGTGGGAGCTAGGCTTCTACAATTTGCCCTATTTGATTACATCTTAGTGGGGAATTTGGCGAATATTGGAATCTCTACTTCGTATCGTAAGTGGGACAGAGCATCCATAATCCACGTAAATTCCTCGTGATTCATGGATGCTTCGACGCAGTGACGTAGCTAGTGTGGGACTGGGGTGGAAGGGAAACCATTTATAGCCTGAATATCGTTCCTGGTTTCAAAGCTTTGGACTTAGAAATAATTTTACTTTGGTTAAAGAGCCCCAAAAACCCTAGATACGCCTCTGCATCGTCGTCCTATAACCCTTTCCCTGGCGAATTTCTCCTTTCAGGTTCCCTATCTTCGACCAGGAAAGAGCTAACATCAAGCAAATCATTCAAATGTGATTCAGCTTTGCACCTGCTTGCGTTTCTTTTTCAATTTTGTACATTTGCAAATAAATTTCATAGCCAATCGGTTAGTGCTCAAGCGTGCTGCTGCGCTGTGATTGTAAATTGGTCCAAATCACATTTTCTCTATACACAGGTTTCGTATGTTTCTGACACTTAACAAAGCAGCTTTGACATCTAAATCGGAAACGAAAATGGTAAATCAAAATGCCAAACGAACTCATGAAAAAACACCTGTGGCGAGTAAAGCTCGTAATCAAGCACTTATCAAATATTTGTAAGTTATAAAACAAATATGGAGGAACAATATTTGATTGAAGCAAATATCAAATATTTAATAAAAATTTACCCTATATAAAACTATAATACTTATTTATATTGTTATACTAAGATACAATTGAGGATTAGGAGCTGTTCACATATTACGTCACGGTCCAAGGGGGGGGGGGGTGTCGGCTGCTCCGTGACAGTCAGTACAAACTTAAGTACTGTTATATAGGACAAACCGTGACAGAGGGGGGGGTGGGGGTCGAAAATCTCGATTTTTACCGTTACGTAGTATGTGAACAGGCCCTTACCACAAAATCATAGAATGTTGAAGGTCAAGGATGGCAATTAGGGTTAGGGTGAAAATTAGGGTTAAAAATATTTGAAAAATAATCAATCAAATATTAACGAAAATATTTGATATTTTGATTGTTTCATTACGAGCTCTAGTGGCGAGCCTCCGGAACATAAACATTAACATAACAGTGGTCGCTAACTAAAATAACAATAACAACAAAATCAAGTAACGCTTGCTAAACATATTTCAACAGCAATTAACACCAAATTGCGTTTACGTGTAAAATGATTCAATTGTTATACCGGTAGGTTCGCGGCATTCCTTATACAGAACAATGCACGTTCCTAATGAAAGGATCACTAAACTGCCCATCACAATGCCAACAGCAATTATCCAGACACGAGTATCGAAATTTTGTGCGTCTATCATAATTTTACGAATGAGATCTAAAGTGGATGGAAGAAAATATAACAGTAAGTAAATGAGACAGGGAGAGGGCCATCAATCATCGGCTATCTCGCAGCTGCGCGGGGACTTCCGCTTCATTGACAAAGATGGGGCTCAGAAGGGTTAATTGGGGCACCAAACTCAACGGAAGTGGGAGGTATGTACGAGAACATCCAACATTGATGTAAACAAGTCATTAATCAAGCGTTTACAGGCCTACCTTTCTCCTCGGTTTTCGGGCTTGTAAGGACCGTGATTACAGTTGGCGTGCCGGCTCCGAGTTTGTTGTTTCCCCATATCCTGAACTCGTAGGTCGTGTTGGGAGACAGGTGGAATATTTCGAGTTGTCGCTGCAAGAAGCCGGGGGTCCTTGCAAGGTGCTTTCACTAACGAATCACTAGCGTACTTACCGCATTGGGGCTGATGTGGTGCGGGTCCAGCAGCTGCCACTCGGTTTCGTTCTCGCCAAAGTCCGGTACGCGTCTCATGTCGGCAGTATAGTCCCGGACAGGGTATCCACCGGTACGATTAGGCCATACTTCCCAAATTATCACAGCTGCAAGAGACGTTTCAGAAATCCTGCTCACACCAAATACCCAATCTCGTGTCTAGGGTCGCGTTTTCCTTAAGTGTGAAATCCCCGAAATTCCAAAAACTGAACTACGTGACTTGGGGTCATGAAAGGAGCTTCTTTCAAGACTTAAGGTGTCTCATTTTTACAAATCAAGGAGCTTAGCTTTAATCAAGGTCCCAAAATGACCCTATTTCAAGACTTTTGGGGAAAATATGTCATGTCTTACCTATTATGGTGGTTGCCCTACAAGTAAAAGACGCCACTGGACCCGGCGTTGTCCGCACGTGAACCTCCGCCCGACTCAGCTCCAGCAGCGTAAAGTTGTCGCTCCTCACGCGCTTCGTCTGGTTCTCCTCCAAGTCATTGACGTAGCCGTAGAGGTCGTAAACCATGGCACTGCAGGTGTAGAGACCCGCGTCGGCCGTTGTCAGGCTTGTCAAGTGCAGCGATCCATTTGGCTAATTTTGGGGGAGGGGTGGGAGAGAGACAGCAGAACAAGAACATGTTAACAGCCTTATCAGGGGGAGAGAGCTACAGGTGGCGACGTCGCACTTGACAGCTAAGTGGCGGCAGAGTGGCAACAAGTGCGTATTTTGTAGCGATGAATGTTTTATGGTGCCGTGATGGCTCGGTTAATTCGCGCCTCACAAGTATACTTACGAGTACTTCTTGCACTCCTCCGTCCTTCCTGCCGTCCCGGATCCACATTACGGGCCCGTTTGCGTTGGTGCACGGAAGCGTCAGGTTCTTCCCTTCATCCACGTAGAAAGTGTAGTTGATGTCCGACTTTGACGACGACACGATGCAGAGCACTGTCACGACGAAATACGAGCAATTGAAGAAGATTAGCGGAGATTTTGTACGGATTCTGGCCGGGCTCCTCATCGTGAGACGACTGATTGAGTATGCAGTCAGACTACATTAAACTGTCTCTCTCGTTTAGCGTCACACCGTGGGACTGAACCTCGATTTTCTGAAGCCTTTTTTGAGACTCTGAACTTCTTTAAAATTTTGATAATTCATTTATCAAAACTTGGACCCAGCTACCTCGGTTCATGCTAATTGTAGCATTTTATCAATAGAAATTTTTCTATGCAATTTTATGGGTAATCTTTTCAATTTTCATGTGATTGATAATTTTTCAAATATTTGCAAATGATTGGCAAATATTTTTTTCCCTAATTTTCAATAAAAATTAATAACGAACATAATTTTTAATTTAGAAATTAGGTTTGCCACCCTCGATCTTTTAAATTCTTTGACCAAAGTTTTGATCGATTTTTGATAATTATTTTTTTGGAAAATCCGCAAGCTCTCAAAATTTCGTCCCACTGTGCGTCGCGTGACAAAAGCAGTGCCGTATCTGGTGCAGCGCTATCGCGAGAAAAATATGTCGGGAAATTAGACTTAATTGCACGTTAAGTGCGCCGCTGAGCACGAATCACTTAACGAGTCAAATCCGTGTCGTAGCTGGATGAATAATATATGGACCGGAGAGGAGGTATGCATAAGAGATGGTCGTTTGACGTCACTTAGAAACTCTCAATGGCGTGAATATTTAACCTCGATTCAAAACAAAACTTTAAGGAGATTATTCCAGCAACCGAAACCTCACTGGCGGCCTGGAGCGTGGCTCAAAAGCGACGCGTCACTCCGTGCGAATAATTGATGACGTATGAATTTTTTATCTGCAAACCCAAACAAATCTCGGCTCGGCATCCTCAATAAATCTAAATTTCCACACTCATTCGATTTTCCCCACCTCCCTCCCGCATGGCCGGAGCTGCTAAGACAAAAATGGTTTCCGCACGTTTATCAAACTTTCTCTTCTGCCGTCGGTTTACTTACTGATCCAATGGTGTCGATAAACGGGCCAAGGACGCACCGAAACGGGCCGCGATTTTCCACGTGGGGAATATGATGGAGAGGTGCGGAAACCCAAACGCACGCAACCGAACTCAGTGTTATTGTTTTTCAGAGAGGGGATTTTAATGTGTTTGCTCGTGCAAATTCGCTTTCCATATTTAAGTAGCGATGCGAAAAAAGCGACTAGAGCTAGGTCGGGCTAAATGTTTTTTTCAACATTCTTCTTCGAGCCATTAAAATAGGGCCACTGAAAAATTACAGGGAAGCCCAAAAATCAGGGTTTCAGAACCCACAGAGTTGCGCCCCAGACAGACAATCCAAAAGAGCACTTTTATGCCTCAATGAACGGCCTTAAAAAACAATCCTCGGCTGAGTTCCCATATCACGGAGCTCCCAACCGCTGCAGGGATCACCGCAATGCAAATATTGTGTTTAACTAGGGCTCCGGTGGGCTCACGGGAGACGACAGATTTCATATTACGTTAAATATTTATGAATATGTTACGGAAATTCAAACATTGCTGAGCACAACAATGGAGAAATGCTCGCGTTTTTGCCCTCGTTCTCCTCTCCTTGGTCGTTATTTTATTCAACACATTGTTCCTAACTTTTTCATGTCGAACTACTGTTTTTGTGGGTGTCGGGAAAGCTCAGGAGTAACGACTTCGTACCCACTATCTTCCGTCTCAGACATGTTCCGGTGTCTATTTAGGAGCTTATGCAAACTAAACCAAAGTTCAACCTTGACCGAGTTAGGCCGGGCAAGTGTTTAAAATAACATTCAAATCCCAAGAAGGACCTTTCCCTGTTTGCTCACTCCACCACTTTGCCTGTGGCGTTATACAACTTTCGCTCGGTTCTCACTCCTCTCACAGCAACACGTTACACGGCTCTGACTTTGCCAGCTCGAGTCGAATGCATACTTTGAGGCTGCCAATATTCGAACCCAGCTCCCGTTGGACAGAGTAACTCACCGATGAACGAAAATAGCGACGACGACTCGAAAATGACACTGTTTTTCACTTGCATCCTATCTATATTTCCATGGAAAACTGCACTTAATTTTTTGATATTTTTCTCTAGGGGGCGAAATTAACGAGGAACTTGCTGGAGTGACGTCCAAGATGTCTAGTTTGAACAGCGAGCAGTGGTGGATAGAGGTTAGTGGAGGAACGATAAAATATTGCACACAAAAATCACCATCGAAAACTGTATACTGAGAGGAAAATTGCAAGTTGACAAGTGACGAGTATCGAGGAGCGGGAGGTAGAGCCGCAATTTTCCGCAAGAGGGCAGCGTTTCCCAGGGGGTAGCTGGGCATTTGGCAAATTGGCAAACTGGGTGCACTCAGTTCCATGTAAATCACCGCAAATTGGTGTCGGAGGGGTCGCGTCCAACCCCCAAGCTCGCGCATGCGCAGAACTGGCACGTTTCAAAATTGCCGTTAAAATACATAATTTAATTCAAAAGAAAATAATTAATGGACTCACTGAGAGAATTTCATTCAAGTAAGAGCACGGAGGTATTCAAATGTCAATGGCCTGGGAGTGAAAAATGGCCGCTTTTCGATGCACCAGATTCCAACCGCAAACATCCGTCAGACACAATACAGCAATGCATTAATCAACTGTCCGGCATGTCAGCAATTTTGAGTCAGTAAGGGCGGTTAACAATTTCCTCTGTTGCCTCCTCAAATGGTCAAGGGGTTGCGTCCACACTAGATCCTTTTCAACCCGGCCAGAATTACCCAAATAACGCTCGTGGTTTGAGTCCATTTGGAGCGGCATTCAAAAGATGAATGGAACGCTTCAAACTACCGAGACGAAGCCCATTGAAATGTTTGTTATCCTCTCTCTGGCCGTCCCAACACGTAAGTTTCTCCATTTCCCATACCATGCTGAGTTATAAATGAGTAACTCACCTAGTTGGAGTAATAAATGGGATTACAGTAGATGTTGGTCGATTTGCGGCCTTAATGCTTATCTGCACGTCTCTGCATGAGAAGACACTCCACACTACAGTGATGATATCCAGTCGTGACTCGACATTCAAATTTTGTCTTGCCCAGGAAATGTCCCAGACTCAGGAATTGTGTTTAATCACATGTCCACCGCAAGTCTCCCGTTTTTTTTTTGTGTCATTTTCCGACTTTAGCTCGGGATTACGCGTGGTGTTGTGAAATTTAATTTGCATTTAATTACGTGGAAAGCGCATCCGTAGACAATGCGACGGACGGGCAGGTCTGCCCGGGGTTGTATGCAGAAGCTATGCAATTTAAATTTTATTTCTATTATTACACGAGTTTTTTGCCAGACCCGAGGAGAATTTATAATATGCTCTCCAGTCCATAGCTTTTGTGACGGGAGATCATGAATGTAAACAAGAGCTCCTAAATTACATTTATGAGTTTTTAAGAGGATTTCAAATTAATTTCCATTGTGGCTCTGGGGAGAAAGGTTTTAAATTAAGTTCGTAATTGCATTTCGCGCGGCTGCTTCTCCTTCTGCTCCTCCATTACTGTGGGTTTTTTGCTGGAAAACCTCTCTCAACCTTGACCCAGGAGCTCCCTGTTTGGCAGACAAAGGAAAACAATACCAATCTTGATTAAAACTCTACAATGACGCACAATAAATTACGCGACGTTTCGTTGACACAACACTAAATCAGCAATTTCACATAATCAATTCATAGCTGAGCCTACCCCGGGCGAGAACATGCATGTGACTCTCAAGTATGCCTAATGCTGCTTGATATAAATTAGCCAATTGGCCTCAGCTCGCAAAATACAGAAGTAAATTATGAAACGTGTACGTTCCATCTGAGCATTATGTGTCCATCCGGATGATAGACTCGGGACGTAGATAAGCAACAACATAATTTGGCAAGTTCAATGAATTAAGAGACTTGTTTGTTTGCAAATTGTCAGATGGGCTGCGTGTCTGCGTATTGGGCGTGCGAGTGTGTATGCGGTGAAGAAGTTCTCTGTTTCGCGTGATTGTGGCTTGGGTGCTAGCTAGACGTGAGTGAATAACGAGACTAGGGTGGCTCAAAATATCCCCTCTCAACTTCAAATTTCCACTCCACACCCAAGTACGTACTTCAAACTTCGAAAGAAGCGCCAAAGTTAGCCAGAAGTCGTGTGGAGAGAGCCCAACTTTCCGCCAGCAAAACGACATCAATTTAAACAATCAGAAAGCGCAATTCGGACCATCTTCGTAAGTTTCTACTGGGATCAACGATGGATGGAGAGGAAAAGAATACTATATTTTTCCTGAACGAGTTTTGGTATTTTTCAAATAAAACTCCTGAAAGTTGCTTCACAGCCGAGGGAATTTTTCACATTCAATAGCTGCTGAATCGAAAATAAATATTTACCAAGAAAGTTCAACATCCATTTTCTGATGTAGGTGCTGGGAAGCAAAAAGTTCCTACATCTCAGCTTGCCCGTTGAGTCCATCCTAGTAATTGTCTTCCCGACTGCACTGGCAGAACACGAGAACGGGCCGCAACTCGCACACGTACGAGAGCGCCCGTAGACGAGGTGCTCGGTGTGCAAAAAACTCAACAAAATTGTTATTATAAAAGACGTGAAGACGAAACAAGTAATCTTAGTGCCTAGCTGACTCAATTCGCGTTAACATCTTCTCCTTCGTACCTCCTCAGCATACACGGAGCTCGAGAGACCTGTACATGACACATACTGTAAATTACTGAATCCGAATTACCTCTTAGTAGCACACCTCGTTATTCACCTCCCAGCCCAGCTCTTGCGACGTCGACACACAAAAGAGACGCAGTGAAAGAAGTTCAAGCTAATTCCGTGCTGTGATAGAGCGGAAGAAAGGCGCGCAAAAAAAATATAACTTTCCGAAGCAAGTGTGTTAAGTGAAGTGAACTTGAGCGTCTCGCAGACAAAAGACTTTAATTTGCCACCGTGAAGTAGCACCGCTTCATTAGCCAGAAACCGTTTCACCTTTTTTCTCTCACTCTGCACGACTCCGGCTCCCATCAAAAGTGCTAAAAATAGCAATGAAACTATTAGTTCTAGCAACAATTGCCGCTCTCGGCTGCCTTCTTATCTGCTGTGGTGAGTATCCGAGAGTTCTAACCTGTTCTCGGTGCAGCACCAGAGACATCGAAACCGGCTACATACGCGGAATCATTGAACCTGGGCTCTTTGTACGCCGCATTATGCTGCCCTCAATGAAGTAATTCAAACACCGTGTGACATGAGGCGCGTCAACGGCAGATATATGGCCCTAATTGTGGTTGTCCCGTGTCAGTCCTGCTCGCAATCACACGATCCTGGACACGTCAATGAATCCCAATTACGCGTGGAGGAATGCCAATATTCTATTTGAATAAACGGGTCAATATTTGAATGGATGATGATGATGAGTTTTCGGCCGATTTTTCGTTGAAGGCTTTTTCCAACTTTGATGTCTGTTCCCATGGCCAAGCCGTAAAAGGGAAAACTGGTTTCGCACTAGCAAACCTAAATATTTCAAATAGACGTGTAATTAATGGTGACTATGGAAATTCAGAGGCACACAAAAGACCGCTCCGGGCGAAAGAAATCTCCCACCGGCAGCTACTTGACCTCCCTTTACATAACTCAATCTTTATCAGGAAGTTACACAACAACTTCCACCAAATAAATCTACATTTACAACGCCGGTGCGGTAGCTGAGAATGAGACTTCCTTCTACATCACTCCTTCTCTCACCCGCACCCGAATCGCTTCCCGCGATTTATGATCTCATTACAGTGTTTCCTACTTTCTCGTTACCAATATAATGGCTCGCCAAAATGTTTATTACAAGAAGCCTTCTGCCGCACTTTTGCTCCACGCACACCCAACGCGTCGTACTAGAGTGATGATGAGATCTAATAAAGTCAATTGAGTCAAACCTTACATCATTTATATTATTAACGAATAAACTTTGAGAGGCAGAAGCAACAGCAAGTGCGATGTTTACATGAAGGCTGCTCCGAGCAAAAAGCCGAGTGTGGGGCACAAAAAGCTCTCAATGGAGTCACGTTTGAGGGGGCAAAAAAATAAGCTTAATTACAAGCAGGGATGGAGCTGGGGGTTGTAAGAGAGAGGGTGACTTTTTAAGCTCAGACAAAGAATGCAAACAAACCCTTAGACCACCGAATATTTCAAATTTTTTTAAAGAAATATCGAACAGCTCTCCAGCTCCTTCTCATACCTTGCTAGGCTCTTTTTTGTCTGTATTTGTCCTAACCACAAAGTTTGCAACAATTTTTTTAAATTGATTTTTTAAAGTTTTTCATAGTTTATCCTATTGTTGTTAAGTAAAAAATATATTGAAGTTCGATACCTACCTCATCCCACCTGACAATTGTCCCTGAAATTTTGGACTCCAAATTCCCTTGAAATTTTGACAAAAAATTTAAGTTTAAGTAAAAATTAAAATGAAAGATTTTTAATATTTTATGAAACCCCTTAAAAATGGGAAAAGAGATAAGGGAAAACTTTCCTTGCTTGAGGAATAACTAAGGTTTGAAAATTGATCAACGACCCATCGGTTGTCAATGGGTTAAGTACCAACAACAATTGTTTTTTGCCGTTAGTCTTTTTATAGAACTTAATTGAGAGAGGTGATGATGAGATTGTCAATTCCTGGAGCCACGAAACAAAAAGCTCCCCTGCTCCTCTTCGTGCGGAAGCAAAATAAATATTTACCTGCTCTCTGCCTCTTGACTGCACCACTGCAATTTCAAGCCGTTTGTTTACAAAGAGGAAGACGGAGAGAGCAAGGATATGACTGCAAATCCTGTTATTGAGTCATTAAATGGCTCAATTAAAATCCAATATCCGCGCCGATGATCCTATCAAACGCTTTTTACACGCCAGTTATTTATTGTTTTAGTTGCTGTCACTGGTTGTGTGTTAATTTATCGGTGATTACCGATAATGCCAGCAATAATAATGTGTTTTATTGTTGAGCTGCTCTCGTGAGTTTTTGTTCCTTCATCCGATCGATTCTCGTGGGTTTTGCGTTTTTATAGCGGCATTGTCGTATTCCGGCGATCATAGGTCAAGCGCTTCAGACGGATGATTCAGCTTATGACTCAATGCCCCAAGTTCTTGTGGCCGAATTCTTGCCTCTCTGCGGGGAATCTGCAGCCGTTTCCTCGTTCCAACCCGGAGCAAAAAGCCCAGAAAATATTCCCCACAGGCTTAAAGTTGCATTGCCATGAAAAAGAAAAGCGAGGAAAATTTCGATCCCATTGATTCAATCAATATTCACTTTGACACTCGAATTCACAGATCTCGCTCGAACAAAGTCAGATACCATGTAAACATCCAAAGCCGATTTCGTCCGCCTGTTGATTACAATCTCTTGTTCAATGGATTGAATTTAATTGGAAGCGAGCAGAATCCCATTTCCCTCTTCATTTTTAATCACCACACTTTCATCGTTTCCAGTTAATTAAAATCTATTCCTCCTCATCCCATTCGAGCCCTGTAATGACGTGGCATCACCATCAAACCGTGTTATGATTCCTTTTCGCTTCCTTGCATGTTCACTACCTCACTTTAATCGGAACGAACTATTGGCTTATGTGGAAGTCGTGTTTGCGTGTTGCAGCTTTTAAATGCTCATCAATTATAGATAATTTAATTATTTTGCCACTTGATCGAGAATGAAAATTTCAGGAGCACAAGCTCACAAACGATGCACAAAATTAGAGACTGACCATTAAAATTTGATTAGCCCGAATTCTAATGGGCTCCAAACTGGTGGTGAAAACTTGCGGAAATTTCTACCCACATGCATAATTCATGCGCACCCAATCTCGGTCTAGTTTTTGCTTTGATGCTCCAATTGTGACCGTGGGCAATTTAGAAGCCCGTTAGTGTCTGTGAAAATTTAATTTAATAGCTTGAAACTTAAAGCACATTTTTTCAAAGTAAGTTGGACGTTTAGCCCAAAAAGTCCTGAATATCGATCGTCACTCCATTAAAGAAAATAGCCTTCATCCGGAGAATGCACTAGTACGGGAAGTGGCGCGGTTAAAAGCTCATAAAAACGAATGATTTGCCAAAGCTAGTGTCCGACATAAAAATATAGCCTCGGTGGCAGCCACCAAAATGCTGATGGAGTGCCATAAACAGAGATTTGCACATCATCAATCAAATAATGAACACCGAAAACAGCTCCTTTTTAGCTCCCGTTTTTACGCCTCTGCGACTCGCTCGCTTGCGCTTTCCTCTCGCCTTGCCGATTCTCGAGTACGCAGCAATTTTTTCCGGGGCACCGGAGCCTTTATTGTCGTGATTTCAAATAAAGATTGAAGCCATAATGATGGGCGAAATCTTGGGAGCGACAAAAAATATGACACGGGAACTTTTGCACTGCTGATGAGTCATTCATCTCGCGTATCATTGGGCTTTGTGATGTATTGATAAAGTCCCAACACATGCCAGCAATGTGCGCCTTTCCCATCAATGTGCCGACACATGATCCAGTCGTGCGGAATTCCGAGCCTAAAAACACATATTTTTCAATAATTCCAGATGCCGCTCCCGTACAGAACCTCCCCGTCAAACCGGGATACATCCCCGTATTCATCCGGTATGGAGACGAGCCGTTGGAGAACATCAATCCCGATTTGGCAATTGCGTTCCGGGAATTCGGGATGGAGGGACGCAACTTCAAGGACGACGATGACGAGAACATGCTAGCAGACTCTCCAGCGGACCCCAAACCCGACTCTTCTCCTGCGGACGAAGCGACGGTGTTCGGGAAGCCCGTCAACGAGGAGGAGGCGGAGATGAAGCCCGCGGAAGCCCCCAAGCCCGATGACAGCTCTTCCTCGTCCACTAACGAGAGTTCCTCCTCGGCCAGCAGCGAGTCTCAGGAAGCTCCCAAAGCGCTTCCCGTTCAGCCACCTGCAGCTCCGGTAGTCGAAGCAAAGCCCGAGTAAAAAATTCACGCGTCGTAACGGCATGTAGAGTAGGTAGGATGTGTCATTATCCCCAGCGGGCAGATTCACACAAAAACGCACATAATAATCTTAAAATAACATAATGAATTTTTGATATAATGACTGTACGAGTAGTGCGATGAAATATCCGAATAAATGAATTAATTTATTTTTATTGAACGACTCGTTTTCCTACTTTCGCCGGAACTCGCGCTTCCCCTTTTCCCCCTGAAGTCTCGTCTGCCCGAACCCAGCTCCGTCCATGGCCTCTCGTTCAATTTTTGTGGCTTTTTAATTACAATCTCGTCGAATTAAGAGTCGTTAATTGATAGCTTTTGTACAAAACTGTTTAATTCATCCTTTTCCAACAAAAAATTACAGCTATTTGGTTTTCACAGAAACGGTCTCCTACTTCATAACTACAACTTACAGATAGATGACTACTTTGCTCCGTAAACGAATTTTAAAACATTAAACAGTCCAAATAAATACTCTTCTTAATTATTCATTAACGCTCTAAAACTAGGATAAATGAGCAGCTGTCTCGCAGTTGGATTCCGTTCGAGAAAGTCAATATTAGGTTTCGTGTCTCCATGTCGGTGTTGTGGCTTCGAGTCTCTTCTAGCGGCAAATTTGATTTCTTAATTGTTTGGATTCTCAGTGTACACTGGGGAAAGAAGGAGATAAATTGCTGTGGTGCGGCAAAATGTGGTCCTTGTGATACATATTTCAGAGCAACCAAATTAAGCAAATTGGTTAAGAAATTCAAGTCTCTCATTCCCATTTGAGTCAAAAAAATCCAGAAAAAATAAATCAAGCAAAATCGATGAATAAGCTTTTTCATCGATTTTGCTATATTTTATTTTATTTGTTTGGACGTCCAAGATTATCGGAAGGAGCACTTTTACTGGTCATTTTACTAGTAATTTTCGAATTTAAGTCCAATTGGAATACAAAATTTTCTCCCATACAAACTTTGGGGGCCCATACATGGGTCTCATGTGGTAGCATGATTTGCTACATTTACCACGGACTAGAACATTTTGAATTTTCAGCTCAATCGGATGTAAAATAAGGAGTTTTCATGCAAACGGAAAACATCCCCCATCCCCCCCAAGTCCAGATGGGGTTCTGAAATTGTTGGCCTGCATCCTTAGAGACCATACTCCACACGATGCAAGAAACTGCAGCTCTCTAGCTCTTCTGGTTCTCGGGTTATAAAATTTCAGACAGACCAGCCACAATGGTGCATATGTTGCAAAATGCACTAAAAATCAGGAGCCTGCAGATCAGGGAAATGTGAGGTTTATTGAGCTTCAAAAATAGTCCACATTCCGCAGTTTAATTGCCGCGAATCAACGCCTCGGTGACTAGATCAACAACGAGCAATTTCCGCCCTCACGAAATGAACTTCAATAAATAACCGAGCGCATACAAATTTATCAGCCCCCAAATTGGCTTATCCCGATTAATGTTTGCAAAATACCAATCAAACACCCCTCTCTTGCGTGCGCTGGTGCCAATTTGAGGAGACTGTATAGTGTTGAGTAAACTCATGTCAAGCAACATGTGGCTTGTTTCAGCCATAAAACTGATCCAGATTTAGGATCACAACGTTCAATGGGGACACGCTTCGGTGCTGTGCAGTTTTAAAGATAGACAAACAAGGGGAGCAAGAGCAATTTGTCCCTTTAATGCTCCCCACAGCAAGCTGACTGGCTCGTTACGGCCGTACCCCGAAAACTTGGTGTGTGCATTTTCGATTTTGTGCGATGAAAAGTCGTATCGGCAGGACATTAAAAATCGACGGCTGAAACTAACAACGGCGTTCTTTATGACGACAACACCAACAAATTCCTTTAATGTGGGTCAAACGGAGGTCGTCATTTGCTCCACGACATGCGTTTGCGGCCTGTAGTAAGCAGCTGAGTTACATTGTTGGTAGGTCCACGGATAGACGCCGGCGTTGCCGTTGCACGATAGTCCCTCCGGAACGCTTCTGCTGCGCGCGTGTAAATTTCCATTCGCAGCTGGTTGGAAGTGAGCATGACTAGCGCCTCCGTTGTAGTACGCGTATGGATGATGGGACTGTGGGTGGCTATAGAAACTCTGCTGGTACGGCTGGTGCTGCTGTCGATGCAATTCACACCTGACGAAAATTAATTTCATGAGTTGCCTGTACGTGAGCTGTGGCAATTGAAATGGGATGCGGAGAGTAAATTGGATCGGACAGGGTTTGCCCATTGCGGATATGAGAAATGATTGATTGGAACAGATTGCGGGCAAATCAGAGTTCGGCTTCAGCAGTCAGAGGTCGTAATTGATTGCTAGTTATGAACGCAGGAACTCCAGCCAGTTTTGGGCCTACACGGATGGAGGGGGGTCCAAAATTTTATCTCAGGTAAAAGCCCCAAAAATGACAAGATAGCTTTCAAAACTAGCATAGATTTTTGAATAAACATGTTTAAAGCTTAGTCAGGGACGAACGCATTTGAGTGCATTTTCATTTCGCTTTGTTGCAAAAGTTGAGTCAAAGAAAAAATATTTTGTCCCAAATTCCATCTCTGCAGAAACTTATTGGGCCCCATAATTTGATCCCACAGGTCATAGAGCCTTAATGCAGGAGGCTATTTAGCTAAATTTAATGTCATCTAACATTTGCCCAAGTTTAAGCTTAATTGGAGTTAGAAAATTTTCGCCTCATACTAACTTTGGGAGCCCTCAGCTCCACACCCTTAGGTCATAGAGACTTACTGTAGAACTATTTTTTGCTGGATTTAATATCATCTAACAGTTGCCAAAGTTTCAGCTCAATCGGTTGAATTTAAAATATTGCCCTACTGTTGGCCAAGGGAAGTCTTTGGTGGCCACTTATTGACCCCCAGAGTCCGTTGTTTTACATTTTTGGGACCATAACCCGAAACAAAAGTTGCTTATTTTGTCATTTTACATGACCATTCTGAATTTCAGCTCAATCGGAGCAACAAAATTTTTCCCCCCTTCGGAGGCCTCTCACCCCACCCCCTTAAGTGATAAGGGCAAACATGTATTCTATGATTTGCTAGATTTGACATGGTGTATAACATATCCAAAATTCAGCTCAATCAGACGAAGTATATGGAACTTTCATACAACGGGAAAACCCCCATAATTACCCCCCAGGTAGTTTTTCGGAAAAACCAAATCGTTTCGCCCACCCTCCAGACCATACATGACATCATGCAAAAAACCGCAGGTCTCTAACTCTTGTAGTTTCGGAGCCTTTGCGACTCAGACGGACGGACGGACGGACGGACGGACGGACGGACGGACGGACGGACATATCGGACACATAAGTGCATTTTTTTCAAAATTGATGAAAATGCACTAAAAATCAAACAATAAAAACTCAACACTGATTTTAGAGCTTAATTTGTTCAACATTTGAAACTCCAAGTAAGTTGAAATGAGCACTTCTACTTGCCATTTTTTATGTAATTTTTGGATTTCAATCCAATTGAAAAGAATAACTCTTCTTCCATACCAGCTTTGGGGTCTCAAGCTCTAACCTTTTACATGATAGGGATAACAAGATGGGCTAGATTTCGCTCAATCGAATTTAATATAAGGAACTTTTAGGGGGCAAAAGGGGTCTAAGATTACTAACCTTCCATCCTACGGATAATTTGCTACAGAATGCTCTACAGCTCTCTTTAGCTTTTCTGGTCCTTGAGTTATAAATTTTCAGACAAAGACCACAATTTTTGTGCGAACTCCTGACCTCAAATAAATTTTTACTCCCAAAAAACCACTCAAGAGACCATGAAAGACTACATTTAAAATCTAGTTTAAGTACCTCAAAATGCATGCAAACACTCACCGTGAAAACGACCGCCGGTCAATGGAGTTGCAGCTGGACTGGACGCCGCCCGCACCAGCCCCAAAGTACGCATCTTGTGGCAGTGATTGAAATGCAAATGAGTAGCTTTTTTGCAGTCTTCCTGGTTGGTCGGTACAGTATCCGGCAGATTGGCAGTAAGCCGGGTTGTAGTGGCAGTAACCACAAAATCCAGTGTGCGTGATGCTCGTGTACGGACTCTGAGCCCACTGGTGACGAGCGTTGAGGGAATAGCTCCGGGACAGGCTGTGACGGCAGTCGGTGGAGGGCTGGGTGGTGCAGCGGGAGAGCACGGAGCCGTTGGAGTACTTGGAGGACAGGAGACGCGACTGCTCTTCGGGGTGACCGACGAAGAAGAGCCCGACGCCGGCAACGAGGGCGGCAGTGGCGCACAGGTAGTACCCGGCCCGGCCGTAGTGCGCCGAGTATTCGTTGAGGAAGCCCGTCAGAGGTATGCTGAGCAGCACTGGCAGTGATTCGGCTCCTTTTATAAATCCTGTAATCAATATATGAATTTCATGGCTCGGGGGCGGCTAAACTGAGACTCACCCCAAGCCTTGGTGAAAAACTTCCCCCGTATCCGCTCGAGGGAGAGCATTTTGAGCGAGTACTTATATCCTCCTAAGCTAAGGCCATACATCCACGCTACCAGGCAAAAGTAGTGGTGTTCCCCGGTCGAGGATAGCACGAGCATCGATATTGCGGAGAGCGTAACACAGCCCTGCGAAAATGGAAGCGCGTAAAGTGCATTGCATAGTTTTGGGAGAGTGGATTCCATACCTGACAAATGTATTGACGAGATATTTTGATTTTTCCATATTGCGCGAAATGGCACGTTTTGTTGATGGCGGATCCGCTGATGACGATTCCGAGGGCCATGGAGAGTCCCACGAAGGTCTGAATGAGCACGAGGTCCTGCATGTCGAGACCCTCTTGCAGGCCGTGGAGGGACTGAAAGGCAAGTCCACTAATTAAGCTACTTTGCGAAACGTAACGCCAGAGCAAATAAAGAAGTCAAAGTAAACTTTTCCCGCCCTCCCGTAATTTCATTAACATCCGCCTAGTCGATAAATTAAAGCCAACAGCACTTCGCTAATGGACTTCTGATACGTTTTCCATCTTCATAAAACGTACATCGGGTCTGTTCCTCTGTTCTGACGATTTGCCTACTTCAATTAACAACCTAGTGACCTGGAAAATTTTCCAATTTACGCAAATAGAACATCTCCAAGGCGCCCGAGACCGAGACCGAGACCGTGTTTCCCACTGCAACTGATATTTTTTACGTTTTCGTTCTTCATTTTTGCCCTGAAAGCGAAAAATTGATATCCTGCTTACCATGAAGAAGATTGGCGAATAAATTCCGAAGGCACCAACGGCGGCAATGGCACACAAAACCCGCACCGTCGTCGTTTTGAGCGGAGTGAAATCCATAAATGGCGGTTTGGGCGTACGAATGTGTGTTTTCTTTTCCTTCACCTGGGAGAAAAAGCGGAGGAAATACACTTGTATCAATCGTAAAAGTTTGTTGCGACTGTCGGGGAACACAGTTGTTGAGCATTTAGGAGAGATTAGAAGGAGAGGAGGAGAAGGAAATGAAAAGGAATCGTGTGGTGGTGGGAGAAAAAAGAGCCGAAACTAAGCAATTGACATGGCTGTCGGTAATCAAAATTCAATGACAGGAGTCGTGTTTGCGTCCCCACTCCAGGACCAGCCGAGATAGCAGATGAATGAGCAGTGGCGTAACTATCGATACCAGGGGCGTTACCACGGGGGTGTTTGGGGATGCTGAGCCCTGCTAGTTTTATCAGTACCTTCCCAATTCAATATATTCCAAAAACCCCTTGACAGAGCTTCCTAGGGGCTGAAATCGATTGCTTAACTCGGTTCAGGAATTTTGCCTTATACAAGAGCCATTTCAAAATAAACTTAAAACTTTGGACATCGAATTTTTGATTTCGATGAAAATTGGCGAATTTGTTCAGTTATTCAAACTAAATTTTTTGGCGTTTTTAGTTTATCTAAATTCCAACATGGCCGCTATAGAGGTCACCTTGAAAATTCGGGATTTGCGAAAAATGGTCCTCACGTTTGGAATTCTTTCTCCTGAACCTCGAGCCGGATTTAGATGATTAAGCACTTTTTAGAAACTGTATAAAATGTCCAACAAACTGATGATGATAAATATTTTATCCAAAATATATCTTCACATACATATATTGTATTCATTATTCAAAATATTGATTAATTATTCAAAATATTCAAAATAATTGTATTATACATTTATTTTTTGAAAATTCTTAATTTTTGATATTTTGTGTCATATTAAGTGAAAAACATGCACACAAAATTTCACGAATTGTTGTCTCTTGGTTTGGGAGATATGGCCAAAAATATGTCAAGGTTGAGCTCTTTTTAACTTGTGATAAATGTGTCCAAAAATTTTTTAGCTCAACCATTAATTTTTCTTCAAAATTTTAAAATCGAAAAAATGTTTAAGAAATTTTTTCTCAGCACCCCCAAATAGTGCAGGCTGGTTACGCCCCTGCTGAATAACTAAGGAGGCGGCAAAATCGATACGCACCTTCTTCCGCTGGTTCTTGAGATGCAGGATCGCCCGTCGCTGCGGATGGTAGAGCGAGGCCGGTCGGTAGAGCATCCCCATGAAGAAGCTGAACGTAACGAGCCCAGTCACAGCTTGGAGTCCCAGACGCCACCCCATTTTGCTAAAATTTAATATTTATTAGTCAGCTGCGTGCCCCCTCCCGATTCCCGAAAGCTCGCTGGAGAAAGGGAGAATCATAGAAATGTGTGATAAATGGGCCAAGATTGTTCCCAAGCGAACAATGCAGAAATTATTTTGGGACACATAAATTAATTGCGAACACGATGTTGCGTTTCGTGTTTATTAGGTGACAGGAGATGGGGGTAAGCGGCGCTCCATTCTGTCCGCTTCACGCTCAACTACTCGCTTTATGAGCCTGCCAAGCATCCGGCATCCCTGTCTGCGGCTCCGTCGGGTGACGAATTTTTGGCACCGCGCGTGGCGACAGTTCATTAAGCTCGAGTTGAGTGCCAGTTTAAAGCCGATTTGACGCTCCCTTCTTCCTGTTCCTGGCGGCCGTCCGAAGACGAATGACATCACCTTATCACTCCAGGATCGTCGGCAGCCCACATGTCGGAGAACCCGTGTGTTTTTGCTTCCGTCCGGCCGTCGTCATTGGCACCGCAGAGTAAACAGGGTTAGGAGAAAAATCCCCTGCTGGCCTATCATCACTTTTACTTGCGTTTTCTTCTGTTTGCCGGAAATATAATCCGGTAGATATTGGATGAACACGTCGCCTCAGATCGTCCCTAACGTTAATATTTAACACTTTTTTTTTGTTTGTGACAAGAAAGCAATCAAAAGCGCCCCATATATTCATTTCCCTCATGAAACGTAAGCCCGGGGGCCGAATAAACCCAAATTAAATCCTTCAAAGGCAATTTTCGACAAAAATAGATTTCCGGGATTTCCCATTGGGGTGTTCTTCTTTCACTTTAATTGCTCGTGAAAATTGCCTAGCTCGAAAACACCTGTCAGAGGCGTATCTAGAAGGGAGTTTTGGGGGTCATTTAAAGAAGACCCTCTCGGCCATCGAAAGAAGACCTCTTCTGCCATCATTTACAGCATTTTGCAAAATTGCACTATTGTGGCCGCTTTGCCGTCTGTTTATCTGTATGTCTGTCTGTCTGTCTGTCTGTCTGTCTATCTTTCTGTCTAACTCTCTGTCTGTCTGTCCGTATGTCTGTTTGTCTGTTCGAAATTTTATAACTCATGAACCAGAAAATTAAATTAAATCAGGCAAAATCGATGATAAAGCTTCTGGCCCTAAAAATCCCAGAAGGAGCCTGATACGCCTCTGGTACCTGAGCTTGTTTTTGAAGCGCTTCGGCGAAGAAAAAGTGACAGAATGGGGACAAAAACGACGGTGAATGATGGGAAATGCTTGCAAAATGCTGTCAACAAAATACTGCAATCACCTTAAGCCTGGTTCACTGCTCAGGTTAAACAAGGGCTCTCTACCCAGTTCGTCCCCCGTCAAACATTTTTCTTCATTTCCTACTTCGTCTATTGTTCTTCCGTTTTGCGCGCTTTCACGCTCCAAAGTAGCTTCCTTTATGGACATCACTTAGCATCGTCGAGAGCCGAGTCGCTAGTCGCAGGGATAATCGTAAAACAAAAAATGTAACAAGGGAAACATTGACGTGGAAAATTAATTTTCTTCACAGAACGCTCAAAATGGAGCCTGGACTGGTCCCTGGGTGTCCTTGTACCCATGATTACCCCCCTTCGTGATTGTCTCTGCAAATCAGATTCAAATGGGACTAATCCTTGATCGAGGAAAATCGCATTTTGGGATAAAACTCTAAATTTTCTTTTCTAGGAAGAAGAAGGACCATTTAGCAAGATTTCGAAATCCGGCTCAGAAAAACAGACAAATCTCCCAGATAAGTGGATAATTTGACTTCGTAAGAAATTGCGCTGAAAGCAGAATAAAAACAAAATTGCCTCCATTACTTACCCGACACCTTCCTTGAGAATCACGGAGAACAGCGCTACTCCCACGCCCTCCCCCGACATGACGATCATCTCCACAAACTGCCTTCTCCTCTTGAAGTAATGCCCTATCATGACGGAAGCCGACTCACGTACCATCGAGGCTCCGAAGCCCACCACGAGGCCTGAAACGAAACGATAAAGAGTACCCCGATGAAGGGAAACCCCGACTCACCTAAGCTGAAGGCAATCTGGTGCAGTTGGGTGGCGAAGGAGGTGAAGAGGATCCCGAGAGCCAGCACTAGGCCTCCGATGACGGCGGTGAGGCGAGTTGACTTGCGACGACACAGGGCGACCACGATTGATGCCGTAAATAATGACATTGCCCAGCTGGCTGCTCCCAACCAACCTATAAATAATACATATTACATTAATAAAGCGGGAGAAAAATGAGAAAAATGCAATAATATCGTACATGGAATGCCAAGTGCCGTGCCACATGTGGGCCAGGGAGTCTCTGAGGCAGCACAATCGGGTAAATAAAAGTTTAGAGTTTGCTCACGAACTCCCCGTTCTTAATCTCCTTTTGAAGACTACTTCTACGGGACGAAAACACGAAAAACACAAACAACTCGCAACTCAATCCCGTGCTAGAGCGACCTGAGAAGTAGTCGGATCGTATCAAGATGTGAATTCAAGATGCTGGGTGGAGGCATGACTAATGGTAGGATGGTGAAAATATGGCACAGCAGAGTGATTCGGGGAGGGAGAAAGCGAGAAAGTCAGCGGAACAAAGAGCAAGGCGAGTTATTATCTGATAAAGCATCTCTTGACACGTTTACCATGTAATTGCGGGGACGTGAGGTGTTTTGGAATCAATAGAAGATTGGAGAGCTAATCGCTCGTGGGTACAATCTCCGTCACAGGACTATTCTAGAACCCTTTCTGGAGCGCTTTCACCGACTACAAATGCGTAGAGTTCGCCGTGGAGAAAGGTTCCTCAAACTCTTCTATTCAACAAGGTTTCTTAAGGGGGAATCTTTTGCTATCACAGGCCTAGGAAGCCAGGTCCTGGGTTTTGGTTTGCGTGTGGGAGTTTTGGAGTCCACAAGGGTCATTTTTTTATGAAAAACAGGATCCTTTTTTGTGTAGTTGAAGAGGATGCCCTGTGAAAAAAATTTGCTGATTCGCCATTTTGTCTCTTACATCTTTGTCTCGTCAAATATGTGGTCCACTAGTAAAATTTAGTAAGCATTTCCACCTGAAATTTTTACTTCCGGGCCAAAAATTGACCCGGCCTGTCCAAGTTTTTCCCAGTCTGTCCGCGCGGACAGACTTGCGAATTAACACCCTCTCCTCGCGGACAGACTTGTTCACACTGGGTTAGGCTCAAAACAGATGGACTCAGGCTCCTATGGATACCTGAAACAAGTGTATGTATGTTTATGGAAATGGGTTAAGTAGTCCTTTCATAAATTGAATCATCAGTGCTTTAATGAGCACAAAAATTAAAATCTGGCACAGTGATCAAATTTATCAATTTATGCTCGCATTTCCATTCCACTGCATCTCTATCGGTGTATAAGCAGCACATTTGCATAAAATAATGTTTCAGCTTCCGGTCAGGTGATCCAGAGATATGCAGACTCATATTTCGCGGCGTTATTGTTATTTATGAATTTGTTTGTTTTCCATAATAACGAGGACCGACTCCATTGTTGCGAGCGGAATGTGTATTTTGTCAAAAATGTCTGTATTACTCGCGCACAATGACGAGGAGACGGAGAGTCCTAGGGCACGCAAAAAATTCTAACGCAGTTCTTGGAATATTGGGTGCGCAGGAAGGAATGTGTGGTATGAATATGTAAATTCGGTAAATCTCTGTACCTCATATTACATGTCGGAAACATGTGAGAGGTTCCACCGCGCCACAGGAAAAATAAATAAAAAGTTCCTCGGGGTTCGGTTTGAATGTCGGTTCGGCATTATGTGAACCTACACGAGCTGTATCAAGATTCCAATTTATCTTCATGGGATTTGAATTATTATTTTGATAACTTGTCTCGATTCGCAACTCTTTCTCGCATGTCGGCTGGTTTAGGTAAATGTGGCCTAAAATATCGTGCATGGCGGGATTTGTATGCAAATTGAATATGTATGAATATTGATTTTAATACTTTTACATTCCAGCAGTGATGTTGCCAGGGTTCCAGCGACCCCGGGATCTGCTTTTATGGCTGTCAGGAAACAAAAGGGCTTCCGTGAGTCTCGAAAGTGGGTGAGGGTTTTAGCACCACATAAATTCGCCTCCTAAGCCCTTTAACGGCCCGAATGGCGGAAAACGTCGCCTACTATAATGAGCAATAATTCCGCGTTTTGCTCACATTAATCTCCACGTTTTGCCGATCTGGCTCAGCATCACTTCACCCCTCCATTTTAATTACATAATGAATACCAACACACCCACGCACACCCCACACATTAGCACATGTTACTTTTCGCAAGTTTAACTCGTGTGAACCACAAAATCCCTCTGTAACACGTCCCAAGCTTCATCCAGACCAGTTGTTTCAGTTGCAACAACAATCGAGCACTCGCAAAGAGAACACTCGTGAATTGTTATCGCGTCCTTGCGTTACTGAAACATAATTTCATTGTAATAAAAGTTTTTGAAACTGCGCTAGAACAAACGTCCAGGCTCGACTAGCAGCGGGAGAGATTAAAATGATTAACGACCGTGCAGCCCTAGTTTACAGTTCAAGCTCGTTTTCACCTGCAACTTTCTCCGGTCCCGCTCCCAGCTAATTGCTCTTGAATCCGCCAAAACTTTCGTAGCAGCTTATTAATTTTTCTAGTGGGAGCGGAAATTGGACAACCTGGAAAGTTTCGTACATATTTTGAAACAATTAAGGCTCTTTCTTCCTTTAAAACTTTGTAATTACGCTTATTATGATATCTGGATGGGAGGGGAGTGTAGTCAGGAGATTTTGGAGGAGGGACTGGGTGAAATTTGGGATCCGAATCAAGGAGAGAAACTTCCTTAATTCCATGATAATGCACGCCACGAGAACAATTGTCAGCTGCTGCGTCAGCAGAGGAGAAACAAGGCAATCGATAGGCAGCAAATAAGACAGCAGCGGGCATCGACGGACATAAAAGAAGAGGAAAGACGAGCAGAGAAAAGAAATAATTACGATACTTAGTCAACAATGGGAAGACGTGACTCCCCCGTTTCCTCTCCATTGTCCCGAGCTGAGCTTGAGCCCGTCTGAAGGATCAATTAAAGTCAAGCTGGGCCGAAGCTTCCAGATCTATCACATGCCAGATGGGTAATTAAGATAGTGGGCAAGAAGTCTGCGGTCAGGCTCGTCGGTGTTTGCCACAATGTCAGCGAGACAAATTTGTTTACTCTCTTTATTGCTTCTGCATATTGCGGCTCGAGCTCGGCTCATCCCAGATCGTCGCGACTCGAGATTATTTTTCACAACCATGCATATTTTTCTCATATTCCATGTCTTCTCCTCCAGCCTCCGTTTCGCTCCGGAAAGTTAATCTTCCTCTTCTGCATGGATAGCGCGCCTGCGAATTTAATACTGAAATTGAAATGTTGTCTAGCCAGGGGAATGATGATGCACGTGCCGTGAACCCCAAATGCACCACACATGACTGTAAATCACCGCCAAAGCCTGCTGCAATGTGGAAGTCATCTTTTGTGCCAATCCACTTAGGTTTTATGGGGGGAACTGGCAGAAAGATGCGGGGGTGAATAAAAACTTTGCGGCACAAAAGTTTCAATGGAGTACATTATCGCGGGTAGGTGAGGTCCCATTTAATCACGTTAAACGAATTCACGGTTGCTTTGCTCCATTGTGAACCCGAGAGGTCTTGAGTTTCTCGAATGCTAACAACTCTAGGATTTTTCTCTCAATAGTGCAATTTGAATTTTACTCCTTGACTCATGAGTGGGTTTTCAACAATTTTGAGAAAAATGCACTTGTGTGTCCGAGTTGTCTGTCCGTCCGTCTGTTTGTCTGAGTCGTAAAGGCTCCAAAAATCCCTCATGTATGTTCTGAAGGGAAGTGGAAACACTTTGGTTTTCACGGAAATATGCATTAGGGGTACCTTGGGGGGTTTTTCTCATAAACTTCAACCGATTGTCAAACCTAGCCAATCACAGATAACATGTATGACCCCTATCACTTAACTGGTAACTGGTAACTTAACTTGTAACTGGTAACAAATTTTGTAATCCATACCGATTTGTAACGAACTACAGTATTAGTTACAAGCTACAAAATTTAATATGAAAATTTGGTTTGTTAATGGGCTTGCAAAACCTAGCAAACAATTATTCTCCAGAATACCCGTAGGTACTAGAAGCTAGAAATCCCTTTAAATTCCCAAATAAAAGGATTTTGGACGACAGATTTTCACTTCGACCCAACTTTGCAATGATGCCAGCTTGAAAATGCTTTCATATTTTTCTTTTCACTTCACGTCTGCTTGCAAATACTTTGCTAGAGGCCCACTCTGAGTTGATCTCAAAGCAGAATTCAGGAACGGTAAAATAATTTTACTTGGTCGTACCTGAACATGGAAATCCATCAAGCAAATATCTCTGCAGCTAACAGACCAGAAGAAATACGATTCCTCGAATCTTCAAGCACGTCAGAACTATGCCATAATCTGCACTAAGCTCAATTAAAGTCTAATTTGACGCAATTAGAATCGGTTTCCAGTATCCGAGATAATCTGTTCGGTTTTGGATTTAACAGGATCTCGAAGTTTGGATTGAAACATGCAAATCAAGTTACAGGCTGGTGCATTCAACATATCGTGGAGTTCATAACACCCATTCGGAGTCAATGGGAGGGAAAATATGGGATCCAAGCCACAAAGACAAAGTTCTAATTTGGCTGTAAGATGATACTCGTATCCTCAAGTTTCAATGGCCAAACTTCCATGCCGCCCCTGCGTTGGTGTGTAGGTAAATTGCGGGATTAATTTATCGCTATTATGCGCTTCAAATGGGTCTTGCGTAACGACCTTCCAGTCACAGAAGCAACCGAAGTTTCCGCCATTAGGACGCCCATAAACCGCGAACTCCATTTTTATCTGGTAACGGGCCCAGCCCCGACTCTCGCAGAATAACTCATAATTTCAGGATCAATTAAAATCCGATTTTGATGTCAAGATTCAACATTTCGGCGACCCAGATTTTATGGCCCGCGCCGCCCCTGTTCTCTGTATTAATGTAAAAAGTTTCCCCGATGGAAATTAAATTCCGGACTTCCCTGTATTTTCACTGCACACCGACATCGGCACGACTTTGTGGTCAAATAAAAAATTTGAATCGTAAAAAGTGCCTGGTTTTCGCCACTTTTTGCGTCCTTCCTTCGTGCCACTTTCGATGCCAGCCAACTTTATGCGCCCTCCCTTCTAATTTGTGGCCGTAACTTGCTACTTTTATGGGAAGAAACTAATTACGCTCATTTATCATAGCTTTCACCGGAGAGGAAAAAATTGCTTTCAATAATAAAAAACCTTCATGGGCATGACGCTGAAAGTCGACACTTGATCTCGCGATAGGCTTATTTACGCAATTTTACTCACATGTCAACGCAAGTTGCAGCTCGAATGGCAAGCTGTCACAATTTTTCAAGTGCCCAATGAACCGATAGATTGGATTTGCCAGTCGTTCTGAGCATTCAAATGTCGACGGGAAGACGCAGAAAGCTTAGTTGGGAGCCATGGTGAACTAAATCGAGCAGAAAAGTGAGTAACAGGCAGACGGATGTCACGGCCGTTTTGGAGTGGCACGAGGTCCTTTGACTTCCCATTCGCACGTGAGCGAGTCTCAATCGAGCCGCTTCGTTTAAGTGAGACGCTTTGAGATGAATACCGCCATTTGAAGGAGAATCTTGAGACGTTCAAAGAGGTACGGGATCAAAGGAGATTAATGAAAGAAACGGTACAGAAATTAAGAAATTCAATTCCATCAAAGTGATGTCTCGTTTTGGAAAATGAATGCGTCTCAGGGGAACCAAGGACCGCATGGTGGAGACGACTGGCTCCAGGAAGGTCTATTATCATACCATTAACATACGCCCCGAGCTCCTCAAACTAGTTCATCAGCCCAACTTTGCTCTAAACGCAAACTTTACTCGATTTGAATTTAAAATTAAAATAAACAAACTCGGTCTGCTGCCTCGGCAAAACACAACACTACATTCCCAATCCACATTTCTCCTTTTTTCTATTTTCGTTTCACAACTTACTTATCGCCATGTTAAGGTTACCTCCGCCTTGCTGCAGACGCAAATCGTAATCCCAAATGGATTTTATGCAAACGCTGGGCCCCGACACTGGAAGGGAGGGTGAACATTCACATTCGAAAGCAGGGGAATAAGTCAAAGTTTGAACCTGGAGGTGATTGAAAACACATTTTGCCGAGCCAAACAAAGTTGCACGAGTGATGGGGCAAAAAGCTGTGGCTTCGACCGCCATTCGGACAAAAAGGGCGAGTTCGGTGGTGGCGGCGCCTGAAAGTGAGAGGAAAAAGAGCACCCATTTGCATCGTCATCCACCATTTATCTATTTAATTTAGGGATTAGTTTGGAATACGCGATAAATGGCGGCACTCTAGCCGTCTCACCTGTTACTCTCTTGCAATTCCAATTTCTGCTGGAACTCGATGATTTACATTCCGCCCATTTTTCGCGATAAAGTGTTAAATGTTTGGTTTGCGCTGCGAGCAAATCATGGTTTATTTTGGCACGTGCGTAAATTCCTCTGTTGCTGTTGTACTTTCGGTATTTGTACAAATGTTTAACGTATTTGCGTGCCTCTCTCTACCGACATAAATTTTGTAAACCTTTCCGTGCCTTGCCGAGCCCGAGAACGTGTGAATTTAAAAAGAAAATAGAGGGAACAAATTAGTTTAGCATTTCTTCGGTTCGTTTCCAAGGGACGTAACTTAATTTGGACCGGCATTCCGTGATTTTCTGCGCTCTTTCTGGCCTCCTCCTGCAATTTCACGCTCGGAATGGGAGGCAGGCTTGCGTTTGCACTGCTAAACTTTTTGGATGAAAAATTATTTATGAGTTTGCAACAAAGCCCGCTTCAGTGTCGAGCCAACTTTCCTATTGACGCACACGCTTTTCACTCAATTTACTTTAGCGGAATCTGGAATACCTGATGGATGCTGATTACCTAGGAAACTTTTAAACTCTCTTCCGAGGGGAGCTCGGGCAGGAAGGCATTAGCCTGATTTCCCACCAGGGTCGACTGTAAATTTATTGTTGTTCCTGGCAGCTAGGAAACAGACGGGAAAAATCGATGGACCATTGTCGACATTCGTATGTCTTGGTTATTGTTGAATGTTCGAGAGTGATTACAACGTTGTCGGAGATAAATTGATTGGAAGACATAATGGGGGCGACCGACAATGCGTCTTTTGTTCGGCAGTCGAGAGACATCTAAGCCGAACTAGTACTCAAGTAATTACATTACAAATTAAGCTGTATCCGCAACTCGGTCGAGAGAAATGAATTCTCGATGCACATAAATTTTGGCCGTATTTGTGTGGTCCATTTTCTCAGTGGCGAACCTGGCATTGTAGTGGCTTTCCACATGAAATAATTCCAGAGTTACTAGTGGGTTCCTCTGAAATTTGAAATGTCTTTATTATTTTGGCTTTCGAAAAAATGTATAATTTTAACCAATTTGTTAAAGTAGGTCTTCGAATTCTACTGAAAACGAAGGTGACTGAACTACAAAAGTAGTTCAGTTACAAAAGTTGTTTTGAACTACAAAAGTTCTTTTTAGTATTCCCAAAATTTATTTCCGGCTAACTGCCTTCACTATGGCAAGACAAGGAGGCCTTCGATATTCGGAAAACACAAGGAAACCTCATTAAGTGAACTGAGGACGCCATTAGAAGCCACGCAACACTTTTCCTTATCAAAATCATGGCTAACTCATTCTAGAGTGAGGCAGTCTCGCTCACGCTTGTCGTAGACTATCCCTACACCAGCCTCTACGACCAGTAGAGTTTCATGTGGGACTAGGAAGAGGGGGAGGGACAATACGAAATTTTTTTCAGGGTTTTTGAAAAAGAAATAATTAAGCTGAAAGTTATTCATGTCTAACAAAAACTTTGCCACATTTATACTGGTTTTCACAAACAATTTCGACTCGCTCAAAGGCTTTTTGTCTCCGAAATAAAACTCGCTTTGGAACAGCGTTTTAAATTAATTACTAAAACTGCAGAGCGCTTTCATTAAACAGCAAACAGCAGCTTCTCTCCTAGAAGGGTTGTTTTTGTTCCAACCTCCAACGATTTCTCGAATGCAGGGATTTTATCACATGCTTTATGCTCATACCAGAGTGAGTGCAGCCCATTGAAAAAGTTTTCCATTCGCTTTCCCCCTTCCACGTGCTTGGCTGGCTGCGGGGTGCCTTATTCAATTCCAGATTAGTGCGGAGAGAAAATCTAATGGCTCACAGATTTGATTCTCTTCAAGCCAGACGACAATAACGGCAATGAACGAAACAATTTCGCAAGATTTGTCTTCTTTATTGGACTTGATTTCGTTTTGATTTTGAATCTGATTACCAATAAGCTTCCAGTCGTGTGTGAAGGGAATACCAAGCCTTTTGTTGCATCGAGAAACGTGCTAGTCGAAGCCCTGCCGGCTCACTTGTTGGATCTTTGAGCAAGGAGCAAAAAAACGGCAGTCTTGCACATGCATTTATGCACCCAACGTGCCAATTTATCTCCCTCCCGCTTTTTATGCGAAGCACTTAAGCGGATCTGGAGTGCCTTGGTATCCTGCCGCCACTTTACGGTGACCGCGTGGCTTCCGTTCTAAATCGGTAACAGGGAAGTGCTTTCCAGTCTGGTTACTCGCTTACAGACGGAGTTCAGGCAGAACATAGCACGGATACAAAAACCTGATGAAGCTAATCTTCATTTCCATCATCACCACCATCTGACTCTGACAACAGTTGATTGCCGGCTCTGTGCTCGAAGATAATCCTTTTCCAATAATCAGCCACTGGATCGCGATTAGCTGATTGGATAATGATGGCGGCAATTTGCTCACATTTCCCAGCTAAGGCTGGAGCTCGGACGGGATCAAGTTGTCAAGACGATGCTTGTTTTGAGTTATTGGCTTTTTCTGCTTAGCCCGAAATCCCCAGAGTTTTCCCTTTCTGAATATTCAACAGATATGTACACTAAACTACAAACTTCATACGCAGTCGTAATTGGCTATGCTCAAGGGACCAACAAATTTGGCATCCTTATCCACTTAAAAAGTTTGTGGCATCAAAAGGCACATCGTTTTCTTCCGGAGGGGGCACCTGTGGAACACAAGGCAGAGCAAACTAAAATGCAACACTGCAAAGATGTGTCTTACACGTGTTCTACCAATCACCTGGATGTGACTTTTACGCTTATTCAGTCGCTCGTGGGAGGTCGTGCAGTCACATAGCTAGTGCACGCCTCAAAGTACCAATTCCAGCGTAAAATATGGTACGTGACAGTAATGCGAATCGATAAATGTTACATTGGAACTTCATTTCTTGCAGTCATTGCATCGGTGGAACCTCGTTTCGAAGGCAGTTGTCAGAAGCATATGTAAGGGGGGGGGGGGGGGGGGATCAGGTACGCAAAAATAACAAGGCGTTATTCTGGCCTTAATTTGGAAAGAGAGTCTTTTAACCCTATAAAGTCCGGATAGAAACGAGTCTGTAGTACTAAAAATATAAATTAAGATCCTTAACAATCAGAACAGTTGGAACCCTGGGTTTTACTAGGGGGCCTATAAAAAATATTCTTGCCTAAATTTGGATGAAAAAAGGCTCAAAGAGGTAGCTTAAAGAAAACCCCCCTCCAGCTTCACCTCTGATGTGCAGCTAGGCGACGCTGCTCACGCTTTCTCATACATCGTAGCAATGCTTGTTCCCGCGATGAAAAATGTGTAACTAGCTATTAGGCATTAGCTAACAAACTCCCTGTTCTGTCTTTTGTGCTCCCTACCTACATTGTTGCCTCAGCAAACTGGCATGGCGTGGCATGGCAGGAAATGCGTTCTGACACTCCCAAGCTGGCATAAACAACTTTGTTCCAGCGGCTCTGATGCATGCGAAATCGTACTGGGTCGTGTAATGCTTGCGGTGAAGGTGGCATGAAATGTGAAAATCGTGTTGCCGACGCGGAAATTGGTTATTGGATCCCAGATTTTGGTGCCGATGTTAGGGAAGAGTTTGACGGAGAAACAAGACAAAGTCATAACTTTTAAGCAAGATAAATGATCCGTCTTGTTCTTGACGAATTCCTCTCCTGCAAGAAAGCGTCTCAACCTGCCCCCGGGACGAACACTGGGTCGTGGTAAATCGACGCCGACGCCTTTCTAAGACTGTCCTCAGCGACGGAAGGAAGGAGGAAGAAGCTGAGGAACAAGGATCCACAATTTAAGTTGCGGTTTGTGGCACTTAGGCAAGTTCAAGCGGGAATTGTGTGCGAGTGCATGTTGGACAAAGTTTAAATGAGATGTGCTCCTAGGCATCCAGCAGAGAGCACAGAATGATTGAATTTTATTACATGAAGGAAACCGAGTCTGCTTTGGAATGTCGCTTTTTGAGTAAAAACAATGCATTAACATCTTGGGACAGGTTCAAGTGGATGTTTTCGTTCGCTGTACGCCACTTGCTGCCCTCTTTCTCCCCCATACAGCCATGTTATGACAAGCTGGGCGACTCTTTGCCGTTGACTTTCGGCCACAGGTGATCAAAGACAGGCTTTAATGTAATTGAAATTTTTCAAAAAGCCAACTTCCCGTGCTTCGGGAGAGCTCCTCTTTGATAAACTTTAATGAATGAAATTGAATTTTCCGAGAAATGAAAAGTTACGAGTTTCGAACGAGAAAACGACGTGGAAAGTTTTCATGAAAGAGTTTGAGAATTGGGCCGTAGATGAATTTTCAGGTCAAGAGGGGAGTTAACGAGTCTTTAGAAGTTCAAACTTGAAGGGTGGAAATGACTTTTTGAAGGAGGAAGCCGGGTCTTTTTCCACCTCTTCGAACGAGAAAAGATAACAGTTTGCCTCAAATTACACATTCCAAAGCTTCCATGTACGTTCGATGACAAGATTCAAGACAAACATATCGGCTTCAATAAGTTCAGGAAACAGTGCATAGCCCGGGAGCGAATTCCCCGTAATATCGTTGCCATTCTCGAAGGAATTCCTGCTATTTCATATAACAATATTTGAATTTTGCAATTTTCCTCGCATTCGAAGCCATCCAACACATCGTTTGAATAAAATTATCGACCCATTATTCTCATTTCGCTCTGCTCCGTGTGACTTTTTACCAGCGACGACACACAGATGAATTAGAATGGCCTCATCTTGCAGAAAAACTTGTCCATCCGACCTCCCTACGGCGACTGCACCAGAGAGGCTAGACTGGGATGTAGAGGGGGAGTCAATAACGGATGAAATATTGCGGATTGTCCGACAGTCATAAAATTTCATATAGAAATTCTGTAAAAAATGCGTCTGCTGCTCTCGAGTTCAGGGCGGGAAAAAAATGGTTTCATACAGAATGCCCAGTGACTCGAAACAGTGAATCTTAAATGATCCAATCTGGCGGCAAATTGCAAAATGCTGGCGTGAGGAATGAGGAGGACAACGAATGGCAAACTGCGTTACAGAGAGCATCGATTTATGATTGTGGAGCAAATGCAATCAATAAGCTTGATAAGGCTTGAGGCTAGAAACTGTTGCTCGGATTTGTTGTCCTTTTACTTTTGCACCGTTTGACTGGATATTGAGTTGCTTTTTTATTGACAGGTTATGGTTTTGTCTTTTGCAAAAGAGGAGGGCTCTTGGTCTGTACTGGTCTTTCTGGGAGTCAAAGGTCACGCAGACCCCGAAGATCCTATTGTGACCCACCCCCCCATCTCAGCCGTAACAGTCGTATTCTTGCCTTGTACCGAGAACACAGTTGAGCTGAAAATGCCTTGGCCGAGTTTGTTTTCTCGATTGCAAGTCCGTTACTGTACCGATTAGGCCTTTGCCCCGATCAAAACATAATTCTAGGTCCAGTTCCGTTACTCTCGAATAACAAGCTGATTTAACTTCTTAATTACCTCATTAAGACGCGGAACTATTTTCCCCTCAACTTCTCTCATTAAAATCATAAACATTAATTACATTATCACGTAACTTCAAACTTGCGCGTCTTGAGGCCCAACGCAGCACAAACTTTTCTGCGCCTCACACCAATCAATCTTGTTTACGTTCTGTCTCTGATATCCCTGGCAATTCTTGGCACTTTGCAGTTTGCATGCATCGCAACGACCACTCACCTGCTTCGGAGTCGGACTGGTGTCCCAGGTGATGCATGCAGTAGAGCAGCAACAAGCCGTACGAGAGCTGGAAGCCAGTGGTGAGGACATGAGCTAGAAATGCGACACCGCAGACGATCCAGCCCCAGCCACCGTCTGGGTAGAAGTGCTGCAACGAAATAACGGGTTGCTAATTTTTGTGTAGTCTTTTGAGGCCGACTTCCGTGCTCTCAGTCAACCGAGAAAGTTGAGCAGCTCCCTGGGGGGAGGGGGTCGAAAGAGACCATAAAGTTCCGTTGACCCCTCTTCTATGGCAACGGACGACGACAGAGGGAAATCACGAACGTGGCGCGTAAACTCTTTCCTGCACGCAACCCGAGTGCATAACAATAACTTTCAGAACATTCTGCTGACTCGGCAGCCGCTGCTTCAGTAGCACTTCGCTCGAGTTGCACCGAATGAACATTACACAGTAATTTGCAACTTGCAGACGACAGTAATTAGTGGTGTATTTCATAATCTAATTGTGTGACAGCGGCTGCCAGCGGCGCTGTTTTAACGCAACTTTTGTGCTCTTTTGACTCCATTGAATCGTAAATAATCATCTAATTAGGATGATTCATGGGACAGTGGGGACTCATTTGTGTACTTACCTGCCGAATGGCGTTGGTGTCCACTCCGGCTCGTCGCAGACCTGGTACATTCCGGTGCAGCGAGTGGAATTCCCGCTCCAGGAGCGCCGGATACGCCGAGTCCTCGTCGTCCATGCCTCGTGTGTGACCGTCGTAGCCTGCGGAGTACGCAAATTGCACCATTTTGAGTCAAAACTTTTAATTAAAGATTTTTAGCTGCGGTGG
This sequence comes from Forcipomyia taiwana, assembly GCA_963930915.1. Taxonomy (NCBI): domain Eukaryota; kingdom Metazoa; phylum Arthropoda; class Insecta; order Diptera; family Ceratopogonidae; genus Forcipomyia; species Forcipomyia taiwana. Next base: position 60,341 of record CAWVOI010000041.1, read on the forward strand.
CTTCAACGAAAACTTCTGCTCGGACGCGTAAAATGCGCCGAGAGTGTTGGAAATTTTCAAAAGCACTAGGCTCTCCTCTACCATCGTCCTCGACACGCTCCTCTTTGCGAACAGCTCTCCACATTGTGGGATGAGTGGCTGGGAGCGTGCATTCAGCATATTTCTAAGCCAATGCGCTGTAAATGAGGCTTTATGCTGAAGCTTTCAACATTTTGACGCTGGAAGTTCAGTAACGCAATGAGGAAATGTTTGGTGTGTATTTAATTGTGCAGAGACTGAAACTGGGATAACATGCGGCTGAACAAAAGAGAGATATATGAAATGAGTTAACTCTACGTCTAGTTGCAAGTTTAGGGATCCGATTGTGGACTTCAAATATTTTAGTTTAAAATTTAGCCAGGGCAGAAAAAATACATCGTCCACTCTGACATGACCATTTGCTAAAGTTATATCACTCGCGTATGAGCTTAACGTAACTAGTTCCCACAAAAGTCAAAGGCAACATTTGAAGCCCTTCTCAAAGCTTTGTGAGCCATTGTCACAGAGGTGAAACGTTATAGGGCTCCAGTCGGATCTGTGGACAGGTTTTGAGGATAACAAAGCCACACCGGTAACTAAGAGTCTTTTAAATCGAGCCAGAGGCTAAGCACCTGTTGCAAAGCTGTGTATCTCTCCGACTTGAGGATATCTAGGAGTCAACTTATTCGACACTTTCTGACTCAGGCAAGCTCTCAGATTACCAGTGAATAAATAAATGCCATCGAATGAATCAAAAACAGCTTCCGGTTTCAGCTTTACGCATTCCGGTCATAATCGGTTCATGGGCCAAAACTCCTTCGTTCCATTCAACCTGATTAAGCCCCTAGAGGTCGTGATTGAAGCCCCAGAAGCCGCACTATCGCCAATAAAACTAATCTATTACGTGTTTTTGCTACATCTCTCTCTTCTCTGCTCCGTGTATCTTCCAAGAAGAGCCACACCTTCGCACTGCAGCTAAAACAACGCCAAGACTCAGGTCTCTTATATCGGCAATTGCAATTCCCATAAATAATAAACGATGTCAAGAGGATTGGTTATGAATAATTCATCCTAAAACGTCGAATCTTTCACTTGCATGTCACCCAGGCCCCATCCCATAGATGTGCCTTGTCGAGGCGATGACATCTTTGGCGAAGAAGCACTCAAATGACATATTCCGGGACGAAGAATGTGACGATGATGTTGCCAAAATAATTTTCTGACACACATCTCACTCCAACGATTGTCTGAAGTCTTCGTTATGCGGCATATCCAAATTCGGCACTCGTCACTTTTATGATGCCGACTTACACCAAAAGTTATGTGGCTTATGTTTATGCCCATAGGAATATATAGGAGGTGAAGGCACGAAATTTCAATACAGAGATGGGGCTTCATCATAACATGTCGGATGTTGACGGGCCCAACCCATTCAATCCTTCAGCAAGACAAACAAGGCATCAAATTTGCATTAAGTGCAGTGTGAGACTCTGCTGGCTGCTCGTAGGAGGAAGATGCAGTGCACTTGAGACGGATCAGATGCAAGTATGTGTGGTCATGAGTTGTGACAATGTTGATTATTTGATTTTATTGATACAGAGAGTGTTACTGTATATTTAATCAGAATATTGTGTGAAAATTGGCAACTGATTTGTTGAAAAATCGTTAAATTCCCACACAAAGAAAAATGTGAGAAAGTTGAAAAATAATTAGAACTGGTCCAGTGCTCTTCCAACTTAGCTATCAGATCCATTAATAACCTTCAACAGTGTCCATAAAATCCAATGTGTCAGAATATTATGATTTACGGAGATAATTCAAGAAATAAATAACCAAAACCTCCTGTTTCTCTCCCAATATTTCTTCATTTTCAATAAATTTTTCAACATTAACTTCCCACCAAGCCGCCCTGATTTGAATTTATTAACTCCTAATCCCTTCTGACCCGAAATAATCACTTCCGCACCATCTTGGGTTCCCCTTTCTAGCTAATCTCGGCAACCCCAAGGTGATTAATTGGCTCTAACGGCCTTCATCACTTCATTTTCGGAGAACCTCTTCCATTTTTCTTCCAACTCCTCAATTAGCCCGTCTCCTTGGTCCCCCAATTTACGACATTTTTGCTGACCCGTTGCCCCTGACAGGACACTTTTCCCAATATATGCATGACATAAGCCTATTACTTACTTGGCTTTTCCCCATATTTTTCCTCTCTGTCATATACATTTGCTATTTTTACAATCTTGCCGCCCGGGGCAAATAGGATGAAGGTGAAGTAGCCGAATTGTATACTTTAGAGATGTCATATTTCGCAGAATGTGAAACGATAATGTAGGCAAACATACTCAAATAGCACTCGTAAGACGTTTTAGTGCCGGGATGAGACAAAAATGCTATCAAAGGCGAGCTGAGAAGCGGAGTGGCGTGCGTTTCAGATCATTCGGAATGCGAAATGCGAGCTTGACACAGGAACTATTTAATTTTCTTTTATTTGCCTTAAATTTCCCCATGGTCTCGAGACGTCCCCTGCTCTGCACCCAGGCAAGAGCGCCCTTAACGTGTCAACAAGAGCCGCCTCTCCATGACCCGAATCTGTCTTCTGCTCGCTTTACTTGATCCTCTGAGATTGCCAAACTTTTGACAGATTTTGATTTATGCACGTTTCCATGGGCGCCTTTCCCGTGCTCAAAACATCAAATTAATTTGATGCAGAGCGGGGAGATCTTTGCTGTCTTTCAGGTTTCAGCGGAAAGAATTTCATCTCGCAAATACCTCTGATGAGACACACCTTGGGGCTCTTTGAGGGAATCCAGTTAATGGCAGACGCGTGCAATTCGTGCACATGAAAGGTTAATTTGCAAAAGACGGGGCGAGTCTCCTTGTGCCACGGAGCAAGAATCACGTGGAACTAATCCGATTTATCCTCTTTGCGGAAGACAAAAATGAGCAAGGGTACACTCGGAAGAGTATGGCAGTTGCTCGCTTTCCAATTACGGTCTAATGAGTTCAAGTAGGGTACGGTTGGGCTCACGGATGTCTGCTTTGTGATGACACTGGGTAATATTTTTTGACACAAAGACTTAAGGAGAACGGAGTACAAGGAGAAGCCAAAGCAAATGTGTCGAAAATTGTGGAACAGCGGAAGCGCAATAAAAATTAGACCCGTACTCAGGGAAATCCTTATTGTAACATCAAAAGGATCGTTTTGTACAAGATAATTTTCTCCCTTGCAAGCTCGAGAAAGGAGGAAATCGAAGAGGGCGCCCTGCTGTGCTGTGGGGGAAAACATTTATTCAGGTAATTCGGGTTCCGATTTCGTGTCTCCCTGCTCCGCTTCAACGACCCTAATTCGCCGCAAATTTTAATGGCATTTATAACAGCGGGCCCACTGACCTCGCAAAATTCAACCGTTTTTGAAATTGAACTCTCTCCCATCGAACTAAATACATAAGCAGGTATGCTAAGTCCGCTCCAAAACCGACAACAACGCCCTTCTTGTGTATCAAACATTGTCGGATGCAGTGACGGAGGCGGATGAGAAGGGTCTGAAGTAATTAGGCCTGTATTGAATTGTTTACCTTCGGTTAGCTAACTGAGCTTTGACCAACCCACCGTATTTCAGATTTCGAAGCTTAGATTTTTGAACAAAATGAAATTTCAGAAGACTACTGACCCCACATAACGGTCAGATTGTGTAATTTTCAAACTTAACCTGGAGACTTAGGTTAGACACATGTTAAACTAACAGAAGTTGAACAATATACCCCTGAGAGATTTTGGAATTTCTTCAGGTTTGGTTTTATTTGTTGTACTCTGTCAACACTAGTTCTCTCACTTAACTCCGAAGAGTTAGCAAGGTCCGCAACAAAAGTTATTGGCGAAATATAAACAAAACGTAAAAGATCAAAATGTGCCAGTGTTCCGTGTGTGAGAGAGAGAGAGAGAGAGAGAGAGAGAGAGAGAGAGAGAGAGAGAGAGCTGGACTATCATACACGTTGGCAGAAATAAGCTGCTAACGGTTTTGGTCACTACAGGTCAGAGGAGGAACGGTTCAAATTTATTCAGCCCAAAGGAGAGGAAACCTACAGGAATCAGAATTCCAGGCACTTTAAAGCCCTATTGAATTCTCAATTGAGAGTTTTGCTCTGAAAATGGTTCCAGGAATTTCTTTTAAGAGTCAAGTTAGTACTGGCTTAAGATTGAACGAAGAATAAGGCCCGAACAACCCCAGAGGAGACCCACCTCTGCTAACCAAACGCCAGCCTTTCGCATGTCTGTCAGCTCTTTAAAAACCCATTTCTCGTTCCCAGACCCAACCGGCCAGTTGGTGCGCCACCGACGATCATCATCGCCGCAGTTTTGGTAGTTAATGCCAGGTTATCAATTTCATTTCGCCCCGAGCAACCTTCAACTGGAGCAACAGCATGTTTCACATCACAATTCTTACCCGCTCTGCTGCTGGCCACTTTTAATATTTTAATTTCATGCTCTCGCCGTCCATACCAACGCGGGTATCCATTAAGGTAAGTGCAGCCGATCAGGCTAATAACAGTAATCGGTAGCGACAGGAATGCGTGTTCCATGGCAAACGAGCAAAAGGTGCAATTACAGCTGCGATTTGATGACATGTCCTGAAGGGGTTTGCAGCTTTCTATTCTCTCTCTCTCTCGTCTGGGTGGGAGAACCCTGGGGCAAGTGGGATTTATCTATTCAAGCTGTGTTTCGGGTGCATTGCCACGAAACCCATTACAACCCCTCCCCTGTTTGTTTAGGATTAGTTTTCATTGTTCTGGCAGCCCAATATCTGTCTATTAAGTACGCGGAGAACGCCGACACAAACCCGAATCTCGCTGAACAATAAGCAAATTTGGAACCTTATGGCGGAAACGTCGAGTTCCCCTCATAATGGAAAATGTTCATCGTCAATCAGCCCCTTCCGCATTCGCACATCGTATATTAGGTTTCAATTCGGCGGATAAAATGTCGGAGCTCCGATGAAAAATGTTTCGCTTCCACAAAATCACCTGAGTCATGTCGTTAACCCACTCCTCACTCACCGGGTGCCCGACATTATGCTAACGACAACTTGCGGGACGTGCAAGCGTGAAATTTTTCCAAATAATTGAATTTTCCGAGCTTCTAAGGGGATCGGGAGGAGCGGAAACTCAATTGAGGTTAAAAAAATCGAAATTATGTGGGTCAAATGTGGAGATTAAGGACACAATTGGGTGTATCCTCGTCCCTTCTCGTATCCAGGAGTGATACAAAGAGCTCCACAAATCGAATATCCCAGTAAATAAATGATGTCCTCCCCCACGCACGCACACATCGTCTGGTTGGTGGAGAGAATAATGGAGATGGGGAATCGATGAATGGTCAATACCCATCTGGTCTGAATCTCTTGCTTTTACTTTCTGGCATCTCCACATTAATCTTATTTAAAACCCGACAATTGAAAACGGAGCTGGCGGGCTTAAATGAGACAAATTGCAGCGCCCAAAGGAGGCGAGAGTGCAGTAAAAAGTTTGTTAATGACGTCGTTGGAAATCGGAAAATGATGATGATGTTATCATTAGTGTCGTCACGACTGAGACATGAGCCATAACGATGATTGTGGAGCACTAAAGAAGGATCTGGTTAAGACGCTTCTCTCTCTTTAATTGACGCCTGATGATCAATTTTCGAGCTTTGCGGCGCTCTAATGCCGTGAAATTAACTCTCCTCCCTAATGCCTGCGGCAATCAAGAGAGCTTAAAATTCTTCAACAAGTATTCCCAAGACAGAGGTGTCTTGCGAGCACTAGCTTATATTTATTACACTCCTAATATTAAAATTCAGGCCTCGTCTGAGCAAAAAACGATGAGGAAACGCCACGACATTGGAAAAATAAGGAAAGAGGAAAAAGAAAAGGAGAGACAACAGCGCTCGGAGTTTATCTTTTTGATTTAGGGAGGCGGGAGTGAGGATTTCCTAACCGACCCAAATAACGTCGGCGACCCGGCGGAATCGTGTTCGTTATTCATCCTTCTCGCTTGATTTACATTAGTATTCCGACATAATAGTAGTGCCGTATTTTGCCCTTCTTATTTAACGGAGAACTGAACCCAAATCACCTGTCGTGAGACAACTCAGATTTAATGGGACCGAGAATCTCCCCGCTTGCCAGACACGTGATAGTTTTTACCTCACCACAGCACTGCGAGCTGCATACTTCAGAGTTAATTGTCCGTCACAGTGAAGCCAATGTCATTGTCACAAACACTAGCTTACTGCAACAATTACCGTCACATTTTTGCGCGCGATATACGCCGCTGACAAGATCTGACATGTGGACGAAGCACATGGATTACTATTGTTGAAACAGTAGACAATGTACCGTACCCCGGACGCCCCACAGTAATCGATGGAAAGCCACTGCTGGCACGCTTCGCTGATTGGAAACCCACTTTTGTGTATCGAGAGAGGCTGTAATTGCTTTCAACCTTATCGAACGGGAGCTAATAAATATTTGCTCGGCCGGAAGAATTCTGGATACGATTCAAATCACCTTTGGTGGCCTCATTATGTGGATCTCTCATACCAATGGCCTGTTATATGGTGTCACTATTTCCATTTATGTTTAGTCACAAATGCTCTGTTTCCGCGAGGGGAAATAGCCATGATTCCTATCTAGGATTGAGCTAGGGACCCCCAAAGTTCATAGGGGAAAATATGAGTCCGAAAATAGAGACCCATAACTTAAATGCGTTCGTTCCCGACTAGGTTCCAAAAATGTTTTTAGACTGGACCCCCACAACCAAAGCCTTTCCTTTCAGATAAAATTCTTCAAAGTAGCGACACTTTAGTTCCAAATAATCAATTTTGAAGCTGCAAGCTGCCGAGAAAGCAAACTCCCTCCATAGAAGCGTTTTTCCATTAAGCACAGTCATAAAAGTTTTAAACAAGTCTGGATTCGTTCCACCTTTTCCAATTTCGCGAGAGTGTTCTTCAGCAAGTTCCCGCCCAAGCAAACTCATATGACAGAAGTTGAGTGGCGTTTGTTTACTCCAGGCATCGTAAACTTACTCATTGGGAAGCAAATTGCCGTATAAACTCTCGGCTCAAGTGTGTTAACCTCTAGTTTCTGAAATTCAACCAACTCTCAGCCGCACTTGAAGCTACGAGTTCTGCGACAATCTCTCTGCAAACGAGCACGTCGGCTGTTCTACTGGCTCTAGAACTCTCCAGGTGTGTGTGCAAAAGCTCTCACACTGTGTCAATTGTATGCATGACGGGGCTTCAGGTCAGTTCCGAGCTATCACTCCGATACTGCGGCTGGCAGTTTCATTGTCAGCTCACTCCCGTTCGGAAGCCAATCTCGTGAATAAGAAATATCGCAGTGATTCATCGTCATGAGCTCAATGCGGGCCTTCCGGTTCTCTGAATAAGCAAAAAACCCAGCCAAAATGCGCACTCGGAAGCTGGAGAGGCTCTTCGTGAGGCTCCTGATGTCCAAAAAGTACGACGTGAGTGTGAAAAAGAGACGGAAAACCAAGACTGGGGAAGCCAGGAGCAAGCCCAAGGACAAGGAGCAGAGCAAGGAGGACGACATCGAGGAGATCGAGATGCGGAGAACCTTCTCGTCCCTCTCCATGGCCTCCAGCAGACCTCGCACCGTGAAACGAGCCACCAGGGAAGTCTTTGACGACTTCTGCACCGAGACTTCCATTCACGGAATCAAGTACCTGAACCAATCATCGTGGCGCTCCCGGATCGTCTGGATTCTCATTTATGCATTTGCTCTGTGGTTCTGTGGCTTCCTCGTCATCGATCGGTACCAAAGATGGGAAAAGAACCCTGTGATCATTAGTTTTGATAAGAAGTTTGAGTCAATCGCCGAAGTGCCATTTCCCGCCGTCACCTTATGGTAACCTCCCACGCCCTCCCTATCGCCCTCTCATCTCTCTTCCGTCGCTTTCAGTCCCGAAATCAAGACGGACAAGAAGAAGTTCAACTACACGCGTGTCTTTGACGTGATAAGTCAGTTCAAGGAGGACAACCGCTCGCTAGAGTTCTTTCGGCTGTCCGAGGACGAAAAAGAGGCCTTCCAGATTCTCGCCCAAATGTGTCTCTCCAAAGGTGCTAATGTATCCAAAGTGAGTAAATATGGCAGCAGACGTGCAAGTATGCGAACCACACCCGAGTCGAGGCCGTGAATTACTCTCCAGCTCTCCAATTAGAGCGTATACCGAAATATTATCCAACGAGCGTTATTATGCAGAAAATGAACTTGCTTTGAACTTCTGAAGTCAATCCAATTATTTCTTAGTTTGTTTGCGGGGGTTTGAAGGATAAGAGATGCACTTAATTGGATGTAGCGATACCGAGTCGGGATTGTCGGGAAATTCACGAGGGGAGAGCAGATTGAATACGAAATCGACTTTGAATAGCGCAAATTGAAAGCGAAACCAATTCCAGAGCTGTCGGGCTGTGAGCTTAAATTGCTACAAAAATGCGCATCGAATGAAAATTTTTTCCGTTTGTTGTTTAATGAAATTTGATATTAGAATTCACGGAAGGCCAGTAAATATGCGCTCGGAATGAGAGCTGAATGGAACTGAATTGGAGCCTTGATTTTTTTTCTGGGGAGGGGAAGGGAGGTTGCTCTACATAAATCGAATTTTTGGAGTTTAATGTTATTTTTTTCCATCTATTAAAGATGGCCTTATTTCACAGTAGCATAAAGAACAAACTGACGACATATCAGTTGAAGCTCTGCTCTCCTCTCCTCTTGATTAGTCTAGAAAAAGTTTAAAGTTTCCAAAAAGTCAGCCCCAGGAAACACCCACTTTCGCTACGTATGTATGAGCTGAACTCATGGAAATGTTTTTTGTTCAATGGAAAGCTATTTTCTTTGTGACAAAACCCCCAAAGACACGCAGACTCTGAGTAATGCTCCAAAATTCAGCTCCATTGTTCTTTTGTCTCGTGCCAATGGGGATTACAGCCTTGATACTGATTTAATGCGATGTTTCAATCAAAAATACGACCGTCGCAGAAAAAATACACGCGCCATGCATCAGTGCCGCAAAAAATTTGCACTTTCAATCGCAATTATCTCGCCCGACGATAAAACTCAATTTTACGCGCCCATTAAAGCGTGCGGTTAAAAGATTTGTCATCAAATTCTCGTCGAACGACCGATGTCATTATTTTAATACCTTGTTTGCACCGTAAATTCAGTTAAGCCACCATTATCTTTTATTTCACTACTAAGCATCGTCTCGAATTACGCAATTCCAGCTCTTGCTTTCTAAAAGAGTGGACCTGCAGTCGGAGAAAGTCTTCAGCATCCTCGAGCGCATCGCACCTCCGTTCGGCGACCTCTGTCGCGAGTACGACTGGGCCTTCTTCAAGCTGCCCAAAAAGTGCTCCTCCTCCAAGGACTTTAGTCGCATCATCACGGAGGACGGACTCTGCTACACCTTCAACATGCTGGACGAAACCGAGTTCTTCCACAATAGCACGTAATGACGCCTCCCGGGGTCCGGGTCGTCGTGTGAGTGTAGTAAAGCAAGTCTTATTTAATTCACAGGGTGCACGGGTACAAGAGCAACGGACGGCTGTCGTCAAACTGGACGAAGACGGGCGGCTACACGGGCAACATCACCTCGCAGGCTTACCCTAAGCGGGTATTTTCCACGCGCGAGAAACTCGTTCTGCACCTGCAGCTCAAATCCGCCGACTACGACATCATGTTCCCGTCCGAGGGAAGAGGCTTCAAGGTGTGTAATTGCACTCGAGACGATGAAACTCTTGCTTATTCATTTCCCTCTCCACCCGAAGATTTACATACACGGACCGACAGAGTTCCCATGGAGCAATAAACAGTATTTCAGAGCCTCGCCCGGCCACACCGTAACACTCACGGTTACTCCACAAATGATCAGGACGGAGAATCAGCTAAAAGACTACTCTCCAAAGCGAAGGGAGTGTTTCTTCAATGCAGAGAATCCACTGAAGCACTTCAAGGTTTACACGAAGGAGAACTGCGAGTTGGAGTGTCTGGCGGAGTACTCCAGCATGCTCTGTGGCTGTATCCCGTACTGGATGCCGAGTGAGTTTACCTTTTGCATACCGAATTGCTCTTGATTTTCAATCTAACTTCGATTCCACTTCTTTCACTACGACACTTATGGGAACACTTCGATTAAGGCAGAGATTTATCTTGAAGAATTGCTGCTGAACTTTGGAAATTAGGTTTTTGATTTTATTTCACTTGCGACCGAGGAAACGGGAACGAGGACGGGTTTCAATACGGGATGTTAACCCTCCAATGCATGAATTAATTTTGCTATGACATTTCCGATTTCACCATCATTGGGAAGTTAAGAAAGACCAAAACTCTATTCGTACAAAAATTCGATTTTAAGATTTCCGGACAAAAAATATTTGGTCACAAAAATGGCCCCTGGAGATTTCGATGGACCCCCCGAGTCACGTTAATGAAGCATTTTGCCCAAAAAATTAATTTCGTAGACCAAAAATTTTTCATCTCAATTCCATAAAATTGCCAAACCTCCGCTAGCTAACGAAAACTCGATTTCAGGATTTTTAGCCAAAAACTCGATGTCACTAAAATGGCTCAGAAGCCTTGAAAATTACTATAGTTTAACAAAGAAGCTCGTTTTCGAGCCAAAAAGTGAAAATTGGATAAACAAATCCACCTCATATTCCAAAAATACGACAGAAAATTGCGTTCTACAAGCTGCCAAGTCCATAAATTTCAGCTGAGCCGCTTGTCAACAATGATGAGTTATTTATTTGTCTCTCCAGGGGACAAGGGCTCCAAAGTGTGCGGGCTAGAGAACTTCGAGTGCTACACTCTCGCCATATACAAGCATCTCTCGGAAGCCCTCAACAGCGGTAGCGACGACGAGTACCTCGAGGACATTGTGCCCGCACAGAACGCCTCTGATCTCTCCGCCAACAAAAACGTGACCGCCACTTCATCGAACACCACTCGAGCGCCATATTATCCGCGACGGACGTCGGAGCACCGATATTTCGCCTACGTTTTCGGCCGCCAGAGCGATGAGGACGATGATATTACTAAGAAGTACGATAACCTGGGAGTTCACTTCAAGTGCAAGTGTCTCCCAGCCTGCAACTCGATCAACTACAAGGCTGACTACCGCACGAGCCCGCTCTACATGGAGGACTACACCTCGTTGCCGCTGGGGTAAGTGAGGCGACTCTTCCAGCGACCAACCGTCTCCCTTTGCCTCTATTCCAGGTACACTTTTCTGCGGATTGAGGTGCAGTTCCGCGAGTCCCAGTTCGTCCCGATGCGTCGCTCGGAGCTCTTCGGGCTCTACGATTTTGTCTCGAACTTCGGGGGTCTCTTTGGGCTCTTCCTAGGCATGTCGCTTATGAGTCTCTTCGAGATCCTCTACTTTGCCACCATCAAGCTCACAGGCGCCATTCGACGCCGGCTGCGGAAGGAAAATGAAGAAATGAGTCGCCAACGAGAGGTAGCTCGAGATGATTAACGTCTTTGTTATCCGCCTGTTCATCTCACTTGCATGCTTCCACCTTCAGCTAGATTTTCTGCAAACTGCAGACTCAGAGTAACAATTTCATTTGCATACTAATGAACGCTGCAAACTTGTTTGCTGAACATGAATAAATTATTGAGTTTTTATCGAACTTTCCACAGAATAGACTAATCACATGGCTGCGGGTGTCTGCTCGTCCCGAAGCGAGAAATCAGGATGCGTTTTGGGAACCTTTTAGGAGCAGTTTTGACCACTCGAATTTCCGCCTGAAGGGCTTCAGGACAGCCAATACAAAGCCAAGTAAAAACCATGACAGAGGAATGGGGGAGAGGAGGTCTAAAATCTCAATTTTAACCGTTAAGTAATATTTGAACGGACCCTTATTTTCATGTACTGAGGTAAAAGCTCAATTGCTCTCAAAAACCAGAGAGCCCATCAGCGAAACGAAAAACTTTTAAATTAAACAAATTGGCTTCTCTTTTGCATTCAATTTGGAAGCCAAATTTGCTCTGTGTACCAGCGACTACCCGGTTTGGAGAGTTACTTTAACGCTTAGGAGTGCTTTGGTGCATTCAAACTCTCCACCCGACAGGTCCCTCTGCATGCCACTCAGCAGGTTCGCATTAATTGGTGGCACAAAATTCAATTTGACGTAACACGAGAGGGCGCCTAAACGGCACTTTGGAGCGTTGGCGGACACATGCCAGGCCTTTTGAAATTTATTGCTCTCCAGCTCAGAATTGTGTCACTGTCACGTCCTGCCAAAGCGGCCAAATTGAAAATTTTCACACTCGCTCGGATTACCCGGATGTCCATCATGCTCCTTCTCAGCTCGGGAATTTGATACACATATCTGTTTCGTTCGGAGCATGCAAGTCATAAACTAAACGTCGAGAGGCGGATCTCAGAGTTTATGGGAGTCGTTTTTCATCTCTCTTCTCATCCGACAGCGAGACTTGGGACGCGTTCAAGGGAATATCCCAGCTCTAGTCCACTCCAATGGGAATCGACGAGCTTTAAATCCCGCCGAAGATAGTGAATTTGGAATGTGTTGCCGATTTCTAAGGCCATTACTTGCAGACTATGTATGGTGGTGGTGCCGTCAAAAGGCCGGGGAGAGGCGAAAAAAAAACGAATGTAAAAACCGCAAGTAAGCACAAGTACGGCGTTATGACGTTCCGTAATGTGCGTAAAAATGTGAAATGTGGTAATCACAAGAGAAGAGACAGAAAAACACGAAAATGACAATGATGATGACAGCACTGGTGACTTGTGAGAGTCTTTCAACTTTGATATGTCGCGCGCTCTTTCCAACAAAAGGCTCGCAAGCGACACTGAATGCGATTATTGCCTCTTTCTTCTGTTCCCGCACGTTTGCTTTGCAGTAATGTTCTTCAAAAGAGGCGCTAAATTCAACACATTAGTGGTTCCCCCGCATGTAGCTGACGCCAGAATTCTGAGCAGATGGAAAGCTTTGAGAACAACTCAAGCTTCTGGCCTGCAGTCATGTCTTTTACTTCCCATGTTACTTCCGTCTCTGCAGAGGCCGCAAAAAATATGCTGAAGCCTTGTTTTATGCCACAATGAATTTTCACATGAAGCAGAATATATGATTCTGAGAATAAAATCATGTCTGATGGAAGCTTTAGGAACCGAAACTTCATGGATTTATTTTTAGGGAATTATATCTGCATCTATTCATATCATAAGGATTCTCAAGACTTCGAATGAGTTTGAGTGAGCTTGTTACCTTATTCATGATGAATAGAATATTACAATGCTTCATCCGATTGAGCTCAAATTTTAGTAGGCATGTTGAGGATGGAACTGAACTACTCATGGAGCTAAACCATGACCAAATTAACCAGGGGAGAGGATCTAGGGCTCTTAAAAGATCCATGTCTCATGTTTTTCTTCTTTTTACAAGCTGTTACCCACTGTGAACAAGTCTCCCCGCGGCCAGTATGAAACGGGGAGACTACGGACAGACTCAAGTCTCCCTACGCTGGAGTAAAAGTCTCCCCGCGAGGCGAGAATGTTTGTTTGCAAGTCTAACCACGTGGAGAGACTGGGGAAAGCTTGGACAGGCCAGGTCAATTTCGGCCTGCATGTAAACATCTTCAGGCAGAATTCTTTTTCCAAATTTTACTTCCAGACTACAAAAAATGTAAGCAAATGAAAAATGGCGGATCTGCAAATTGTTTCGCTCAGGGTACTTTCTTACAAAGCTCAACAAAAATAAACCTCATGAGCGTTTAAAAGTCAAATAATGGGAAATCTTCATAAAAAGATTTCCCATGAAACTTAAATTTTTCTTAGGTTTCGTAGAGGGTTAAGAGGAAACCCAAAAAGCTAATAGAAGTCCAAAATCATGAAAAGCAGTCAGTGAAAAGTTTTCCTTTGACAAAACAAACCATTGTTCCGAAACGAGCACAAACTGCCGAGCTTCGACCCGTTGAAGCCACACGCGGCATAATTATCGCGTTTCCGACTTACCTGGGTATGTAGCCTGTGGAATTCCGTAATTGTTGGCTCCTGGGTTGGCGGTGGGCAGGGTTCCGTTCTGTATTCCGGCATTGAGATCGTGCCGGGAATGAGCAATATTGAATCGACAGCGAGCGCAGTAGTTGGCTCGCACACTTATGGGGAGGGGCGGGGGAGCGGGAGGGGGCGACGCGGACGAGGCTGGCGACCCATCCATGGCGTTCTTCTTGCCCGTGTTCGTTGCCTTGTCCTGCTTCCAACCGCGCTTCTGGTACTTGGTGCAGTACGCCCTCTCAAACTCTGTCTGTTTTTGCTTCAGGTAGTCCTGGTAGCAGCACTGGTGGCCACAGAAGTAGGCGCTTCCGTAGACACTTCCGCTGGGATACGAGTGGATAGTTTGGGGACACGAGAGAGACGTGTAGTAGTTGAGATTCGTCAGATACTGGCGGCAGTAGTAGCAGGAAGAGCTCTGGGCGCTGGGCTGAGCGCAAGACGAAGGCTCACAGTTTGCAGAGTGTCACGGGAGAGTGGCATAACTGGTGCAGCTGCTACTGCTGATGCCACGAGCTCCTCGCGGAACCTTCTGACGTCTGTCCAAGGAAGCAGTAGAGTGTTGCTGTTGTTTGTTTCTATTGTTCAAAGCCGGCTCCGATCGGTATCGACACGTGCAGCTCATCTTACTTTTCGCTGCCTCTCAACCCTTCTTCTCTGCAATGCACCGAACGCGTTTCCGACATTTATATCGCCTATCGCATTTCCTATACTTCTTCCCCGGTCTTCGCTAGGTAATTCTATTTGGTGCCTGTCTTCTCGTGTTTCTCCCTTCGGTGAGCAAATAAATTATCTGTCGATGGCAGTTATTCAGGGAGAGTCTGAAATGAAACAATAAAGTTGCAAGTTAGCGGATTTTACGATGTGAGCCCTTCGGTTTACGGTTACGGTGTGCATTGAATAAATGTCGTAAAAAAACACTTCTTCTCCGATGGATTCCGTAAATAAACAATAACGGCTTCTCCGAATCAGTGAAAAGTATTAAATTTTTTATGGCTGCGGAAAAGTGAGGGGATTATGGCAGGTGCCTGGGCTAGAAACTTTCCACCCGTAATCCTCTTTTACGTCCTGGACAGACAGACGAACTCAGCGATTTTCCACTCCGCCAGTAAAGCGGCAAATGATGTGGTGAAGCCACTTACACACCCTCCACTATCTCCCGGTTATGGGAAAACTCGTGCGAAACTTCATCTGCGCCCCAGCAGCCGTCATTTTTGCAACTTTTCTCCCTGCATTTCCAATACTTGTTTTGCAATTTGTAATTTATATTGCCATTAAAGTCCCGTCAGTGAATCCAGGCGAGATAACTGTGTTTTGTTCGACAAACACAACACATTTGCCAGCCGTGTCTTGGAAAAACTACTTTTCATTCCCTCCGCACCCGTATCTGCCACATTTCGCAGATCTCTGATAAGAAAAACAATTTTTTCTCGCATTGTTCCGCAAAATCCGGTCCCCGTCTTTTCGAGCACAGCTTCCATTAGCCATATTGCTATTCAGACAAAATGGTGGGTGCTTTCCATTCATATTTCCCGAGAAAAGAGTTTAAGAGTGGATCGTGAAAATGCGATTTTTCCGACGTACGCAAAAAAGAATTATAAAAATGCGGAGAGACACGTTAACAAAGACAAAAACACTTATTTATTGTTGTCATCTCTACTTTCGTGTGTACGTTAGACGGGGAGCAAAAAGGGGTGACTTCAAATGGATTCGAGTACAATGAGCCATTTGGCGCTCGCACCGAACGAGGCAGCGGGCTATTGTCCCGATTTATCGGCACACAAAAACAACGGAATAACATAAGCCTCAACCACATTTCTGGCTTAATCTAGACCGTGATTTTATTGCTCTTCGGGCGAGGTTGCGGGAGTTATGTCTTATGTGCTAGAAACCGAACGGGTTCATTCTACCGGCCCTCTTTAATTGAAAGATGAGGCTATTGACTTTCTTACAGGGCTCTCAAATTTTAAGGCAACCCTTGAGGGGGCCCTTTAAATTTTCAGAGGCCTCCAGAAATATTTTGGGGGCCCCTAAAATTTTCAGGGGGCCTTCAGGGGGTCTAGAAAATTTTGGGGGCCCCTAGAATAATCAGGGGGCCCCAGCACAATGTTTAAGGGGCCCCTGACAATTTTTATACGCCCCTTGAATATTCAGGGGGCCTTTTTAATTTTCAGAGGACCCTTGAATTTGCAGGGGGCCCCTACAGCAATGAATGTGGGGCCTCTTTAATTTTTAAAAATATCTACACATTTTTGGCCCCTTCGATGCCAAAAATTACCACATTTGTCGGCCCTTGATGCTGCTGAATTTGCCCATATGGTGGTAAACGCAGCACTGAAGATGTTTCCAATTTTTCCAGGGAAAACCAACTCCTTCTTAGAAGAAACCCTTCTTAATAATTTTATCCTAGAGCGGATCCCAAACTTGACGGTTTTCACGACCTTGAATAATAATTTTCCTCTCAAAGAGTTTTGAGGAAAATCAGCACCTTCGTAGAAGAAACCCCACTTGACTACAGAAACCCTACCAAAGACGTTATTGCGGTGCCAATATCATCAGTTATGTCTGCGAGCGATACATTATCAATCTGGCTCCAACCGCAACGGCAAAATAATAATAAATATGCTAATGCCATACATTTTGATTGATGTAATTAAACCACGTATGCTCGAGGTTCGTCTACGATACCTTCGGGCGGTTCATGAAATAGTCTATCGGCCTAATACCTGCACTTGCCGTTATTATGACAAAAGAGAAATGTCCAAGCCATGAGTTTTTATGAGATTACTTTTTTTGCCGTCAACGGCAAAGTGTGATAGGATAGGCAATGTCGATAAAAATCGATAATCTCTGCAAAGTGCAGTCCGAGACAAGGAAGGTGGAGAAAAAACAGGTGCCAGCCGGTTGTTGAGCACTAAATAACAGATTATGTGGCATCCTAAGTAGCAATATACGAAATTGCTTCTCGATACAGATCCGGGAAAGAGGCAGCTCCGACCCGGCACAGTCGGCCATCGAGGCCCCGTCCCTGCGTTGGAAAAGTGCAGCAAACAAACTTGTTCTGTTTAAAAGTTCGCCAGCCAGGAGATGGGGAACATTAATCGACTCAATAAATTCATTATTTCTGCTTCACTTCCCCGTGACTCGCCTGCATCTGGGGCTTTGGGGAAATACTCCGCACAAAGGATACATTTTAGCACTCGCTGAATCAAATTTCGGTGATTATCTCTAGCGTGAGAATCGCAGCCTCATTACTATAATTTATTTACGCCGCCAATGAAATCAATTAGCAAATTAACGACTAGCACAGTTGGCAAATAATCGCTAAGCTACCATCTGATTTTCATATTTCACGACTCTGCGGCAATTTAATTTTTCGAACAAAAGCTGTAGGTATCCTCCTGTGGCGGCTTTAACTCCCCAACAAATGTCGCATTGGCTGGATGGATTCGTGCAATAAAATAAAATTCAATCCTTTCGGCCATTTCAATTGCCTCCCCCAACCAATTTATAAAACTCCAAACGCATGAACTCATCTATCGAAAACACATATTTCATTGTTGTGTTAACGTTGTTCCCGTCCATTTTTGTGTCAGTGATGTGAAAAGCGGTCCATTAGACGTGAAATTTGTCGGGCAAGCGTGAAAAAATGAGCAAGTGGCCTTGGAATTGGATACGGGGAGACGAGCGGAGGGTCTCCCAAACCCATCAGGAGATTGCCTTATTACGCTATTGACACACTTTTATTGTGAATGTGGAGCGCGCACAATTGTGTCGGCTTCGGTAAACGTAGGCGGAGGTTGATACCTCTGAGCCAGATTGGATCTAATGCTCGCAGACTGTAACTTGGCACACACCAGCGCCGAATGTTTTAATAATTTTGGTTCATTTCACGATCCCAAATTGAATTTGGGCGTACATTTGTGCCACTCTCGTAAAAGCCTCGGGTGCGGAGGTAACAGCTTGTGTCTGCGAACGGTTTTAAATCAGCTCCGAGACGACGAATATTCAATCATCGGAGACACGCTCGATGAAGGAAGGGAGGCACCTGGAGCTCCGTATTCATATGCTAGAACCCCTTGAAGTGCGACAAAAACACCGAATGAGTTTTTCGCCTCGTAAACTTTCCGATGACATGTGTTTGCAACTTTTTCGACAAAAAAGGATTAACGGCAGCTGCTTTTTATGTCCCACTCTCATGCTCCGTAACCATATTCGTCATAATTGCTCACATCAGGCACTTTATGCGCCCGTCTCATGACAGCAATGGCACGAATAAATGTTCCACTTGCTCTCCCATGTTCGCACGCAGCTTCACCAGGCTCGGGCCTACCGAGGATCTAATAAATCAAAAATTCAGCCTTAATTAACCGTAATTACGTTTTGCCAGGGAATCGCTTTGTATCCACATCAATCTTGTATTAATGACAAAATTGGGTACCTCAACCCCATAGGGATCTTGTTAATAAGCCGGGCCTTTATTTGGTCGCAAACCACTCTGGGTCGGCTAATGAGTGGCGATTTCTGGTGGACTTTTAATTGGCAAACGATAGGGAAGGACTGTGGGTATAACTCAATTAACCCTTTCCCTGGGAAACTCCGAAAAGAGACGATAGTTGTTTATCCATGATATTCCCGCGAAAACGACGTTTTTCACGTCTTTAAGCATCTCTTTAAGGCCCCTTGCAACGCTAATTCTCCGAGTAACGTCCCCGAAACGCGATTGAGATGCAAATGTAAACAGAATCTACGAAATCTCAGCTCAAATTACATCGCATGCTTTGCATTTCAAATTGGAAATCCACCCTCGTTTGGTGGGCGGCTGGCAACGCCTTTTGTATTCCGCAAAATTACATTCCTGAATTTTCCTCGTGGATGACCACAAGCAAATTGAAATAAATTTTCAATATGGACACCCACAGAAACTCCAAACTTGCAGTTTTCCTCCCCGTGTATCGCAAACGTGAGAAGAAGGAGAAAAGGCCAGTAAGTTGTATTTGCTTTTGTGGAAAACCAGCACAGCGAAACAACGCAAAACAAAAGATGAGAAACATCTATTGTTTGATAATGATAAAAGAAGTCGAGAAAGTAATACTGAAGGGGGGAGGAGGAATGACGGGCCTTATCTGCGTTCAATGGTCGGTCTATGGTTGCACTTTGACCGTCTAGTTTGTTGCCCGCTTTTCTTTTCCAATTCTTTCAAATTGAAACAATACTACGAGCCTCGGACTTCACTCAATTACGGACTCTACTCTGGCACAATGGAATTACAGAATGATGGTTAGATCATGCCTTGAGCAATCGGCTCTTTTGTTGAAATAATCAGTTGAAATGAAGCTGATACTTTTAATTGGATTGAGAGCAGGATCAAGTGGCCGGTATGAATATGAAATTACGGTTTTGTTGGAGCAGTTCGGAATGGTTATACATCTTTCATTCAATTAGGCACGTACTGTCATTGCAGTTTTGAGTAACAAACTTTACAACATAGAGATCACTGTCCATCCCAATGGAGCACACTTAAAGAATAAACAAAACAGGCAGGTAATTTGAATACACACAAGAGAGGCCACTTGTCAACTCTGGGTGGACCTTTGTGTCCATTTCAAACATTTAGGAACTATGTTAGAGCAGTGGTGTAACTTGGGTGCTTCTCTAGACCGAGTTTAGGGCGCTTTTTTGACTGAGTTGAGGACTCCTGAATTAAACTGGGCAGCCCAGAGCTGAGCTAAATGTCCATCGACCTGATCTTAGAACTACGAGAGTAGAGATGTGCGAATTTAAAATTTTGGGGATCTAACCCGCTCACCTAGAGTCTGGGCCAGCCCATACCCACCATACCCTTACCCGCCCAGATTCTGGGTCAACCCAGTTTTTAGGGTATTTGTGGGTACCAAGGTTTAGGGCTGCCATGGCCTGCTAAGTTGATTCACGTGTGCCCTTATCCAGACTCAAACAATTTAAGTCACAATATTTTTTGATACCAGGAGTATAGAAATCAAAAGATTGTTCTTTTCAGTTGTGCAAACAGCCCATACCCACCCAAACCAGATTTGGGCCACCCGCCTATTTTCGGGTATTTCTGGGTATCGGGTACCCACCGCACATCTCTACTCCGAGAGCCAAAGTGGATGCCCTTCAAACTCCTCTGTCACTGGATTCAAGAGTCAAATTGCTCAAAATCTGCTGCAGAACCTCGACTTTGCTCTTATTACATTTTACTTGACAAAGAGCTCTTAAACTATACTTAGAGTCAGCAACTCTCAGCCTGCATGCAAAACAAGAGCTGCATCTTTTTTAATTAAAATTCTTGAACAACATTAAAGTCAAGTTAAGTAAAAAGAAACTTCTATATATCCACTGTTGCCATCACTATAAACTTGAACTTTTTATGTGTTAGTGATATGCAGAGACGCTCCTCTGCCTTGGTTGGAGTAACGTTACAAAATGTGTGCATAAAGTGCTGCCAGGTCACAACTTCCCTCTAAAATGCAAAGTAGTCCGTTTTGGTTCGTCGCCCAATTTTTTTCCAGTTACAAGCGGCAGTGCGGCAGTAGAACTTGCAAAAGGATGCAGGAGCTGAAGCGGGAGATAAAATTGAAAAACGTGCAGGCATGCTGGCTCTTAAAGTGACACGATTGTAAGGTGTAGAGCTCGTGTTAAGGAAAGTGGCTCAGCTTGTGAAGGAAAACTTTTAACTACGACGACAAAAATGCCAGCGATGTTGCGCGACTCCCTAGTCCCTTTGCACAAACTTTTGAATTGATATTCTCCGGCGTTTAAGCGAAGGAATTTGACAGCTGAAACGTTATCTTGTCATAAAGTTGAATAAGACTCTGTTCATCATTCAGAATTAATTACAAAGTTACATAGTTGAGAAGGAGGCTCGCAAATCTAAAATTTGCAGAACGATTAAGCGGCGATCTGGGCCCAAGTTCCCGAGTCAATATTGGAAATTTGAAAGGCACACTTAATTTGGATAATTGATGTGTAGGCAGACAATGGGGAGGCTGTCTGCGTGTAGAGCTCGTGGCCTACAATGGGGAGGCTGTCTGCGAGATACGAAGGTGGATTAATTACTTGCAACCTGGGTTCAGCCTCAACTAAAATGGTTACGAGTAGTTGAAAAGGAAAGTGATCCCCAAAACAGGGGGAAAAACTGATTTTTTCAAGTAATAAAGGCTTTTATAAATCTCCAACGTTAAGGTATTTCTTGATGTGCCAAATTCAATGGACTGCCAAGAATTGCATGAAGCCTCTTAAATGGAACAGAATAAAAATGCTCAACTACTTCATTCAGCAGAGGAAGATTCTTCAACTTCATTGTGCAAGAACCTTTTGTCCATTCAAACTTCACAACTCAGTCTCAATGGGCGGCTTTTCCAGTTATTCAATTTTCCCTTCCTTTAGAATAGTTACACGTAGTTTTATGGTTTTACTCTCCCCTGTGTGTTGAAGCTCTAACTTTTGACAACAAAATAATTTTCCTAAAACTTTGAATCCCAACTTTCTGCCGCAAACAAAGCGGATTTTCCGCTGATTGATATGTATGTCTTCCCCGCCAAACCCCCCAACTTTCAATCCTCACAATATTTTCTCAAAAAACACCCATCAATCTACATTCATCAAGTGCCGATGTGCCTGCAGTGCGTTTTCCCCCGAATTTCCAATTAACAGAACCGCGCCCTTCATCCTTGAAATAACAATTCCCAATTTACCAGAGGCTTCACGATTTCTCCGCAGTGGTTTCCCTACTCCCGAAACTCGGTCTTTGAACAACACTCATTTGCATCTCATTGCTCACGGAGCTCTCATCATTGACGTGAAACTTTTGGATCGGCTTCGTGTCTTCATTGATTTGATTAAAACTTCACCCGTTTCGTGTTTGAGTTCAGCCTCGACTTAATTAGTTCATATTTCATGTGGCCCAGCTTGAAACTTGGAAGAGCCGAAGATGCCTCATGAAGCCCTTTTTTAATCATAATTAAACGCAAATTGGCTCGTCGCTGAGCAACGACAAAAGTTGGGGAAATTACTTACCTTTTCCGCGGCCACCTCCAGTTTTTTTCTGACACTTTTGCCGGCTCTACTTTTTGACCAACTTAAGCACCTTAACTGCCTTTCACGATAACTTTTTATGAATGCGTGCCGTGGGACCAATTATTTTTATTGCGCTCACTACTCACTGCCAGCGGACACGCGGCTTTCGGGAAACTTTTCAAATGAAATTTCCACTTTTCCTTCCAATGTTACGCTTAATAATAATTTTTTATTAGATTTTCATTCATCTTCATGCCAACAACTTTTGGAAATTTATTCCTCTTATTACACTTTGAGAGGAGATAACCACTTTTTCACAGACTACATTATCTCCCGACGACGTCGTCCTCATCATCTAATTACTTTGAATGGCTGGCAGAGACAACTTTTCGCCTCTTGCGCACTACCCAGACTCCGCCGAGCTCGCACCGAGGGCCCACGTAGACGTTGGAATCTTCTTATGACGACATAAATTTCACCTCTCGTTGAGACTCGAGAGTAATCCCGCCAACTGCTCTTATATATGTGTGTCTTCCGCTGAAGAGTCTCTCGAGGAAAGCCGTGAGCTTAACTAATTTCGGGAAATGCCGTCAAACAAACACATCACTCTCTCTCTAGCAGCTTGCGAGTGACAGTTAAACCTTTCTCTGGCATTAAATTATCCTCCATCCGATTTCACGTAATCAAACTTTTATCATCCTCCGCGCGCGCCAAACGACCCAGCTCTGTCCGGTTCGGGAGCACGTGCTTCACTTTCGGATGCTGCGAACAGACTGAAAATGAAATTCCGTGCCGACTGAAATTTTCATTCATGGAATCGAGCCTCACACGCTGAACGTGGACGTGGCCACACATTTATCTCACGCGAGCAGATCATCTCGCACGCGGCATGCGAATTGGATGTAAACAAACTCGGGGAGAGAGCGAAACTGGGCTCTCTCTCAGGCTCTCCGAAGAGCCTAGCGTCCTTTTGTTGTGGAAAATGTGCAAGTGGTTGCTGCGGCATGGCTGTGAGTAAGCAATATATATCGGACGATCATGGGCGAATCGGGGGCAATATTGGTTTTTGTTTGGATGACGATGATTCCGAGGTTGTGGGCTTGCAAGAGCTTGGTTGCCAACAATGGGGAGATGAATTTTAAATTCGGTGGGGACTGAATACTTTACAGCACGCCTTTATGGTTTGTTTTTCGCGAAAATCAGGGAGCTCTAGAACCCCGAGCTTTCGTGGGCTAGGGAGAGATTTTTGGGAGCTACTTTTTTTAAGCCAAGGGAGCCCATTCTTGAGGCCTGAGGGGGTCCACTTGCAAAGGTCACCCTTTTCCTGTTCCAATCCGAGATACATCTCTGTTCATGGTTATTCCTGGATCGAACTTTCGTTCTTAGACAACTACATAGGTATTTAACCCTATGACTCCCTGAACCCATTTCGAGCCAAAGGTCAGATATTCGACCATAAACTTTGGAGTTTTTTTTCTGAAATAACGATAAAAGATAGAAAGCTAATTCTTTTTTGTTATAATATTTTATCTTTCGTCTTTACTTTTTAGAAAAAAAATTTTCTCCCGAGGCTCTTGAAACTAGCTTCTAAGACTTTTGAAAAATAGGTTTTTTCAAACGTATTTTTTGAAAAAAATTTTTTTACCTCAAATTTTTCAAACGGGGGTAAAAAAAAGTTAAATTTCAAAAATGAGCAACATCGTAGGAGCCGATCTATGTCCGGCCTGAAATGGGTTAAGGGAAATTCTAATTCATCTCACAGTTGTCCGGGGACAGAATCATTCATAAGGCACCGGTAAAAAAATGGGTTAATTTGGCTTGTCCACCGGACCTCCGTGACAGCTAGAAGCTTCACTATTTTTGTCCCACCCAAAAATCTCAGATACGGTTCACATTGTCAGAAAGGTCAAGAATCGCACCCACCCACGCCCAAAATTCAAAATTCGAACAAAAAGGTTCACGAACTGCTCAAAATTAGCATAGTTTATTTACTCTTCCGAGATTCGTCCTCATAAATAAGATATCGTAGCACAACTCGGGGGAGAGACTCCATTCCGTATTCGCTTTTCACTCGGGCAATTTTTCACGTTCCCTCGCTCTCTCAGCTGAGCTCGTCTGACACACTTTCGGGGCAAACAAGTTCAGTGTTGTGATTTTCACGTGGGCCCATACACACAAAAATGATAAATGTTCCGCGTGCGAGCTACCCAGAGGCACTTTTTACACCAAACTCCTCTCGCACGTGTATTGAATCGTTAATCATCACCTCTCCCGATTCAGGTGAGCCCGACTCTTGTCAATTATGCCATACCCTTCGGAGGTGTACAAAAAGTCCGGGTTCGTGTAATTCGGGGAAAATTATCTCCTCTCGGGAAACGTGATTCTGCCCACCGGATCGAGTACCGCGAGATTTATAGCTCGTTATCGGAGAGCGGGAAGTCTGATTGTCTATCGCGAACTGACACCATTCGCCGTCGCACATGTGACGATGACATTTGAAAGTAAACACGCCGAGAATTGTGCGTTGCCTTTTATTGATTGCCTGATGCGAACAATTGAATTATATTATGTAAATAGAATGTGAAAGTGCTCGCGTCGCTCTTCAAACATTCCCCGGTATTGACAAAAGCGATATTCTTCAGCTCTGTTTCCAATTTGTTCTCCCATCTCGGTGTCTCGTTCCACTGCTTGCTAGGCCTCTCAAGCCCACGAACGAATTCCATTACATTAAGTAACCATAATGTTGATTTAATGCCAATAATCTCCGAGTAATTGCGCCTCAGCAGTTCGCCAGGTAATTAATTATTATTTTCCATCCGGTAGCGACGAAATTTGGGGAAATGAATTCCATTTCAGCGCCTCCAATGAAGTGATAGTTTTTAGTAGGTTCATTAAAAGCGCGTTTGACGGCCCATTTCACTCGGAAAACAGAATATTTAATCGTTGCACCTGAATTTCGGCTGTAATAGTTTTAAAGAGGCTTGAAAGTTGATGGAATTTGCAGAAAATTACCTTTCCAAAATTTTGTCAGGAAATAAAAAATTTAATTTAAAACACTGGAAGTATTTTATTTGATCAAAAAAAAAAATGAAACCCTGTACAGGAACATAATGGCTCTGTTGCCTCGTTCCTTGGGCCTGGGTCTACTCAGAATAAATGAATAAAATAAATACAAAGATAACTCAATTATTTCCTGATTTTTCTGTGAGTTTTTAATGACTCATGATAATTTAAAAATTCGCCCAAAATCATAAACTTGACCGAAACAAGAGCCAACTCCGGATCCCCAAATGGGTTGAATTACGTCCCTCATTAGGCCCATTTGTCATCTTTTTCTCCACAAAACTGAGTACATCAATTCCTCCCCCGCGAGCAGCCCCTTCAATCAGCACGCGTAAAATCCATCATAAGTGATAAACATTGAAATTTGGGCAGACAGCTTCCAAATGCCTCTTGCCACTGAAACGGATAAGCAGGATGATTTATGTTTATTGCCGTATCCAGACACGCTTTTATGCACTGGAAGAGCGGGGAACGCGAACGTGGCATTGAAACCCGGCGACACTCGCGCAAAAAGTCCCACAACATCATCTCTCAGGTGGCGAGGCGCCACCAGCCATGAGCTCCCTCCCCACACATACACGACTTTTATGAGCCAGGACTCCAGCGGCGACGTTCAAATATGTAAATTGTGGCGAAATGCGCGTCGCTGTGAGCGATAAATCATTTGATTTCCCACCATATTCACGTGCGCTCGGCTCATTAACCCATTCGAGACAGCTGCTTGGGAATTTCCCCTCCAAAGTCACCCGAAAGGGGGAGACTTCAGGCCGATGTGGGTCACACATACAGTGCGACTGTTTCCGGTGGGCTTTGCGGGGGTGGTGGTGGAGAAAGAGGCCCAGAGGGTAACCACAACACCTCTCACGTCATCATTTATGAAGGCACGACTCAGCTCGACGGATTAATTAGTGCCGAGGCATTCGCGAAAGTGGATCGGCTCGTCAGTCACCTTCAGAGTGGCATATTTGGGTCGCATTCTAATGACGCGGTTTCTCGCGAAAACAAAGCAATAACTTAAAGGGCTCGTTCAAGTGTTTCGTCACGGTAAAAATCGAGATTTTAGACCCCTCCTTCCATCACGATTTTATTCAAAACCCTCACATCAGACCGTGAGGTAATATTTGAACGGGTCCAAATAGCGTACATTTTCGTGTCTCTCGGAATATGTAAACACACATCTCGGGAATCTCGGTTTATTTCACCTCACTCGGGAACACTTTTCAGCACGGGTAGTCGTATTGATGGACGCAGACCCCAATGACGGGGTTGAAGTTGGTGCCCTCGCCGCAGTCCTTCTCCGTCAGGAAGCCCGCGTTGTGACACTCGTAGTACTTGTTGCAGTACTGCTCGTGCGGGAACAGCTGTGGGGCTCCACTTCGGAGGGCAGCCTCGCTGCAACGGGGATCGTAGCCGATCTCGTACGTGGACACGACGGCCAGGAGGGCGAATATGATGAGAACAGCTCCTGGAAGGGCAGAAGGTGTTGGTTTGGGGAGAGAATAGCGATCGGGATACGAACCTTTCATGACGTCTAGCTCCGACTGACACCTCGAATCAAGTGAAGATGCTGCGAACGGGCGACGAAGAAGCGAGGTATGCGGAGAGAAACGATGCCCAAGGTCGCCGTAACCGGAATTTAGTGGAGCAGTTCGAGATAAGTGGCGAGTGGAGCGGGGAAGGGCTTGTCCATAGATCATTTGAGCTGACTTTTAGCAATATTTTAGGACCAAAGTTTTACTCCGAAATGGGTTGAAGCCAAATTCATCCACGCATTGAGGGTGAGTGCCCAGAGAAGTGCCCCTTTTTTAGTGCTTCGTTTTCATAAAATGAGGTTTCCTGGTCCAAGGGGTGCCTCCAGTGATAGTCAATACGTCCTTAGAATAGGGGTCCTTCAACCATAGAAATGGGACTCTGAAGATCTTGAAATCAAATGGGACCCCTTTCTTATGAAAATTTGGTCCCTTTGTCCTTAAAAAGAACACCCTAAAATTCTTGAAAACGAGGCTTTTTCTTTCAAAAATTTGATCCCAAAAATTAGTTTTGGCATTTTCAGCAATACCCATTTTGCCTGATTTACCCTTGTTAAATTGTCTGCTTCAAGTAGGTTTGCTCTGTGACACATTTCCGCTTGTAAGGATTCCATTATCAATTCACAAGCATACGCTCCCTCAGGCTCCGACGATAAAAGCCGGAAATCAAAAGTTAGTCTCGCCAAAAGTCCTCCAACTCCATCCCTGGCACCCAACAGATTTAGTTGCTTCACACCAGAAAATAGATTTCGAGCGCCTGATTCCAATAATCGACAGCATTTCAAATACGGGGAAAAACGAAAAATCAACAAAAATGGAATGGCGAAAATTTCGCTTGTTAGCTCTGTCGGATTTGAATATGTTGCCACTTCGTTGTAAATTTTTAGTGCTACATTGTGCAACAAGCTGATAACACAATCAACATGCATATTCTATGGATTCAAGCGCTTGCCTTCTGAGCCCATTTTCATCCACGCGGAGAAACTTTTATCGATTGCATAGTCCGCGCTATCGACGGTCTGGGTCGCGTAGTTTAGAGTGTGGAAAATGTAATAAAACGTAACGAGCGGAGAACTTTTAATTAAAACTTCATGATTGATTGCATTACGAGGTACAAGAGCTCACGATGCTGCGGGTTGGAACAAATTGAAAGAGAATGGCCTCATGCATAAACGATCAATTTGTCGATTTATGAGCTCCCTTCCTGCTTCTTGCGCTTTTTAATAGACTTTTTAGTACTCATTTTCTCATTTGGAGAAAATCATCTCTCAGTAATTTGTCTGTCAGTCGAAGTTCGAGGCTTGGACTCTCCGGCCCTCCAATGAAGCTTTTTTCGAGATTTCCCAGCCGGCATTTTCACGTACTTTAAAAATCCATTTATTACTTATTTATTTATTAATAAATTCAATTATTGTACGAGTGTCGAGATCACGTTTTCTATTGATTGCTTCATTAAAATGCATGACTTTTGCAAGAAAATGGCACTTTTGCAACACGACGCAAGCTCGGTATCTCAATGACCACTATCGCGCAGCTCGCGCTTATCTGATGAACTGAATTTCCCTCTTGAGACTCGCGAGCCGAGCACCAAAGACACGAGAGCGTCGAGCTTGGTGCCAAATGACGAGAAGACAAACGTAGACAGAACCAATAAAAGTCGTTGGGATTACAATATTTGTCTCGAACGCCACTGAGCTGGAAAACAAATTGGATAATTTGCGGGAGCTGGCGGCGAGCGTCGCTTATCTCGATCATATGTTAAGACTGATTTGCTGACATAATCAGCATTTCGATTTCAATGGATCACAAACGTCGTGTTGTAGCCCCGAGAAAAACAGCCTGTTGGGAGCATAGAAATCAATCACGATGCGTGGAAAAACTGGTGGAAATCTGATTTTTGATGGGCGGAAATTACCTCTCACGTGTGTTCCCCAAATTGAATCTCTGGCATCGATGACGAATAATTTTCCGGCAAATTATGAAAATGAATGGAAAAATGAGCAAATTTGGGGTTGATTGATTGAAGCTTTGAAGTTATCCTGAGGCAAAATTAAAATCACAAAAGTCAGCAAAAAAACTCGACTTTGGAATTTTTGGTCTAAAGTTTTTTGTTTCCTAAAATGGGCCCTGAAGCCATTAAACAGTTACGATTACATAAAGAAACATGTGTCTGGAGTTTTCAGGTCGAAAAATTTGAAATTGGAGAAAAAAATATTTTCACCTTAAATTCATAAAATGGCCAAACCTCCGATCGTTAACGAAAACTCAATTTCGGGGTTTTTGGCCAAAAGTTTTTGCCACGAAAATGGTCCCTGAAGCCTTCAATTGACTAAGTTCAGCCCCTGAATCACTTTTACGAAGAGTATGGTCGAAAAAGTGGATTTTGGAGAAAAAAAATTTTTCACCTAAAATTCATGAAATGGCAAACCTCCGATCGTTAACGAAAACTCGATTACGGGATTTTTAGCCAAAAATTTTTTGTCGCGAAAATGGTCCCTGAAGCCTTCAATTGACTAAGTTTAGCCCCTGAATCACTTTTACGAAGAGTTTTGGTCGAAAAATGGGATTTTGGAGAAAAATAATTTTTCACGTGAAAATTCATAAAATGGCCAACTTCCGCTCGTTAACGAAAACTCGATTACGGGATTTTTAGCCAAAAATTTTTTGTCGCGAAAATGGTCCCTGAAGCCTTCAATTGACTAAGTTTAGCCCCTGAATCACTTTTACGAAGAGTTTTGGTCGAAAAAGTGGATTTTGGAGAAAAAATTTTTTTAACTAAAATTTATAAAATGGCTGACCTCCGCTTGTTAACGAAAACTTAATTTCGGGATTTTTGGCAAAAAATTTTTTGTCACGAAAATGGTTCCTGAAGCCTTCAATCGACTTATTTTAACCCCTGAATCACGTTTACGAACTTATTTGGTTGAAAAAGTGGATTTTGGAGAAAAAAAAATTTTTGACCCAAAATTTGAAAAATGACCAAACCTCCGATCGTTAACGAAAACTCAATTTCGGGATTTTTGGCCAAAAATTTTTTGTTGTAAAAATGGACTCTAAAACCCTTAAACTGCTTTATTTACCTAAAAGAACACGTTTCTGGAGTTTTTGGGCCAAAAAATGGTAATTGGGGAAAAATATTTCAAACCAAAAATTTAATTTAGCGCTAAAACTTTTGAAAGACACCAAAATGGCCTTTAAAAATGGCCCTAATCTTAAAGCTTACATGTTTTATCATCAACGGAAGCCTGGCCTGAGATTACTGCTCCTAAATTAGCTCGAAAACAGCTCAGGTAATTATGCTAAGTGGCTTTGCTCGCTGCATTTTTAACAGCACCACGCCCCACCTCGCGACAGCGCCTTAATTTGCTCAAAACACTTGAATTGCCACATTTCTAATCCCATTAATTCGCTCTTAATTGTTTCCTCGTCGTCGTAAGCCCTGCTTGTGCCTGCGCCGGACGTAAAAAACCAAAGTTGATTGATCTCAACGTGAGCACCTCTGAAGACGGTCAGAGCTCCGTCATTTCCCGCTTTACGACAGGTCGTAAAGTTCGTCTTCGTAAAATTCGCGTGCGCCGCTTTTCACTCATTCACGAGGCTCCTTAATGAAGCCATGAAGTGAGAGTAAACGTTGTTAATCGTGCTCAACTAGTTCTGGATGGGGTCGATAAAATCATCAAATGCATGCACATACTGTAATTACGCTGACTTTGTACAAAAGTTCTACTTTGTTCTCCGCCACTCTTTCTCCCCCGCTCCTTCGTGCACGGCTCACAAGACACAGGCACAATTTGAGCAATCTGGCGCTCCTGTCATTCGGCGAATGCATTTCTTATACGGCTGGTAGACGCTGCAAAGTGTTAATAGAGAGGCTCTAAGTGGTGCTTTTATGAACACAGCCTGCTTCATAGAAAATTAATAACGCTAGCTGAACTTCCACTACTGGGTCCAATTCAGGTTGAATGTGGTCGACTACCGGCTCGTGTGCGATGATACGCTAAATTGATTTGGACATCAGGCTATATCGAAACTATAACGACCCATTTCTGTTGCCTGCTGAACTGTGCAAGGCAAGTGACAAGTTAATTAAAATCTAGGCTGAGTGCGAGTCAATCGTCTGTGTCCTGAACTTGATTTAGAGTAAAATTGTGGCTCAAAACTAGTTTCAGCCCAAAAGTATGCAACCAACTTTGCATATACATATTTTTGGCTGGTCTGTTAATGTATTTAGTTCGAAATATGAGGAGGTATGCGAACATAATAACGCTATAATTAAATTCATTAGACCACCAGAGGGGTTAGTTTGCTGCTACTCAAATATGTATCGGGTTTCCTGGTTTGGGTCTCGAATTTCCAGGCAAACACTCAAAGCCGTCAATCGGGTTCGCAGATGGAATCGGTGGGGGGGGAGAAAACAACACCGAGAATCCCGGGCCGTGTGCCAACTGAAGATGAGAAGCAATTTTGAAAAATGCTAAATATATTTCATGCATAATTTATCAAGAATTAAATAACGCTGGAGCACGATGATAATCACGAAGTTGTTTCCGTGGACTTTCCCAAACACCATCAGCTGTTGTTTCTTCAATAAAACGTATTTCCTCCGGGAGGTTTTAAAGATTTCGCCTTGTTCAACATTTGCTTGGAACGTGCGGGAATTAATCAAAGGAGAACAAGAGACTCGCCCGAGGGAATAATTTTAATCAACATTTTCCGCAATGAATCGCTTTTTGTTACTTCTGTGGTAGAACTACACTCGACATCAAAGCCGAATATTCTGGGGAGCAAGAAAGAATCTTGCAAGTGGAGGCGACTGGCAGCTCATGCAAATGCGCGTGAGTCATTAAATCGGTTCCCACGCGGAGCGGAGATAACGTCCTTGAAAAAGAAGAATGCTGATCGCGTCATGCTCCAGCAGCTTTGCCTTTCACCAGCTAGTTCTTCGCATCGTAGTCAATGGGGTCGAACCAGGGGTGTATGGAAGGGGGACATGCCCTTCTTGGTTCTGCTGCACAACAGGGTGCACATCTGAGAAGGCGGTGGTCCAGAAAATTTGTTCTTTCTTTGATTTGAAAGAAAAAGGCAGTAAAAGACCCAACAAAAATTATTCTCTCCCTAACTTTGCAAGAAAAAGTCTCTTAAATGGAGCAAAGCGGCCCAGAAATATTTTCTTGTCTCATTTCAGAAAGAAAATGCCCCCAAGAAGGAGTTATGGAGTTAAGAAAAATTATTCTTTGCCTTTTTTGGAAAGAAAACGTCTCTAAATAATTATTCCTCCACTAAATTTGGAGAAAAAGTCACTAAATGGAGCTGAGGGGTCTAGTAAAATGCCGATTGGGCCCCCCTGATACGCCCCTGAGCCCAACGCCGCCTCGATGCATTCCATAAATACTGAATTCCGCTCGGTTTTCCGCCATTCGCTCTCCATCGTGCTCACGGAGTAAAAATTTGCACACTGGATTGCAACATTATTGCATATTTGATACAGATTATGTGTATTTACATGGATATAAATGCATATTCGTGTGTGCTCGGGTCACATGGGTGTGTGTCTTGAAAGTTTCCGAGCGCCGTCAGCTGAAAGTTGTTTTGAAGTTGTTGAGACTGCGAAACTCAACTCGCTAATGGGCTTCAATGACTCAATTTTGAAATTCGCCCCGATTTGAGCCTCGTACTGCTTCTTCACACCGCCCGGAAACTGCCGCAACATCACGTAAACTTAACATTCGCAATTCGTGGAAACTTTTTTAATATTAAATAACACTAATCAACAAGAGGTGCTGGGCTCCTATTCCGTCTCACAGGGAATGGTGTCGATGTGGGCGCAATTGAGCTCGTAGCGGTTGAAGATCGTGTACTGGGGGCACCGTTTCTCAAACAGGAAGCCCTCCTTGTCACACTCGAAGTAGCGACTGCAGTCTTTGTCGTGTGGGAAAACGGCATCCTCCTTCGACCGACCCTGGCACTTCTGACTCCTGCCGAGACCGCGAGCACTGGCTGCTGACACGAAACTCACGAAGGCCACGAGGAAGACGACCACAAACACTGAAAAAAGAAAGCGCCTTAGCCACCTGGAGCTGGCACACGCTTGGAACTTACGCTTGGTATTCATTTTTCGCAAAAAGGTAATAAATTTACGCACGGAACTCTGGCACAGACGACGCGACACACCGAAACACAACCGCGTTATGAGCCTGGAACGAGCCAGGTGATACGTTTTGTAGTAAAAAAGCGAGAAAAAAGATAAATGTAACTCCAACTCCGATACATTTACGTAACCACTTTCAATGTCTCTTCGCATCTCCTTTGTTGCGGGCTGCGGCTCGTGGTGTGGAGCTGCTCTTTGCTGCCGAACACGATGATGATAAAATTATGCACCAAACCGGTATTGGAGAGGCTGCACGCACAGGGTGAACCCCCGTCGCTTCCTCCCAGTGGCGGAGGGTGTCCTATTTATGCCCTGTTTTTTCTTGATAAGTCAACCCGGAAGGAGGGGGAGGGGCTTGAAGACACCATTAATGGTAGACTCCATTCCAACATTCCGAAAAAAAGTATTTCAAATTTTTAAGCCTATTAAGTCAATGAAAATTTTCCATTTATGAAAAATTGGAACTAATCGAAAACAGGCCTGAAATGTTTGCTTTATTGTTCATCTTTTGATCAGAGGAAGAGGAGACTCAATGGAAGACCATCAATAGTACATTACGCACCATTTTTGGTGCATTTTCTCATCAATTAATTTTGCTCCCTCATTTTGCTCCCTCATTTTGCTCCCTACTTTTTTTTCTCAGTTTTTTTCCTCCTAGCCGATCCCGACCATTTCAAGAAACTATTTTTCCATTTCTAACCGCAAACGAACTGTCAATTTGTATGAAGAGTGATGAAAAAGTTTCTCAATGATTTTTTTTAAATTTCTGTAGTCTAAAAATACTCAAATTTTTCATTTTAAACATTCCAAGACATTTTTAAAGTAACTTTGATTTTAAATAGGCCAACAAAGGTGCAAATTTTATTAAATTTGTTTCCCTAATGAGAACATAAACTTTTGAAAGAAGACCCTTAAATTTCCAGGGCTCATTCAAACACCAGGGACGACACTGTCAGGTCAATTTTTAGTTGCACCCTACTCGAGTCGATTAATCCTCCGCCCCTGAGCCCCCCAGTCAGACACAACGCACTTTCGGTGGCAAAACGCCCTCTTTATTTCCCGACTTTACACTTTGTACTTTCGGCTCACCCTGTGGCCCCTCGTGTGTGCGAAGACGGGCGAGCACCACGAGAAGATAAATTACGAGTTATGTGTATAATGACAAAATGATACGGCGATGAGAATGATCAGTTGCACAACGGCTGGTGGATATATGCGTAATATGTGGGTCGACGTGGCCCACATCTAGGGCTGGGGAAGTCCCAAAAGTGTGAGGAGGAAGTTTTTCTGCTGGTCCTTGCACGCCTTCTCGAAGAAGTGACACGAGTTGACTTCACGGTTGAAGACGAGGTTCTTGGGGCAGTCTCTCTCGTACACAGCTCCCTCGGCCCCGCACTCGTAGTACTTGAAGCAGTTGGTCTCGTGCGGCCAGTACTTGGGCTCAAACTTCTTGTCCTTCTGCTCCTTCAGTTCCTTCACGTGTGTCCGACACTCTGGCAGGTGGTCGAATTTCCCCGCAGCGGCCACGGCTAGCGAGGCAACGACGAAAAGCAGGACGGCTGCAGAGGAGGAAGTTTCAGTCTCGGGGCGCGAAAATACCGCACTTTTCACACTCACCTTGCATGCTGGTTGGGGCAGATGAGTTTTTCAGGATCCACGAAAATAAATGAAGCTTTGCTCTCGACACACTTTCGAACGTTATCGCAGCCAACTTTTGAATAATCACGATCCAACTTCGCGCGTCTGCAATATACCGGTAATTTTCCAACTTCTGCCTCGGTATGCAAATGATGGTCAGCGCGTGTGTGTGGTGGCTTGTGCGGCGGTAAAAGGTTTGCTAGGTCATAGTCAGGGAGAGAGATGAGATAACAATGATGGGGCAACTGCCAGGTTACATGAAATTTTCTACTCCCTCACTTTTTTCCAATTTGTGATTTACAAGATTACGCTGGCTTTGTGGGTGTCTGTGCTCGCAAAAGGGCCGCAGGCGAGTCTTTGCTTCTTTGTTCCTCGTTTTATGTGCTTCTGAGATCCGAGGTACGAATAATGGAGACAGGACTTGCGTAAATATGCTCTTTTGCTTTAATCTTTTCTGAGAAAGTAATTTTCTTCTTTTGAACTGAAATGAGGAAAATGAGCCTCTTGACTCCTTGAAACGTAATTTTCTTTCGCGTGAATCAACCGCTTTTCTTCATAATTCAAATTATTGGAATCCACCGTGAATGGGCCACAATCTTGTTGGAACATTTTATGGTTCGTGTCTGAGCTAACCTGACTCCGGGCTCGAAAGTGCTAGAGTCAAGTTCTTTTGGGACGCATAAGAAAGATTTCAGTGAGGTCTAACGTGAAGGAAAATGAGGTTGTAATGGGACTTCTGACTCCGGTTATTTTAGATAAAGTCTAAGAGGGGAGGAGGCAACATCTTGAATTGAAGCCATGACGCCCTGAGACATATTTCTGAGACATATTTCTCATTTGACCTGAATAGTCAAAGAAAAGATTTCTGAGGGTTTTTCAGGAACCTCAACAAGCTCAAATGACCTTATAGAGACGGATTTAACTTCCACGAGATTGAAGAGTCGAGAATTTGAGGCAAATTTCAGAAACATTTTATCTCAAAATAACAAATAGTTGAAGGCATCATAGTCTCAGTTTAAGTGAAATTTAATCCAAAACCAGTAAATCACTAGAAAATAGCCACCAAGTGATGTAACGAGTTTTCTTCCGCTTCAAACCCTTCCTAACGAGTA
Organism: Forcipomyia taiwana; assembly: GCA_963930915.1. NCBI lineage: Eukaryota > Metazoa > Arthropoda > Insecta > Diptera > Ceratopogonidae > Forcipomyia > Forcipomyia taiwana. The sequence continues at coordinate 95,961 of CAWVOI010000041.1, forward strand.
ACGCTGCCTAGAAACCAAAAAACACAACACAACTCCGCGCCCCGTCAGAGGCAATCGTAAAATCAACCGAGTCTGCAACTCAAATTGCCCATAAATTGAAACAACATCAACAACATAAAACACGAGATACAAGACACATAAAATCAAATCAAATTTAAATTAAAAATCTTGTTCACGTTTGCACGAGCATAGCAAGTCAAGCGAAATTCGGTCCGCAGACGAGCAACAGGAAATTAATTAAGTCCAAATCAACTCTTGCTGAATTTTAGGTTCGTTTTTATAAACACACGTTTTCAGCTTCTCTTCCTTTTCTGATCGCGACGCTTCCCTTAACTGATGCCGTATTATCATCATCATCACATCATTTTCCATGAGCGAGTGTGGTTAGAAAACAACAACAACAACAACAAACAAGATTGCGATAACAATACACGAAAAGTTGTCTCGAAGTGGAGCAAAAAGGGTTCTCAGGAATGCGAAATGCCAGGAGCCAATTTGTAAATAATATACACGGCACACAACTTCTGCCTTTCGTATGAATGAAACTGGGCTTGAGGATGCATCAGCGACCGCAAAAAATATATAAATTAAAATTTGCTGAGTCCGGGCGCATATTCAGGTTCGGGTAGAGCGGATGGGTTCCAAAGAGTGTCTGAAACTGGCTTTTCGGCGATTTCAGATTTTGATACCGAAATAACAAAAATTTTACTTCTGGGAAAAAGGTCTTCTAGGTCTTAAAAATTTCTAATGGACTTTGAGAAATCCTAACTCCTCCCTTAAAGGTGATAGAGTCATATCGTCGTTCCATGACTTAATACTTTTTGTAACAGCTACACGACACGAAAATTCCAGCTCGATTAAATGCAGCATAAAAAAATTTCCCCTCTTAGAAAACCCCCTAATTCAAGGTCATTGAATGCCATTTCTCCCAATTTAAACTCTAGATCATCCTTCTTTTGCAGGTGCCCCGCTTTGGAGCCTCTTTTTGAGCCACTCATCACACCCAGAGCGGCCGAGCTGCGAGGAAAAAATAATAAATTTACAGGCAGCCCGAGATAAAGTGGAGATAGAAGCTACAGCAGTCAAAATGTCTTGCAGTAGCCAGCCCAACTGAAATAATAATAATAATGACGATGATAAAATATACGTTCGGCTCTTGATGGCAGCAGAAGCGGCAGTGCAGTGGCAGTAGTGGAGGCAAAAACGCGCTGCGATACGATAAAAATACTTTTTAACGAAAATATCACAACACCAGGCTCGGGAACAGCAACGAGAGTGGAGAGTAAGAAGTAATCAGGTAGCACTTTTGAAAAATTGATCAAGAGTAATCAAAAACGCTGCTGGTGTGTGCATTTGAGAGGCAAACGAGAGGAATTTTAATATCATCGCAGCAGAGGCTGCCCGCAGCACACTCGCAGACACACAATGGACACATATTTCCAAGCCGTATCATTATTTCGTCGAAGAAATTATGATCAGTGCATCGAGATGTGTAATTTGCTACTGTTGCAGCAGCAAAAAAGTACCCTTCATCAAGGACGTGCTTGGGAGTTGAAAATGCGCGCCATGACGCTGCGGGTTTTCGTGGACGAGGCCGAGACGGACGACGGGCTGGCGGTGGCGGACGAGATCCTGGACCTGCTGCCGGCCCGCACGGCCAAGCCTGGAACAGCTCGCGTCCCAGGAACTGCTCGTCGACTCACTGGGGGTCGGCCTCTCTCCGCCACTGGAGTCCCAATCACAGGTAGACTCCTACAGCCATCAAGATTTTACAACTTAGGCCTCCATCCCTTCTCTCCCATCCATCCAATCCATCTATAAAAACCAAAAAATACCCACTAGTATTGATCGGTATCGATAGGTATTGATTGGTATTGACTGTTCTGAAACTCACGTGGAGACCATAGCATTTTTTTAGCCAGAGTAAAGTGTCATCGAGACCGTTATTCGTTCAAAACTACGAATCAAGCTCTAGAGGTTGAAATTGCGCATGCGCAGAACTCTAACACATTTAATGGCAGTCCTCTAAATCACCAAGAAGCTAATTTTGGCTCTTGTTTTAGGTTTTCTCAGAATACTTCCCAACCACCCAATTAAACCTTTGATTGGTTTCATTTTTCCCGTGCCAATTTTTTAGTCTTTGAGCTTAACTTAATAGGTTTTAAATAAATGCATTTAATCACAGGAGTCTCACGTCCCGGAACCATGACGGATCGACCCCTGACGTCTCGGCTCGGGAACCGGACTGCCAGACTCGCCACTGCCCAGAGCAGAGGCAACTCGGCGCTCAACATCCGGCTAGGCTCGGCCTCCATGTATGCGTACGGTGACCCCTCAGGACCGCTCATTCACCTCTCTCGGTTCCACGCTGCCCAGTACGCCGACAAGAACTCTGTCTCAAAGCCGCTCTTTCAGTACCTTTACTACCACGAAGGGGACATCCCGAAGGCACTGCAACTGTGCGAAGCAGTGATTGCGTCCCGAAAGACCTCCGCAGGCTGGTGGTGGCACGCCCAGAGAGGTCGCTGTCTCCTGAACCAGAACAAGCCCAAGCTGGCCGAGGAGAGTCTGAAGCTGAGTCTCAGCCAGCTCGCCCATCCCGGCACAGCTCTGCTACTGTCTCGCGTCTACACCAAGATCTCGCAGCCCGAGGAGGCCCTGAAGGTCCTAGAGGCGGTTCTGGAGAGACTACCTGGGGAAATTAGCCTAATTACTCAGAAAGCCCGCATCTGCGAGAATATGGGTCGCCTCGAGGACTCGGTGGCTCTGTACCAGACGATCGGGAAGGCGGACGCCATGAACACCGAGGCTCTGGCTTGTATCGCGGTCCACTTCTTCTACGACGACCAGCCCGAGGTGGCTCTTCTGTACTACAGGCGCATTCTTTCAATGGGAGCCCACAGTGCCGAGCTCTACTGCAACATCGGGCTCTGTTGTCTGTACGGAGGGCAGCTGGACCTGGTGCTGTTCTGCTTTCAGCGAGCTATCCGATTGGCCACGAGCAACGAGCAGAAGGCTGAGGTCTGGTACAACATTAGCTTCGTGGCTTTGGTGAGTCGGTCCTTGATTTTAGTTCTTAATTTTGATTATTAAAAAGACCTTATTTTCTGACCCATTGACCACCAACTTTTGCGATTTGAAGAATTAGTAAAATATGAATCTATTGGCTTCTGCATTCTTCCTCCCCATTTTTGCTCGCTTTAGGGCAAAAAATTAATTTTTTACACCAACTTCAAATTTAAACTTTAATGTATTTTTAACTTTACAACAAAAGGCCAAAAAAATTAATTCTTTTGGGAAATTTTTTTATGGGAAAAAAACACAAAATAAAATAAGCTAGAGAGCTGATTAAAAATTGGGTTGCAGAATATATGTTCAGCATTCCTTTATGATTTTTTTTCAACGAGTTAAGGTCGTTCGGAAGATTTTTCACAGCAAGAAAAAAAGTCGTTCCATTTTGAATTAAGAAATTTAAATTCAATGTAGAGCTCTATAAAATTTTAACTGCCCCGTAACACCTTAGTTAATTAAGACCATGCCATAAATGTCTCCATTTCCAGATGAACGGTGACCTGAACCTCATGAAACGCTGCCTCCGGCTCTGCGTCTCTTACGACGGAGCTCACGGGGCCGCTCTCAACAACCTGGCCGTCCTGAGCGCCCGCTCCAAGAACTACCAGAAGGCCAAGTCGTATCTCGTGGCGGCCCAAACGGCGTCCCCGAGCAGCGAGGAGGTCGCCAAGAACCTGGAGCTCATCGAAGAGCACGTCTGAGATGCGGGTTCTCAGGCAACGGGCAAATAAATATACAGAAGAATTTTAATTGGAGCAGATCGCAGGAGGGAGAAGAAGACGGCCAAATAATTTCCAAAAATTCCTACATATTTGATTTGTCACGATTCATCGCGATACTGCAACACCGTTACAAATTATTGTGATACACATTTATTCAATTTCTTTCTTCGCCGTTAATGTCGGAGTTGCTGCATGCCAGATGATCAGCGCGTCGACGACAAAAGAAACCTAAATATAAATATATCGTATCGCGTATGAGGCGAGTAAGATTAACAACCTACAACCCGGACGGCTTGTGGAATTCGAGGAATGCTGCATTTTGATTAATAATAATAAAATAATAGCCGAATAATAACAACAATCATAACATGTAGCACAATCTCCTGAGCATTTCAGGTTTGTGTCTCGCACTCCCGCATCTCTCAAGACACAAACAAATTTCGAACATATTGAAAATCTTATTTTTCTCCTTTCGCGAACATCGCACGCTGCAGAGAGCTTCGCGCGCATTTCCTCCACGACCATCATCATCAAAACGTGCATGCCATCGTCAAGGTTAATTTAGTGTCTGACTGTTGTTTATAATCATCATCATTATTATTATTCTTGCATTCTGCGGTGCAGTCTCGAGTCCTGCAGCCAAACGCTCGCTTGTGAGCCAGCCAGTGAACCAGCAAAAGAGGACGATAAAAATGACCAAAAACATGCAGGGACGTAGCTCGGTCACGTGGACTTTGGGGGGCGTACATTTTTGAGTTTCGTTTCTGCAAATGACCTTTCTTTTTAGAACCCAAGTACTTGTTGTCCTATGTGTCCGTCTGTCCGTCTAAGTCGCTAAGGCTTCGATTTTAAAACTTGTAGTTTTTTTATAAAATTGAGTGTGGTCTGAAAAGTGAGTCAAAAGTTTTACTTATCTCGAAAAATAGCCAGGGACGAAGGGATTTTTCCGTTTTTAGTATGCTATAACATAAGCTACTCTGTAAAAAATCTAGTTGGTCTGAAGTGGGCTTGGGGAATCAATTTTTGACCTATTTTGTAAAAATCAATTTTTTAAAAATTTCTAAAATTTTTCAAAAACAATTTTACTGTATTCAAATTTTTATAAGCTTTCTTTCAGATTGATTAGTGTTTTAAGGCTCTTAAGAAGCGAATTAAGGGTCTGAAAAGTTTAATTGAAAATCATCTGTCTTCTTAGCAAGACTTTTTCAGGCTTATTTGGGCGAAGCAGACGCTTTTTTAGAGCTTTCATAAAATTTAGATTCAGGCTCAAGATTCAGCGCGTTTTTCAAAAAAATATTTTTGGCGTTTTTTGGCTAAGTTTGGAGATTAATTCGGCATCTAAAATATTCACTTGGACTCAAAAGAATTTTTAAAACAAGCAACGGAGCTAGAGGCCTCTAAAGCTCACATAGAGGGAAAAATTCCCTTCAATTGAGCCAAGATTTTGGCAAAAAAATAATTCTTCATCCCAAGCAAAAATGTCAGGCAAAAAACCTTCTCGTTGATTCAAGAGTTACATCTCTGGCCACAAAAATCTGCGCATATTTTCGAGCACACCGAGTTGCAGCACCTGCGTTGCTCCTCTCCGACTCAGACTCGACCGGGCCGGGGAAAAACAACGTGCGCGATTAAATATTTCGTTTCGCAGGAAATTCCTGGCATGCCTAACTGCGACTAGAGACGAGCTCCGGCCAAAGTTCCAAATTTCTCACAGCCCAGTGCCCCGAGATGAATGCCCTGGCACGGACACTCAACATTTTTCTCCAGATTAATATTTTTTGTACGAATATTACACATACCCACATCATATTTCATGTTTTATCTCTGTGATATTCCTCATCAATATTCTTTCATTTCCACTCATTTCTCGGTTGGCGCGCATTTTTCTGTCTCACCTCTTCTCTCCTTTGCCCTGCCTTCATCCGCGATCGCGTCCGCGTCTTGTCTTCTTTCCTCTTCGCTGCCTCTTTCTTCGGCTCCGCGCTGCTTTCGTATAAAATGCAGCAGCTTCTGGATTCGATATCGTGGCTGATGGAATGCCAAAAGTGAAGCAGCCGGGGCCGTCCGCCGTCGTCTTCTCAATTACAACTTACAAAATTTATATAAATTCAAAAGTCTCTAACAGATTAATCTTGAAATATTATCATTTTATATTTATTTGTTATGTAGTTGGTACTCGCATACGCATATCACCTTTTTGCATACGCTTTGCGGATTTGAAAGAAGATATTGTCAATTAAAATTCCAAATTTTATATTTATAGCCAGAGCGAGTTTTTATATGCTCTGAAAAATTCATTAATAGCGCTAAAAAAAAGGCCTGAAAAATAGCCAAATATGCCCTTAAATATGCTCTTAAAAAATTACTGATACAATACAAAAAACAGCAAAATAAAGTAGTCCGAAAAATACTTTGTTTAAAACCTTTAATGTAATTTATTGCAGCTGACGATTACATGTTTTTTTTTATTTTCAAATGTGAAGGATCGTCGACGATCAGAAAATACAATTTTATAAGTTGAAAAAGATCTCTCAACGTCTGCAGATGTTACCGGAGCATATTTAAACCTCAATAACTCCTTTGGAGAAAGCTTTTCAACAAATTGGTCACCTTCGTTATTTCCACCATTACCATTTAAGATATCTCTAATTGTGAGAATTGCTTTAAGGCCAGGATTACGATCGTTTACGGCTTTCAATTTTGCTAAGAACTCCGTGTTTGCCATCACTGCCAAAGACTTTTGTACATTCTCGTAAATTGCGACTCTTTCAGTTAAAGGCAATCCTTGAGTTTCAAGCTTGACTATTGAGCTCGCAATCAGGCTGAAGTTGCAATTAATGTAAACCAATTAACCAAATCAAATTGCCGTTGACGTTTTAAGCGCCCATATGGTCTAACCAAAATTAGAGTTTGACCCCGGACTCAATTAAGTCTTACAAATTAACGAAAAAGCCTTAAAATAATAGAATACAAAGACAAAATATTGATTTTATGCCAAATAATCTCAAAATAAGCAAATTAAAATTTAAAAAATATAATATGCCCTTTCATCCTAAAATATGCCCTAACGTCCAAAATATGCATTTACATATGCTTTATGTATTTACATATAAAAACTCGCTCTGTTTATAGCTATGAAAACACGTTTGGCTCCGGTGAAAAGAGAGGACGCTGAAAAAATATAGGAAGTTTGGACATTCCTTAGATGGTCGGGCGTTTAGTGATTCGTCTTAATGGGGCTTCAAAGGTTTCGGCGAAATTCCTACGGGCTTATCGAAGTGGCTTCAATTTTTCTGGCTTAGCTCCGCGGGTCGTCGAACTGACTAGCTCCACCAACGGCCAATTCAAACGAAACTGAGAGAAGCCCCACGGACGGCCACCAGCCCGTGCAAAAGTGCCACCACGTAAGGGAGAGAGTGACTGTGCAGCGTGATCGCCTCTGTGGCCGCACTCGTGACCGTGCGTGTGCTCGAGCTGGTCGCTGGCTCAAATCGAGTTTGATCTTCAAAGCGAACGGACGTGCTTTCGCCTCTCGCTCCCAAACGTGAACTATTTTATCCAACATTTTTATTATATGTATTATAAATAATATTTTATATTTGTGCAACTTATAAATAAGCAACAAGTGTTTTGAACACGACGACAAACCAAAAGTGCCTCTGTTGAGAAATTTCGAAACAGCTAAAAACCCGACTAAGTGAAATTGAATTCAAATCAGAAGAGAAAACGTAGATTTAAATAAATAAGGAAGCAGATAATAAAAACAAAGTAGCATTGCGAAACCAAATTACTATCAAGCCATAAGTTCCCCGCTCAAAGGATAAATTAATTTAATTGCGACAAAAATTGGATTTGATTTGGAGTACGCTTATACATTCACTTAAATTGGTAAGTTGTGGCTAAAGAGATCTACCTGCATTCATACAATAATCATCTTTTTAACCACCCGGTCACTATAAATATTTTACGCGCTAGTCGCTAGTCGCTACGTAGAGCTTACGGCAAAGGAATGTGGTATCACCTATAGAGAATACGGCATTCCAAAGTAGGGTGTTTCGAAAAGTACACGCGATACACGTCGCCTCTCAGAAAAGCTTGAATGCCATGCCAGCCAGCCGCAGCACCAACATTCCGTAGCGCTAGTTTTTAAAAGCGAACACATGTTTAAAGCGAACGAGCAAAAGAGAAGACTGTGTGGAGGAGCAACAAGCGAATAATGTATGGGCAACGGAGGTGCAGAGAGAAATGGAAGAGGAAAAGGAGGAAAAAATAACAAAATCCATATTCAAGCGTGGAATCAAATCGAATTGAAATAAAATTATGCGAGAAATTCGCATGCAATAGAAATTGATGGAAAATGTTGCGCATGCCACATGTCCATCATTGGATAGGGGTCCCAGGGCTTCTCTGAGGCCTGACTCCTGCGACCTCCTCCTCTCTTTGAGATGATATCTGGCAAAATCCGACATTTTCGTTCAAATCGAATTTTTGATAAGCTTTTTGTTCTGACTTTTGAGTCCTCAAAATTTTTGAGTCTGCCTTTATTGGGTTTTTTTTACTCAAACCAAGCATTAGAGGGTTAAACTGACCCCCAAAAAAGACTGAAGAATTCTGACTTTTGAGTTCAAAATGTTTACCAATTTTTCTGAAATTAAAAAAAAAAAGTTGTAAGACTTTTTGCTCAAATCTAAGCATTTCTAACCTCAATCCACTTAGAGGGTCAAACTAGTCCAAGAAGTTGGGATCTGCCCTATATGAGCCCTTCTCGCTTGCAAATTTCGACCTGACCCAGCACATTTTTTCCATGTTTGCCTCAGCGAGGTGTCATGTGGCACGAAAACGAGGTTTGCTGGAGCTTCAAAGTGGCCGAAAGTGCCTCCTCATCAGAAGTGGAGCCACGGAGGCTAGCTCGTCCGACTCAGATAGAGGGCTCGTGAGTCACAAGGGGCTAGCCTTTGGACTTTGAGAAATCCCATGAGATTAGAGATAGGAAAGTCCACTGCCACGAGATTAGGAAACGAATAAGTAAACAAAGTCTCGTTCTAGGTATGTAGTATCGCGTTTTTGCTTCGTAATTTATCAAAAATAAGACAAAACATGTGTTATCACGCGTTATTTCACAAACAAACGAGGTTTGTCGCCGCCAGTCACCAGAGCAGCTTTCAGCCCATTCTACGCTGTTAGACAGCGAGAAACAAGCATCGAACGGATTCAAAACACATGTTCCACTTTTAGCTGATTTATCAAACGTAATGAATCACAATAGACACCCATGATTAATGTTCAGATAAAGGCCATAGAAGCTTCTGACTGTCATGTGGAACATCCATCAATCACGTGGCGTCTCTTGTCTCTCGAGCTCCTGGAATGCCGGGCAATCAGGTTCAAGGACGCGATGCAGCTCCTTCAGACTGACGGACAAGTCTCGGGCCAGTAGTGCCAGAGAACGCACGAAGCCCACTTGGAATGCAAGTGAGACATTTCACACTCGACACAGCCGAGGCAGACGTACTAATAGATTCCAATCACGATGACCTGTCCAACAATGAGTGGACTGTGGAGTGTCAGTCAGCGGCGTACGGTCGGGCAGTGTTTGCGAAAAAAAAAAATGAATGATAATAAAAATAAATAAAGACTAGCCTTTTCAGTCTCTTCACACCTGCTTGCATAACGCGGTCGTCGTCGTTGTGCTAATTTTTTTTTATACTCGCGCTTTTGTGAGCTCTCGATGGTCATTCACAAGTTTTATAAGATACACTCGCGTATATTTAGCAATGTGTGCCTATTTCGAGGCACTGCTTGCGTAGAACTTGCTCGCACGCCTCCACATGAAATATTTTCAAGATTACGTGCGACTCGGGAGCTTTAAATGTGACTCATGCCCGTGAAATGTGACAAATTACCGCCACGCTTGGCTCATTTTGGAGGACCTGTTTTGCGGTTTGGAAAAGTTCTAAGTGAGAAAAACCCCTAAAATCAAACGTAGTCGGTCCCTAGCTCCGTCCATGATTTTCTTAGCCCATTGACCCCTGAAAATTTCAAAAATATGCATTTGTTTCTTACTTTGATGTTTATAATTAAGAGTTTGACCTATTTTTTTAAACTAAAAAAGTTTATTGAAGTTCGAATTTAAGGTTTAAGTAAAAATTTAAAGTCAATATAAATGATTGATATGTAAGAGTTTTGAAAAACCCCCTTTAACATGGGGATACGTGGGAGGGAAAAATTTTTATGCAAACAATTCAAAATTCAAGTGAACCATGTATAATTCTTGCAATAACTAAGCTTAAAAATTAAATTAAATCAAATCAAAACACAAAATCGAAGATCAATTATAAGAAGTGCATTTTTCCGGGTTTAAATTTTGAGGGAACCTTATTTGAATTCATAATACTCAATTTCTGATTTCTGACCCTCTTGAGTGACAGGGGCATTTGATGTGAACTAAAACATATCCAAAATTCAGCGCAATCGGATTAAGTATAAGAAACTTTAAAACAAGGGGTTTACCTGCCTCACTCCCCCTCTAGGGGTAATGCGTGTCTAAGATGTCTAACTTCCTACCCTTCGGACCTTGCCCTACACGATGCAGAAAACTGCAGGTCTCTATTTCTTGTGGTTTTTGAGTTATAAAGTTTCTGACAGATAGACAGATAGACATAGCAAATGCAAGATGTCAGCAACCCATCGTTGGTCAATGGGTTAGTTTTCAGCTGAATCATATGTATATCAGTAAAACAATCCCTATTCCTATCCTTGCAAGAACAGCAGTAGTTTTTGCCCTGAGGGATCTGGGGGTTAAAACTAAAAGATCCCGTACAGACAAATACTAAAAATGGATCCAGGAATCTGACCCAGAATGCCCTTCGACTCGCACAAATACCAAACCGCGGCCTCAGAATTTTCTCCAGCTGCCAGATTTGGTGACTCAGCACTAGCAAATGTGGGAAATGGGTCCACATGCCGAACCCGGAGAGCGAGCAGGCACTAACCTTGCCGGAACCGGTCCGAGGCAGTGAGGCAGCTACCCAGGAATTCAAAAAACACCTGAAAATGTGCTGATGGCGCCGTACAAGGTCTCGGAATTCGAAAATTGGTGAGGTGGAGCCATTAGCCAAGTGTGTCACAGCTAAGTAACGTTCATTTCCCCCAATTCAATCGAAGGAACGGCAAAATGTCGAGCTAACTATGTGAAACTGGTGAGCTGATTACTGCTGTGGCCGCGGCGCGAGTGACGTGGTGGTGAAAGAGCTGCTGCTCTGCATGATTGGCGAAACCATGCTGCCGTGCCGCTTTTGCGCCATGCCATTTCATTTCATATGCATATACACGTCGCGTTATTATTATTATACTTTATATAGAGAAATCTACTACATCACGTTTGAGCTGGAGTCGAGCCACATTTGAAAGCTGCAGCTTAGGCTCGGAGCGCACATACCGATGGCATGGCGTCGTCGTCATCCACATCGCTATGCGGCTTAATATGCACAATTTCACTCAAAAAATGATAACGAACCACGGAGCGGGCAGTGGCAAAAAGTGGTCCGTTTCCGACTCACGGGCTCTGACAGGGTTACTTTTTCAGGCACTTTGACATCGAGCCCCATTTCCACAGTACTGAACGAAGAAGTCTGAAATTTGGTACACATTTTTGCTGGCTCAAAGAGGATAGATATTTAGCGCCCCCTAGTGGGGAGATCTTCAAAATGGGTTATGGGATGATGGATTCCTTAAACTTGGCATGAGTCTTGGATAAACGAAAACGTCCTAAATTAAATAAGTAATCTACACCTTTTTCACTTGTTATTCAGAAAGCATCAATTGCAATTTAGATATACCAAATGCATTTCAGAAAGCATCAATTGCAATTCAGATACACCAAATGCATTTCAGAAAGGATCAATTGCAATTCAGATATACCAAATGGAGTTATTGGGGTGGCTTCTTAGGCTTTTTTTCCAAGAAAAAGAAATGCAGCCTTGAAAAAGGAGCTCAGGAGACTCCAGAAGCAGCTGCACGATGAAAACAGTAAAGCCGAGCAAGAACGGCATGGCATGGCAGCGGGACGGGACTGAATAAGCGCGCGTATAATAAAATATGTAGTTAATCGAGTAGAAAAACCTGCTTTGACCACTTACACGACGACTCCGACGACAGAAACTACGCGCGGCAGAGATATTTTCCTCGTTGCTTCTTTTCGCGCGGCTCAGCTCGGCTCGGCATGGACATGGGCACGGGACCGTGAGTCTGTGTAGGTGAATGTGCGATCCGGAGCGAGTCAATATTAAAAGAAGGAGGCACAGCAATGGCAATATACATAATACATAAATACTTTATAATAAATAAAGAATGAACTTACATTCCACACCAAAAGAATTCCAATGTCACATAATTTTTGCTCCGCGATATGTGCACACGCTCACGTTCACGGGGCCCGTGTGTGTGCGTGTGGGGCTTTGTATGCACAACCTAAAATGCAGCAGCACAGAAAAAGTTTTGGAATTTCTGGTATGGAAATATTTGCAGATAACATGTGAATTCTTTTTTGCGCTCGTACGGGGTCTATGTGTGTGTGGCGATACGCGGGCGTGGGGCTTGTTTGAACAAAAAGCCTCACAGTTTATCGCACAATATAAAACAGTTACGATAATGGCACATTTTGGGTGATATTGATAGCAGCAAGAGGCTTAAATGCCACTTTGGGAGGGACGATAAGCGTTCCGACGATGGGCGTTTCTCGGGAAGCAGACGGGTTTCGTTGCGAAACTGGGACAAATAACCTGGAATGTCGAGATTAGGTTTGGGGGAACTTCTTGCTTGTCTTTTATGCGTTTTAACTTGATGGCAGGAAGTGAGGGTTATCAAAGTTCCTTAACAGCTATCGATGAAATGATCAACTGGGCTTTAATGAGACTCCAACTGAACAAAAAGTATAGTTTGTCTAAAATTATTAAATTGTCCTGGAAATAAAAATTTTTCCTCCGTGGAATTTCACGATTTAGATGTAAAGGAAAGTCCCAAATTGCCCGTGATTCTGAAGCAAATCGCCGAGAGTTAAGCTTTGAATTTCTATCTCAGTGTGAAGGCACCTTAAGACCTCCCGACCTCCGAAGTCAGATTTGGGCCAAAAAACTAGGAGCTGTCGACGACCCATTTCAACACCGAAATTGAGCTCACCTTGTGACCAAGACAGCGATCGTGAGCCCTCGCCCAGCCTTGGGAGCCGAAATTGAAAAATTCCAAATCCGACTGTCGCAACGGCGCAGAGATTTGTCGCGCAAACGCCGCAATAATCATAATCCAAATTCATTCACGAACATTTGCATATGCGAGTTTAATTTTTTTAATTAAAACTGTCCTTCAGTGGCTCATTGTTGCGCGTACTTGCATACACATGACACGATAGATATGCAAATTATGACAAACAAATATTATGAGGCTCGCCCCGTCAGCACTCATGTGCCTGCAGCTGTCAGAGCCACTGATGTAACAGCCGACGGCAGTGCATACAAAGGCGATATATATTGGGGAGAGCATTCCTCAGCGCAGCACTCATGACAAATATTATTGTCGTAGTCACACCGACTGCGAGGAATCATCACCATATTTGTACAATATTTTATAATAAGCACATAGCGTATGGACGCATTAAAAGCAAACAAAAGATGTATTACACACATCCATTGATGTCAAATATTTACCAATTGCCGTCATCGCGTCATTGAGGCGAGCGAGCGCGCGCGAAAAAATGTCGCTCTGCGGAGAGCCGCTCCGGAAGTTGTCGAAACGCGATTGCGATCGTGCGGCCGGAAGTACGTGGTGCAATTACGTGTGACTGGCTGGGAAATTCGCCCAAAACTGCATTCCCGTCTCTCGACTCTCGAGCTCTCGATTTACAAAACATGATCATTTCAACACGCATGATTGAAAATCACTATTCAATCTCCCATGTTTGCCTTGCCTTGCCTTGCCCCGCTCTGCTACAAAATTTTTATTCCATTTCACGCGTCATGTTTCACGTCCAATGGCTCGAACTCGGACGCGGCCGCGATGCTGGTGCACGCGGAGAGGAAAGAAATGAAAGAACCCGTACAACGCGTCTGTATGTGTCTGTGTGTGAGATGAAGCGTGTTTAAATGAAAATATTTTTTTCCTTAATTTTAATTTTATCAAAACCTGTCAGTCAACTTTTTTCGTTTCGTTCATCGTTTTTTATTCCCATTTCGTTTTATCCGTTCGCGCGCGTTATTCCGCTCCTCTTTCGCCGCGCCGCGGACCGCGCTGAAGCCCAAAAGCCCGGCTGTTCATACCGACGGACTTCTTAGATAATTTTTCCTCTGAAACTCGTTTGGGCTCGGTTTTGAGTCAACTTGGCTTTGAGTCTTTAGAAAGCTACGGGAAGGTACCCTGTGTGAACAAGTCCTTCGGTGGCCAGTATTGAAGTCTCCCGACGCTAGAATAAAAGTGTTCCAAAGATGGCAAATTTTATTTGAAGTCTCCCTCTTTTGGGGAGACTTGTGAACTGGTATAATTTCTGGCCCGGAAGTAAAATTTTCACGTAGAAATGCTTTTTCTTTTTCCAAATTTTACTTCCTGACTACAAATTGGACAGAAATCAGCAAATTTTCTCACACAGGGTATCCATCGGTTTTTAAAGTCCATTAATTTTTCTAAAATATTTTTACCTTGAATCGACTTTTTTAGGAATGTCAAAAGTTCAAATATTCTTTAAACCGCTAGCTCACAAAATTTCATTCAGATTCAGTCTCAAAACTGAGTTTTCTTAAACGAACCCATGACCACCTAAACTTTAAAATATTAAAAGAAATCTTTGAAATCACCTAAAAACTAGTTTAGGGTCTCTAGGAGTCATGAGAACAGCTCTGCAACCCGAGATGCCCCCGCTCGGAGGCGCGAGGGCCCACCTTTCACCGAAAGGTCAAAGCTATCTGAGCGTTTCCTCGGAATCACGCGAGCACCGTTTTGAAACTTTCCCTCAGGCAACCCCCAGTCACGGGTCATTGCCTAATGCACACCCATACACACTGCGGCTATCATCATGAGGCTAATGATCGGCGATTAGAGTGCTCAAAGCATTTTATGGAGAAAAAACGTAGGTACAAGCTCGAGTCTATGTGCCTCTGCGTATAGAGTAGTAAAATTATGTTATTATTAAAGCTTTCCTTGAAATTCCATCACGAACTCGAATACCTACTCGGAGTGAACAAAAAAAGTATAATGTGTACTCGCACTGTAGAGCAGATCACATTCCAGCTCCGGTTCGGACTCTGTTGCTGCCATGCCGAAGAGACGGAGAAGAAGAAGTCGCTATCATGTGCAGGGGGCTCGTTAAGCTGGTGCTCGACGAAACGTGAAAATTCCCAGTAATCATTCATGAGTGAGACCGAGATGATAAGAGCCCTGATTGCTCTGGAAGGGAGAGGTGTCGCGGGCTGTTCTTGTTTCGAGTTCACTTGCGTGTATTTTCGGACGAAACGAGGCAAGTGAATATACGCTCGACCGCATAGCGGTTGAAGGTCAGCCGCATTCCGGTGACTGCTTTACGTGTGATAACATTGTGTTGTATTTGCCTTTTCGGACACAAACAGATGTGGCAAGTGAGGTACTTTGGGGCTTTTAAGGGGCTTTCCTGACCCATCATCCATCAACTGACACTCGGAGAGGCTTTCTCCGCTAAAATGAGCAACCAGTTAAAGTGTCAATTAAAATTCCTCCATCATTCTCTGGAATGTCAAGAATGAAACCCGATCATCTCGTTACTTATGCATAAAAACGCAGGAAAAAAATGCAGAAATTACAGTTTGCTACATTGTATTTAGTGAAACTCCTGCCCATTCCAGTCCGCCTCCTCGTCGTTCCACGCCACCAGCTTGCATGCTCACTGACTGCCCTTCATTCATTTCATGCATCCTAATCATATGGTTTCAGCCATCTCTTGCTGCAAAAGATCGCCCGAAGGAGCAAAACTTAATGTATCTGCGCATGCAAGAGCACATTTATCAATTGCTCCGCGCTGCGGATTCCGCACACACCAGCAACATCTCGGCAAATGGTCGCGTAACGCGGAGTGTAGCGAGTAGCGAGAGGGAAAAAAATAAAATAATAAAATAAACAGATGAAGAGTGTAAGGAAAAGAGCTCAGGTATGCAGGTAATAAAAAGAGGCTTAAGAAATGCGCAGCAATGATGTTGGCAATTATAATTATAATATTTAGCTACTGGTGTTCAGCATGTATTTTGTGTAAGTTGTCTGGGTCGGAGCTTATCATTATTACTGTCGTTTTACGATGATGCCTTCTTGGCCTGTCCGTCGGTCGAAAACGTGCGATTTATGACTGTGGCAAGGGCTGCCAGAAGAGTCACCTGGGAACGGAATGCCGAAAAACGTGCTCTCAAAGCGGATTGACATGAATTTTGTAAGAAGCAAAAACGGTCGCTGATTACAAAAAAAGTTGCTCCAAATTTTGAGTCAATGGTCACTTGATGATCTCGCGATCCGAATATGGAATGACGAAGATCTTTCGGAAAGATAAGCTGATGGCGCGATCTCTTGATCCCAAATACGAATTTAACCCATTGACAACCGAAAATTTCCAAATCTTGTGTTTTGTAGTTAAAATTTTTGCAATGCCCAAAAATCAGCTCTCTAGCTCTTCTCTGGTCTTTGCTAGGCTCTTTTGTATCGTAAATGGGTAAGGGGGGTCGTAAATGGGTTAAAAGTTTTTGGCATATTTTATGCTGACCTGACCGCAACCCATAAGTAAAACGTCGGAATAAATATTAGATGGTATGTCGAGCATGGCTTCTCTTCCAAAAACCGTCGCTTATCGCCGCTATCTAAATATAGCTTTAAAGTGTTTCTTCATTCCTCCACTCGCTCTGCCAAAACTGCTATTTTGTCACACACTATCTCGTGCGGGGAAATATGCAAATGGGTCGTTGATAAACCCGATCGACACGTATATACGCACGAGAGTCGGAGACTCGGAGCCGCAGTGGAGAGGAGCCTAATCTCGTGTTTGCTTTTCGATTTTCGAGGTGAAGCTGGCAACCATAAAAGTTTGTAGAGTGTGTGGAATGTTCGAGAGGAATATAATAACTTGACGAAGAGGAGAAGATTCCGCGAATAAAATGGTCGTAAAAATTTCTCACTCGGCCGCTTCGTTGAAATTCATCTATAATTCATTGGGTATAGAATTTTATAGCTAGCCTGAGATGGCTCTTAAGCCTTCTTGTCTCTCCCATCTCATACATGTATATAATTATCACATTCTTAGCGTTTAAAATACTTTCGTGGCATTAAGAGAGGGAAGAGAAGCACCTTTATCACGCACTCTACTCCCGATTCGTCCAGCGTCGTGTGGGCACCGCAATCCCCAAGAATGCAGCTATAAGCGCATTAAATTTTACGACTATTCTCGACTGTCTGTCTGTCTCTAACCAAGTTCCTTTCTTCTCTTGTCTTGCAGAAACCGGCGACAAGGCAGCAACAATGGTTCAAGCGGTCCATGGCAAACAGTAATGATGCAGCATGCGAGCTTTTTGCACTGTCAGCGCGCCATTAGAGGTATGCGCGCCCCCACAACGTCCACTTCCGCCAGGAGCGCGTTTCCTGGCCCTGCGTCTCCTCGGGACTCCTCAGCCTCGCACTCTCTACTTTCTCGTGGAAGCAAAGAGTCGCGTTCGCGAAGTCTACGCCCAGACATGCCACCACTTCTCCAAGCAGGGCATGCTCGACACAGAGCTCTTTGGATTAGCCGTTCTCATAGGTGAGTTGACTTTTCTTTTTTAGTCCTGATCTCTTACTCGAAAGGCTCCAGAATGTGGGGAACTTCTCCCACATGTCAACACGTACCAACAGGTAGTGGTGTAGTCATCAAAGAGCTGCTCGCTTATTTGTTGTGATTCGCCATACATCATTAGTGTCGGTGAATGGCGCTGACTGAAGCAATTATCGTTTACAATATCATTATTATTATTGATACATTCCAGCTCTCATGCGAGTTGTAGAGCTTGAGCGACAATGTGTGCATATATGCGTTATATTTTCCACTTGTCAGTCAGCGTTTGTAGAATAGAGTGGAGTTTTTGTTCCGCGACCACGGCGATGATGACGACGATCGGCCGCGACAACGCTTGCGTCGCCGAGATCGGCAACTTAACGCCATACATTTACAATAATTGAAGTCATTTTCTACAGTTTCTATAATAAAAGCGGGACAAAAAATATAGAAATAATAACAATTTAATGGTTCTCGAGCAGCAACATTCCTTATACTGTTGAAAATTGTGATCTTGGGATGCGATTATAATTAGAAACTCGAATGGTCGGATGGGAGGAATTTCTGAATTGCCTCGGTGCGTTTTTAATTTGGGCTTAGATCTAATCGAGCTTCCTGGATGGCCTTAAATGGAGAAAAGTAAGTGGTCGCCTGAAAATGGGCTTTTAATTTGAGCTTAATCAAGGTTTTCGTGACTTTCTCTAGGAATTTAGGAGTAGGGTTTTTTTTAAGGGGAATTTATTATCTCAGTAAGGTCTTTTGTCATTTCACCAGCCCATTCCAGACTCCCAAGTTATACCCAAAAATCCACTGCCCTCAAAAACGTGCACAAAAGCATGGCTCGCCAAAGGTAATATTCGCGATGATAAGAATTCCAAAGGTGCAATATTGTCGTAACGTAAGAGAACTCGTATTCTCATTTTCCACATCCAGCTAGCGAGGAATGCAGATGTACCAGGTTACGATGTCGACGAGAGAAAAAACGACGAAAAAAAAAAGAAAAGGGAAGATGCTGGAAAGGAATGTTTGGTTGATGCTCAGGCAAAGGCGTTAGAGGTCAGACATATCAAATGATCCACGTAAAATTGAACCGCGGGTTTATGTAGAGAATGGATATCACGGAGTGGAGAAAGAGAGAATGAAAAAGGAACAAAATGGACAGCATTTTTTTCGTTGGTCGTTTTATTTTTGAAATGCCTATCTCCAACTTGTTTTGAATTTTTTCGAATCAGGTTTGTGTGCGCCTGTGTGTTGCCCTCGCGCCTGTGTGTGTGTACGCTGGGTTAAATTATTGAAAAATTCCATCCACTTTATAATCATGCTGTGTGTTGATGCTGCAATGTTGAACCGAAAAGCAGGCGGGCAGCGAAAATGTGGAGGAAGAAGGAGGAAGAGAAGAGATGATGAAGAAAACAATGTTGAGGTCTTGGGAGAAGAAGAAGAAGAAGAAGAAAAATTTTATTCGAATGAATCTGAAAGACATAAGACGCGTGTTTAGTAATTCAGGTAGCAGTTGTAGTTTTACTCTTCCACCGTCGTCCGCCGCTGTTGTTGTTGTTGTGTGCTTCATATTTTCCTCGTACTCGTCTCTGCCTTCCCCGCATGCTTTTGTTGTTGTTTGCATGTTATCTCCTTCTCCTCTTCGTTCTCCGCGCGTCGTCATGTTATTTTGGGCTCCGAGCGAAGAGGCCGGAGCGAGAACCACATTGAATTGGTTAAATTGAGGTTGTTGATGCAGTGCAGCTCTCAGCTCACAGCTCACAGCTCAGAAAAATGTGTACGTACGGAGGGTTACACCGTTTGTGAGCTCCAGCAACAAACACTCCTACGTGCTGCACAAAAAATTAATATTTTTATCTTACATTTTTTATCCTCCTCGTTGTCGTTCTTTTTCCCCCCGTTTTCGCATCGCCGTGCCTCAGCTTTTTGTATTCATCTTAAAATTTATGATATACTCGAGTCATATTTTTGCGCGCTTTTTAAAAGATTTAAACGGCGATCAAGCGACGAACCCGCGTGTCTACGAGGAATTTATCTCCAAATTGGAATGATACGAGTTCGGTGACCCGCGTCCGAGTCACCGGGGTGAAATAAATTTTAATGACAATTGATAAAGAGGCACTTAAGGCCATTTAATTCGAACGAAAGGACCACTTTGAGCTGTCTCTTTGGAATGCTTCATCTCCATTCGCCCGATTTAATTTTATATTCTCGGCTTTCAAGGCGGAAGATATACTTTTTTAATGAAATATGATCGCCTGATGAGTTCCTGATATCATTTGGGATGACCTCTTTTAAGTGGACTGTCTAGAGAATTTGCTCCTGGATTTAAAAATTGTCCGAGTATGCTGTATTGTTATTCAAGGAAAAATAAACTTTTAAAAAAATTATTTGGCTTAAAATTGGCTTGAGAAGCTCAAAATTGGCCTAATTAAGGAATTCTTTTAGAACCCAAAAACAAAAATTAATTTTTTAAAAATTAATGTTAAGCTCATTTGCACAAAATTGTGAATTTTAGGCATTTGGCTTTAGGGTTGAAACTCTTTGAAACAGATTTCCGATAAAGTTGATCCTTTGATCCCAAATCCTGAATTGTTATTTTGTAACATATTATCTCGTCATTGAATATAGAAGACTAAAAATTTCCACCTTCTTTGCAGATGGAGAATACCTTTTTACGGATCCAGAAAGCAAACTATCGAAGTATGGGCCCAAGAGCTGGAGGTCGTCTCACACTCACGTAAGTCCTCTAGCCCCATAGGTCGAGCGAATTTCCCAACTTTCTTTCTTCTTCCCAGGGTTTGGACGCAAACGGAAAGCCCCTCCTGGAGCTGCACTTCCGGGTGCAGTTCTACATCGAGAGCCCCCTCATGCTGCGCGATGAGGTCACCCGCCACAACTACTATCTCCAACTCAAGGCCAACGCGATGACGCGGGACCTGAAGGAGGCCCCGGACCAGACACTCCTGATGCTCGGGGGTCTGGCCCTCCAAGCCGACCTCGGTGACTGCCACGAAGACATCCACGACTTTACCAAATCCGACGACTACTTGGTGCCTCACTTGCGCACCAACTGGGGACTCTCCTCGCTCCATCTCGTGCACCGTGACAACCGCGGCATGTCCCGGGCCGACGCCGAGACTCACTTCATCCGGGAGGCGTGCAACCTCGAGGCAGTCAACACGCACATGTTCCGGATGAGGAACAGCAAGGCCGAGAACGGGTCCGGGTCCGTGCTGCTCTGCATCTACGCAAAGGGGGTCAAGATCCTGTCGGAGTCGCAGCCCGTCACCTCCTTCCTGTGGTCCAACATCGTGAAGCTGAGCTTCGATAAGAAGAAATTCGAGATCCGGTCCGGTGACAACAAGATCATCCTGTACTCTGCCAACGATGACAAGAGCAAGATGCTGCTGGCGCTGTGTCGCGAGACGCACCAGTTCTCCATGAAGATAGCCCCGAGACTCACGGAGGCAATAAAGCGCGAGGAGGAGGACAACATGCACGCCTGCTACCTCTACTCGCGAGCCCTCAACCTGCCATACAAGAGCAAGAGTGACCAGCGCATCTCTGTCATCTCCAGCACGAGCTCCAACACCACCTCCGGCATCGTCAGCGACCGCGTGCACTCCGAGGACGAGCTGGAAATCGTCATTAACGGACGTCACTCGGCCGCCATCGCAGCTCCCTCCACCGAGAGCCTGGCCCTCGCGCACCTCCTCGACTCCTCGTGTCCCAGCATCAGTCGCCAGACCTCCAGCGTGGGCCAGGTCTCGCTCAAGGAGCTCGAGGACACCTTTGCCGCCCTCAAGCATCCCCCCTCGAGTCCTCCCGACGACCGCAAGGACACGTCCGAGTCCACAGACTCGCTTCCCGGGAACCACAACGTCGGCTCGCAGTGCTCCTCGACGTGCAGCACCATCGTCGTGGCCACCGAGACCATCAGTCTGCCCTCCATGACGAGTCAGGGTGGCGAAGACGCGGGCAAGAGACGCCAGAACTCGACGACGAGCAGTCTGGAGCTTGGGTACAGCCACACGGCCCAGAACTCGGCGGTTGAGGAGGACACAGACAACGCCGTCTACGATGCCCCGACAGCCCCCACGGAGACCAGCGGCGTCTACACCATGACGAACGGAAGCGAGGCCCAGCAGAGCGAGATCGCGGACTCTGAGTCCCACGAGAGCTCCAACTACGGCAGTTTCGCGCCTAAGGACCTCATGGGAGACGACACCGTGGATGGCAACTTCCGTCTCAGATCCGACTCCAACGGCAGCAGCACCTCCTTCCGCGGGGACGGCAGCGACCCGCCCGTCAACCATACGCTCCTGAGTGCCGAGGAGCTCACGGACCTCATCGTGGGACGCGGCACCTATCCCTCCCGCAAGACCGTGAGTCACACCCTGGACTCGGACTGCGACTACGTGACGCTCCCCCTGCCCATGGAGGGCGAGAGCTACCTGCAGGGCAGCCAGGACACGGCCCCTACCGAAACCGAGTTCGACTCAGAGATCCTGCTCACGCCTCCTCCAGCCCCTCCCAAGCGAATAGACAGCAATCCCCTCTCCAACATCATCCCGGCCTGCTCGCCCCCGCCCTACGACGCGCACCACCAGATCACCAGCGTGCCCAAGCTGCCCGTGAGACCCCCTCCCGAGGAGGCAGCGGCCCGCTTCATCACGACCAAGCCCCAGATCAGCATCCAGAAGGCCCACACGACGGTCCTCAACGACGCAGCCGTGAAGCCGAGCTATGCCAAGGTCAACCTGCCCGTTCCCTCCGCCCTTTCCGCCTCAAACATCTCCCTGGCAGCCGCTGCCAGCACCATCGGCATCCCTATCGTGCCCTACAAGGTGCCCAACTACCAGCCCCCTCCCACGCGGCCCTGCGTCCTGCTCCCCATCCTCAAGCCCCGTCGTCGACAGCCTCCCCCGCCTCCACAACTCGCCACCGTCTACACCAGCCAGCTGGCCCGCTCCCAGATCGAGCTGTACCAGCAGCAGCTGTACAGCGACGTGGACTACGTCATCTACCCCATCCAGGATCCAGCCATCAGTCAGCAGGAGTACCTGGATGCCAAGCAGGGCTCCATCTTGGCGGCCATGGCCACCCAGAGCCCGCAGCCCCCGCCATATTACGCCTATCACACCGTCAGGGCGGCTCCCAATCGCAGCTGGGACGCCTGCAAGAACCACGCACTGTACCGGAGCACGCCGTACCTCTCCATGGCTCTGTCCTCGGCCGGCGGGCCCTCCCGCTACGCCTCCACCCAGAACCTCTCGGACACCTACGTGCAGCTCCCGAGTGCCTACTCGCCGCTCTACAGCCCATCGGTCACTAGTTTGTGTTCAAGTTACGACGTGCCACCACCTCCGCCATTGAGGCCTCGTCCCATGACAGCCAGCGCCTCCTTTTTCGCCAGATCGCAGTCCGACGACAACCTCCTGGGGGTCGAGCTGCCACCGAAAGCCAGACGATTGCCACCCCCGCCTCCTCAGTACGAGAGGAGACCAGTACGCAAGCCGGCCTTGCCTACGCCCGTAGATGATGTTCCTCCAGCAGGTGAGAATCTTTTTTCAAGGGGGATACATTTTAAAGACCCTGGGGTGTAGTTTTTGAGACTCTAGGGCCTCCATTCTTAGGCTTAGTTTTCGAGTCTCTGGGACAATTTTAATTTTTCGTACTCCATGAGAGACAAAATGTCTCCTCCCTCTGAACTCTGAAGGTCACCCAGTCTGATATTCCCGCTTTCTTTCCAGTTCCTG
The DNA here is from genome assembly GCA_963930915.1 of Forcipomyia taiwana. Lineage (NCBI taxonomy): Eukaryota > Metazoa > Arthropoda > Insecta > Diptera > Ceratopogonidae > Forcipomyia > Forcipomyia taiwana. The sequence goes on from CAWVOI010000041.1 coordinate 119,318, forward strand.
CCAAACCTGCTCGGCTCAAGTCTGCAACCTCAACTTTGTCCAGCACAAAGTCGGTTGCCAGACCCGTTCCAATCGTCGCTCCAACTTTGACTGCCGCAACACCCACCAGCAGCACGCCACCGTCCTCCATCGACATCAATACGCTGCGAGAGAAGAGTAGGCACCTCGATTTGCCCCTCATCTCGGCCCTCTGCAACGACCAGTCGCTCCTGAAGCAAACGCGGGCCTTTGTGATGCCAAAGCACCCCAAAATGGGCATCAATCAGGTCTCGATGGGCGTTCCCAAGGGCAAGTACCCCGTCTCCGGTCTCAGCACGACGCAGCTCAGCAAGAGAAAGGCCACTTTTGTCAGTCACAGGCACCCCAATGACAAGCTGCCACCCCTCCCGGCCACCATCGGACACATGAAGTCGAGCTCCGCCACTGGCAACAACTACGTCATGGACCCCACGCCCGCTGCCAAGCACAAGAGCCTTAATCATTTGCAACCAACTTCGTAATTAATGAGTTAGATATAGGAGATAGGGAGTAGCAAGAGGAAACTTTAGTGTTTAGAGAGTTAGGGACCTTAAGAAGGAAATGAAAGGTGCATTCTTTAAATTTCTCAGGACTACCTGGTCGCACATTAACGTTGTAGATTTATATGACTTCTTCTGGTTAAACTTATCGTAGATTCTTTGCTCAAACGCTAGTTGTAGGACACCTAAACGTAGCTCTAAGTAGGCTTACTTTGGACCGTAAGGAGTTTCATGTGTAATTTTGAAAGCGTAGTTAACAATTGAAGTACTAGCTGATATTCACTCATTATTTAAATGTGTTCTTGTTACTATTATTTGTAGGTAGGCAGTTAACAACTTTTTGGTAGGCGTTTAAGTTTTAGTTAATGATGAATTTGGTATTCGCAGCATTTTTTGATTATTTCAATAAAAGCGTTTTTTCTAAAAAAATTCACTAAATTTATTCACCAAAATTTCATTTTTATTTGGTTCACCTGCAAGAACGCCATCACCACGAATATCGTGAAGGCGTAGTACGAGATGATCGTCAGAGAGGCCACAGTTCCCAGAAGCATCGTCTGGAACACCATGTTGACTAGCCCGGTGAGAATGTTCGCGAAGAGGAAGAACACGAGCCCGTTGTAGTTGATGGCTTCGTACAGCAGAGGCACGTAGTGCATCTTGCTTTCCTTCTCGCTGTCTGTCTTGTTGAAGGAAATGAAGGCGAGGGCGATCTCCATGAGCATGAACAGGAGCAGCATCGAGGACGCTATGGCCGCCATCCAGAAGCAGTAGCTCATGTTCGCGAGTCGCCGAGACGTCCCGAACATCCCGTCGCACACGAACGTCATCTTCCAGCTCACCAGCACGATCAGGGCGATCTTCAGAAGAAGCCGTGTTTTCTCCTTCGGGCGCTCAAACTCCCTGTCGTTCTTTATGAGGCTCCCCACCCACACCGAGATCAAGTAGAGGGCAATGTAGCCCGGAATCGACACCAGACCCTCGCGATTTGCGTCCACGAAGGTGTCTCTCTTCGCAGTCATGACGTAATCCGAAAGCCCGAGGTGGAGACCGACTTCGTGGCAGCACAGCACTGCGAAACAGAGGAAGTGGGCGTACTTGGGAGTACCCAGGAGACCCAGAACGAGACACCCGAAGAGCCTCACGGCCGCCAGCGTCATGAAGAAGTTCCAGTGCACGCCGTACTCGGAGACGTGCTGCTGGTAGTCGATCTCGTTCGTCACGAAGAACCGGATGAGGCCCAGGGAGACCAGTGGCGTGACTCCCAGCAGCGACTTCTTCATGAACCTCCAGTCGTAACGCTCCATTCTGGCTTCAGCCGAGACCACTCCGTTCATGAGGACGAAGAGCCCCACTCCGGTGTCCATGAGCCCGAACCCGAAGGTCTCAGTCTTCGCCAGACTCCTCGGGAAGCACTGAAAGTCCACTGCCAGGATGCAGACTGCCGTGATGATGTTCACCAGACCCCTCATGATCGTCAAGTACTGCGGTCGTCTGGAGGGGATCTGCACGAAAGGCTCCAGATGCCACTTTCCCTTGAGCTGCGGCAGGAGCAGCGTCAGAGAGAGGACCAGGAGGGCTACATTGATCTGGAGAACGTACTCGCTGGCCACGGTGACGAGCGCTATGATGGGCACGACGATGACGAGGAACTCCAGCAGCAGTCGAACGGGGATGCTGGCGATGGACAGCGCCGATGTCAGACTGATGACCAGGAAGGTCGTGAAGAACGACGGCAGGATCACCAGGAACGTTTCGACCGCCGACGTGCCATTGTTGTTCTGCATGAAGCTCTCATGAAAGACTTTGTACGCCTGAGGATCCATGTTGAGGCTCAAAAGTTTATCTTATCTCTGGTCATGTTTTGGAGAAAAAGTTGAGGTTTGTTGTGACGTCCATTTTCCGCCGTTTCACTGGGATTCGAAAGTATTTGGGCGCGCACGTTCAAGTTGCCGTCGTTGGAAGTCTCAAGGGCCCACGTGCCCACTTTTCTTATCACCGAAATTCCGAAAACCCAAATGACGCTCATTTTAAAAATCAAGATGACAACAAAATCCGGATCTCGCCACTACTCGAGACGACTGGCGGGTTCAAAGCATCATTACGACACCTCCCACCGGTTCCATCCGACTTGTACGCCTCATAGTTGTCGTCTCAACTGAAAAATCTCCGTGAAAGTGATAAAGAACATCTGTTTTTCGCGTGATAGCCGGACTATAGAGGATCTTATGAGATCACGATGAGGCACACGCCCCCGTGGACCATCTTAGGCGTGTTGACAGACCGCCTATGATCCCAGATAACACTGGATTTAATCGCCCGAAATTCGACATGTTTGTTCCAAACAAAAAATAAAACAATTACCGCGTCTGGGAACATTATCTTCAGCCTCGAGGAAACGCAGTTTGAGTCCTGGAACTTCTTCCGAGGGACGAATGTCGCGTCAACCCAATTTTCGGCGTGTTCGCATAAAAGTAAAACCTACATAAGAAATTGATGTGCCATTTGAGGAGGAATATTGAATTCATTCAGTCCCCGTCGCACATTCAGTACAATCAGAAGTCACTTGATAACCTTTGGCGCTTCACCATATCGTATCAGAGCTGAAATGTGCAAAATTCCCGACTCTCGAAGAAGTTTCTTCAGACTTGAATGAACATTCGTCGCGACCAGTCGAAGTTTTAACTCCGGTCCCCCCTTTTTCTGAACTTCCTTTTCAAATTCGGATCGAGATTCTCTCAAGTTCGGGCGCCGAAGTGGAGAATGTGATACGAATTGAGGGATTCGAGCAGCGAGAAGAGAAAAGCGAGAAAGCTAGTGAAAATTTTGCAAGCAGTTGCAAGGACAAAGAAAACAAAATTTAAGGATATTTGGAAAATGATAACTGTGCTGTGCAATTTGGGCTGGAAGAAGGTTCAAGTTGGCATAGTTGACACTTCGTGATCAAAAGTAGTCGAGGACTGAAAGAAAGAGCTGAAAAGAAAGTTTGTTCCAGCGAATTTCAAAGTTCTTATCTCAAAGGTTCACTCATCCTTATCTGAACGGTAAGTGGCCCCTGGAGAGGTCTAACTGCGAGCTATTTTGACCCCAATCTTCCTTTGTAGCTTCAGGACACACTACCGAAATGGCTTTGGACTTCGTTGCTGGCTGCGTTGGAGGTAATTGTGACTATTTTTGGCACTCCCCCTGTTCCTCGTCAGCGTTTGAAAATTTCAAAAATTCTTAGCATTAGATGTTCTTTATCTTCCCAAGGTTGCGCGGGTGTCATCGTGGGTCATCCGTTCGACACAGTCAAAGTCCATCTCCAGACACAAGATGCCCGGAGGCCGATCTACCGCGGCACCTTCCACTGCCTGCAGACCATCGTGGCCAAGGAGTCGGCCCGAGGCCTCTTCAGGGGCATGGCTTCGCCCATAGGGGGCGTGGCTTTCGTAAACGCGATAGTTTTCGGAGTATACGGAAACGTGCAGCGACACCACCCGGACCCAGAGTCCCTGAGGGCCCACTTCTACGCAGGAGCGGCCGCTGGCTTGACTCAGAGCATCGTTTGCTCGCCCATGGAGCTCGTGAAGACGCGCCTCCAGCTCCAGGAGCACACCAAAGAGTATTTCCGAGGACCGGTGGACTGCTTCCAGAAGATCTGGAGGACCGGCCGACTCAGAGGCGTGTTTCAGGGCCTCGGAATCACCGCTCTCCGGGACATTCCAGGTACTTTTGGCGCTCCAAGCCTCCCTAGAGCCCTCCTGACCCGCTCTTTGCAGGCTTTTCCACTTACTTCGTGTCGTACGAAATGATGGTGAAGAAGGACTCGAGCTCCTTCCACATCCTCATGGCGGGCGGCCTCGCCGGGGTCTGCTCGTGGGGGCCCTCCTATCCCATCGACGTCATCAAGACGCGCCTGCAGATGGACCGCACCAACCAGTACAAGGGCATCGTCGACTGTGTCCTCAAGACCTACAAGAATGACGGCCTCCCCGTGTTCTTCCGAGGCCTCTCCTCCACCCTGATTCGCGCATTTCCCGTCAACGCAGTCTGCTTCCTCGTTGTGAGCTATATTTTGCAACTGAGCGATAAGATGGCGGCCAAAACGCCGGAGATTGCACCCAATGTAGTTACGAAAACGAGGTCGATTGTGAGGATCAAGTGCGACGACGACCTCGACTACATCAGCCGGCTGAAGTCGAACACGATCAGGGGCCTGACTCTCATGGGAGCCTTTCACGAGGACTCGGTGCACCGGACGGAGGTCTTGGCATTGACGAATAACAACTTGCATGAGACTGAAACGCAAGAGATCTACTTGGATTTTGACGCCATGCTCGAAAACAGCCACAAGATACCTGAAAATGATGGTGTGATAACTCTTCTCAGTGGTTAGGTTAAGCGTGTTAAATGTAGAGCCTCGAAATAAATTGATTTATTTAGGTTAGTGGACCTAAACTCTGGAGGGTCTTTCAATCGTTCAAAAAAGTTTCCAGGGGCGTTTTTTTGAGTTGCGAGAAGAAAAGAGTCGAGAAATGAGTTTAGCTATTCGTTTACCTTTGGCCCGAATTTTCCTGTTTGGAATCTTTTTTTTGAAGCTCCGGTTCCCGGGTAAATTATATTATGACTCTTGGCCCCCAGGACACACAAAAAGAGCCTCTAAAACCTTCTCAAGACTCAATCAAAATTTTTCAATTTGTTAATTTCGGATTAAAAATTTTTCTGCTTCTTGAGGTACCCAAAATCACTAATAAGCCCTCAGGAGCCATTCCTGAAATCCCTGGGGTCCAAAAATGGCCAGAAACTTCTTAGACGCTTCTCAGAAAAACGTGACAGGTCTGGAAAACAGTCCCAGAAAATGGAAAAGTGCCTCTTTCAAAGCCTGAAAACGAGCGTTTTGAAACATTTTCCTCTAGAGTTTTCCATTTTCCACTCGCTGACACCTGCCACGTCGGGTCCGTATCGGCGACCAAACCATGCTTACTTTTGTCGCCCGCTTTCCATCCCGCCCCCCCGCATGCGCCGTTTTCCACGTGTCTCATGCACACACACCCGCTCTCAACTCGATATGTGAAAATATATCGTGTGTCTTCCGTGTCGTCGTGGCGCTTTTCACAACTTGACATTGGTCTACGACACGAAGTACGGGAGCACAGCACATTTTTTCACATCGCAGTTACTCTTGGTGCCACAGTGAGTGTGTGGGGAGACCGAAGATATTGGAATTACACGCTTTCAATATCAGAGAAAACGTGAATCAGATTGGACGTCTCGTAGCAGTTTCCCGATTAATTTCATTTGATAGAAAATTTTCAACAGAAAAGTCGCATTTCGGCCGAACGTGGAGGAATTCGAGGTGCCAATTAGGTCATTTTTTGTTCATTACACATCACTTCTGCAAAGTGGTTGGGAAAAATAGGAAAACATTTGGTAGACAGAAATAAAGGTGAGACCGCGAGCTGTAATTATGACGACACGAACGTCTGTTTGCATTCACGACAACTTGATATTTCCAATTATGAAGATTGACTCGACGCCAGCCGCCAGGTTCTGAGCCGACATGCCCAGAGTCGAAAGTCGTGGTGAAAAGTGAAATCGTACAGCTCTCGGGTTGGGATGAGATGGGAGGAGAAGAAAAAAGAGACATTCTGTGGGACCTCCGCACTCATCCCACCACATATTTTTAGGCGAGCGATATCAATTTCATCGAGCTGTCTTGTGTTTTCGCTTTAATCATGAAACCGAGATCCGCACAATGGCGACTTGTTATTTTTGTGATTCGATGATAAAACACGCCAGCAACGCGACAAATCTGTATCTGTTTGTTTTCACTTTTTTCATTTCATTTCAGAAATTAACTGCCACCCACGCTGCATGGTATGTTGTGATGAGTATTAACAATTTGGAAGTCTCAACGGATCCTACATTGCTAAGTGTCGATCTACCGTCGTCAATTAATACATCGCCATCGGCTTCCACCTTCCTGCCCGGCGAAGCGTCGTCCACATGTCTTTTGCTGCCCAATAGCCCGAGTCCCGAACTTACCCATCCCCTGACACCAAGCACTGCTGCGGACGGAAGCGAGCCCGCGGGTAAGTGGTGAATTTTTAAGGACTGGGGAGTTGCAGATCTCAAGGGTGTTTGAAGGTTGCAGTGAAATGAGAAAGGGGTTTCTTGGGTTAGGAAAGTAATAAAAGTGCCAATAAAACCACATACCAAACTATGCATTTTCACCAAATGTTTTTGTAGTTTAACCCTCTAGGGCCTGTATTGTTCACCTTCGGTTAGCTAACTGAGTTTTACCAAAACACCGTCTTTCAGCTATCGAAGTTTGGATTTTTGAACAAAATGAAATTTCAGAAGACTACTGACCCCACATAAAGTTCAGATTGTGTAATTTCAAACTTAACCCGGAGACTCAAAGCTAACCGCACAATATGGGGTAGGTTAGATACATGTTTAACTAACCGAAGGTGAAACATACAAGCCTAGGTGAACTTTCGGGTAAATTTTGAAATTTCACCATTTTTTTAATATTTTTAAAATTGGGGAAATTTTGTTCCAAACAATGATTTTTGGGCGTTATTTTGGTGAGATTAGAGGAAGCCGTTACCCTTGCCACTTATTTGATTAAAGGAAAGTATCCAAGCTCGAATCAAAGACGGTGTCAAAAACGTCAATAAAAGTGGTTTAACAGTTTGAGTTTCATGAACCGAAAGAGTAGACGAGGGATGTAATGAGTGGATCCGACGTCTGCCACCCCCGCTAAATGCTGCTGCAAGCTGTGCCAAGTTTTCAACTCGACTCGACACATCCTCTTAATCCACATTCCACCTTTCAGACAATGGAATTGACGGCGAGACAAACTCCTCCGGCAGCAGCAGCGGCCTCAATATGGTGATACCACAAAACGATGGCAAGCATCTGGGAAACGGAAGAGCCCGAAGTCGGAAGAAATCTTCGCGTTCCAGCTCCGAGGTAGGTTTTCGCAGCTCTCCCATATTTTTTCAGCCGACACTAACAAGGCTTCTGTTTGTTGTTCAATGCAGGGAAAGCGAACAATTAAAGTGGATGACATAACAATCACTTGCACGGGAGAGATACCAGCGTTCGTCTACTGGAACTGGCCGTTCATTCGCAAATGCACATTTTCCATTTTCATCTGCATAAACATCGGCGTGTTTGCATTTGTCATTGGGATGATAGCGAAACTGCCAAAAAAGTGCAATCCAATGTGAGTATTCCGTGCCTGAACACTCATTTCATATATGACTGTCCACTTGATGGGGTATCTCTTGAATCACGATCTACGATGTCACATGTAAAGTGGGAGTTTCTGTGTGTTTACACATTTTTCATCATCTTTGCTACTATAAATGTGAAAGCGACTGGGCCAACTCATGCTTCGATACCGTGACCTTGACCCCTTGCGTCTTCCCCCTTCATTCAGCCGAAACGCTCATTCACGAAACGGGAACGCTAGGAGACAAGTTTTGCCGCACTCACACACACACAAGTGTCTCGATAAAACTTTCCCGGCCATATCTGATGCGAGGAGGATGAGCACATCGGATTAAGGAAATTTTATTGTCATAAATTTCAATTGCAGATTTATATTTTTAGAGACTTGTCGCGGCTGTCAAAAATAACAACAATAACGAAATTTATCACCAAGTGGCGGCGAAACCCCCGATTGCATTATTAGAGAGAGCGGGAAAATGAGATATTCACGTACTCGTACGAAACAGGCGGCTAATTGCTGCCTATCTGCTGAATCTTTTCATGTGTTCGGGGTCGGCGCGGGAAAATATTTCACAATTCCGTTTCGACACGCGCGCGCTCACACGGCTGTGAATTTATGTAGCGTGGTTTTCAAATTAGAATCTAATATAAAAGTTGCAGTATGAGTGGGTCTCGTGAGTGTCGCACGGGCCTACAAGTTATTACATTTTGTGTGCCCCCGCTTTCTCCGGCTGCTCTCCGTTGACGTCAGGAGAGGCTTAGTGGAAGTAGTTTGGTCCACAAACTGCAATAACCGGCAGTTATGGAAATGTAATCTCGAGGGAGAACATATTCGAGTGTCTACTTAGCCGTCTTTTTAGCTCTTTTGTTTAATATCATCGAGAAAATGTTTGCTCCGTGAAAGTTTTGATAGAATTTGTTGCTGCCTTATACATTTGGTCTATTGCTAGATATTGTAGCTCGAGAGCTTGTGTCTGCCTCTCTGAAATTCGGTAACCGGCTGTCTCGAAATAACGGACCCCCTCCTCCCTCCGTTAAACCGTGACTTAATATTTGAACAGGCTCCAAACAGAGAAAGTCTTCAAGGTGGACTCAGTTTTGGGAAGATATTGCTAGCAATATCAACCTCAAACAAGCTCAAAACGGACGACTGAGGTTGCTGGATTCTTTTGATATTCCAGAATTCCTAGTTAGACTACCTACAAGTCTACCCTCTATCCGCCATTTTTCGTTTGTTTGCATCTTTTTCCCGTCCAATTTGTAATCCGGAAGTAAGATTTGGAAAAAGAAAAAGCATTTCTGCCTGAAAATTTTTACTTCCGGGCTAAAAATTGACACGGCCTGTCCAAGTTCTTCCTAGTCTGTCTGCACGGACAGACTTGCGGGAAACTTGCGGACAAACATTCTCGCCTACCGGGGAGACTTTTACTCCAGCGCGGGGACATACTTGAGTCTGTCTGCAGTGTGTCGTTTCTTAACTGACCGCGGACAGACTTGTTCACACTGGGTAGGTCTTAATCTCAGGAACTAGTAGCTAAGGAAAAATATTAAATTACAAAAAAAATCATTTGGACCGTGAAAAAACGTCCCAAAAGAAGAATCAAGTGCCTCGAGGAGCTCTCAAACCATCGAGAGCCGGCCAGGCGCGGAACAAACAAATGTTTCCTCGCTCTCCTTAATTTGTTTGCCTTCTCTCGAAATGAACTTGCACAAAGTGTTTGTCTACAGTAATAACAAAGTTGAACACTTGAGCGTTTACATTGTACTCGGAAACTTCCCGTCGTGGCAGCCCCGCTCCCAAGTGATAAGTGGCGAGCCCTCCCCTTGCACCACTAACCGCGTTCTCATGCTTCCTAATGAAGTATTCATGACTGCTCCTATTTTGTATTTCCGAAGGTAGTCACTTACTGTGTGGCGTGGGAAAGGGGGTCCTCAGTCCTTGGGGTCCCATACCGGACTACCCGGTAGTTGGTGTGCCGACAGAATGCGAATAATAGAGATGGCAGAAATAATCGAGTGAATTACAACATTAACCTTGCCTGCTGCTTATTGACAGACGCGATTATGGAGTCGGCCAGCGATACTTCTGCTGCAATCTTATGCTCCTCTTCCTGCTTTGTTTATCGCCAATCTGTGCAAGTGGGTTTATTTGCTGTGTCGCATTCACTGCCGACAATTTTTCTGCCCCCGCAACCAATTTTCCGATCAATTGAATTTATTATTGCTCTCGGAAAGCTTGAACGTGTCACCAAACAGCCCCTTTTCCTCGGAACTCGCTTTCGATCGGTAATGAATTTATTAATACATCATTTCTGTCATCACGAATTCTCCTGGGAGGCCTTTGAACTGTGCTCCGAGTCCCAGGTGCCAGAGCAAGTACCTATTGATTTTCACCCGAGCTGCTTGAATTATTTACACCCAGTAGCGACTAGCGAGCGCTGATACGACTTATCAAGGTCTAGAAGAAAGTGCAAATGTGGCTCGTGACGTCACTAATGTAACTGAAACCCGCACAAGTGTGAAATGAGCATCCTACAGGAAATTACGCCGAGCTTTTAGGTCTCTCTTTCCGCTCCTCGTTCCGGGTGGCTGTTAACTTTCCGTTTATTTTTAACCTTTCGACCTTGGGCAAGGCCGTAGCTGACTGCCTGCTCAAGAATGTGTGAGAATTAATCTAAGCATGTGGGTGGAATCGATTTTAGTCCCCTTCGCAAGTCGAAGCATAAGTTGGAGCCCCGATCCTTTGTAACTTGTTTCAATTTGCCTCCGACACCCCGTTTTGAGTTGTATTCGCCAGCACCATCACATTGATTTCTATTTTACAGTGGCAACTGTATAATCACGGTTCATTCTATGGTTAATTCGTTAACACTGGGATGAGACTGGTTTGATAGTCGTCGAAAGACGCGCACAAGAAAGGACGTGATGTTCAGCCGTTGAACGAGGGAGGTCATTGAAACATTTGACTTACAAATGACCTTGAAACGGAGAGAATTTAATGTCCTACGAAGTTTGAGGGGTCGCGTGTACGTCCTTTCTTTTGCAGACAGCACAAGACGGAGATTAATTGTTCCCTTTTCCCGACACAGTGTTCCTTGGTACCAGGGCGGCGTGTTCTACGAGATATTTCCGGCCAGCTTCCAGGACTCGAACCACGACGGCATCGGAGACCTGCGAGGCATCACGAACCGCGTCAACTACTTCAAGCACCTCGGGGTGACGGCAGTTCGGCTCAACTCCATCTTCCCCGCCCCCCACTACCCCGAGCACTTCGATAACCGGACCACGTTCTTCAGCATCGACCCCGTTCTCGGCGACTTCCATGACTTTGAGGCCCTCGTGGCGAACCTGCACCGCAACAACATCTCCCTGCTGCTGGATCTGCCCCTGCTGCCGCTCGTGGACCAGCTGGGGGAGGACGTGACGGGGAACTCGACGAGTGAGGAGGACAATAGCAAGGTCAGGGACGCAATCCGGTTCTGGGTGGAGCGGGGAGTGGACGGCTTCTACGTGAAGGACCTGGAACGCTTCCACGACGACCCGAGTCTCGTGCAGGGCGTCCGTGAGTGGAGAGAAGCTTTAGGTAGGAGTAGGTGTTTAATTGTAAGTAGCGACCTGATACGGAGGAGCTCGCGGGCGCAAGCTGCCGCCCTGCTGCCGCTCGTGAGTCTCGTGGATGTGCGACTGAACGCGAGGAGCGGGGCCCGAGAGGTGGTGCGGTCGGTGGAGCAGGCCATCGCGGACCTGGACGCGTGGATCCACTGGAGCATCGACGGGGTCAGCGAGAAGGACCGGTTCGTGGCGACCACCAACGGGTCCATCGCTCCCCTGTTGCTGGAACTGTCGCTGCCCGGCACCCCCAACATTTTCTACGGCAACGAAGTCGCGCTGGGAGAAGCTGGCGACTCCAAGACCGAACACAACGACACGAAGCATTTACACCACCTGCCCATGATGGAGTTCAAGGTGACCCGATCGACGGATCACACGATAGTGCCATGGATTCCCGTCGCGAAATCCCACAACTTCCAATACCTGTCCGTGGTGAGGGACCTGATTGAGCTGCGGAAGGACTCACCCGCCTTCTACATGAACATGGTGACGAAGGGCGACCGCACGTACCCGAACACGAATCTGAGGTCCAGTCAGGGGGATTTGGTGGTCGTGGAACGTCACTTTCCGCGACGCAGGAACTTTGGCGCCTTCGCCAATCTCGGAAATGAAACGCTTAAAATTGACCTCTCGTCGACATTTTACAGCGGTGATGTTGTTATCAGTACCGATTGCAGGAACGCCACCAAATTTGCTAAGATTTACTTTAGCGACTTTGAGCTCAGCAGTTCTGAGGCTATTATCGTTAATCTTGACAAGTAGATTTTTATGTGAGACTCAGTCAAATTGGCGCTTTGGAATTTTCTTTCAAAGTCTAAACTATTTTAAATGGAGATTCTAAGCAAATTAAAGTTCGTTATTTTAGATTTTTATACGCTTTAATTTTTTAAAATAATATAAAATCAAAAATATAGAAAAGTAGGGCAATTTGTAAGCGGTTTGTTTGACACTCTTACAAATTGCCCTCCGAGCGTCCTTGAGAAGGACCCGCGCGGAAGAATAGACATTATCAAATCTTTGAGAACTTAAAATGACAAAGTCAGGGAATCTGAGGAGCCATGGAAGAAGAAGCTGCTGCTCTCTGTCCCGCCGAAACTCTCTGCAACCAAGCTCGTGGGATGAAAACAAAAGTTCAGGGCAATAAAGGTTTTGTGACCGTTTTAGACTTAGTTTTGTTGACTCCTTTTATCGTTCCTCAGAGCTCAAAGACTACTTTATAAAAGATATTATATAACAGAACTATGATAAATGAGTAGGACTAAATGAAGTACTGATTTCGAATGTGTGAGAAACTACATTTGAGACGGACATCAAAATAACCTAGTTGTTGTAAGAAATACCGGTTACGAGTATGAAAGAGAAATTGTTATTAAGCAATAAATGGTTAGAATTATTTTTCGCAACATCGCCTTTTATTCGCCGCTAAAACTTGAACTTAAACGCGGGCGTCTTCAGGCTCTTCCTCACGACCTCCCACCTCGACGTCTGCTCCTTCCGCAGCAAGATCCCCAGGCTCTGGGCAAAGTGAACGATCTCGGCACACTGTCTCATGTCTTTCCGGAACATGCAGTGGTCAAACATAACCACCAGCATGAATCTCACGGGCTCGCGGGTGTCGTTGAACTTTAGGAGCTGTTCCAGCAGCCGGTAGCTGGCGTCTGTGTCGTCACGGGCCAGCAAAAATTGACAGAACTCGGTGATTCTCCCCTCCACCAGCTTCCGCATGGGAGGGTGCTTTTGGAAGAGGGTAGCGGCGTGTTGCTGGTCGCTCCACCACTCGCTTGTGAACAGGGCTCTCCACAGGAAGGTCAGGAGTCGGTAGTCGTCAAAGAAGCACACGTAATACTCGGCCAGCTGGGTCAGGATCACGAGGACGGCCTCGCTCTTGTGGCCCACGGTGTCCATTGTGACGTCCTTGAGGACCACCAGGACGGTTTGGGGGTCGTTCTCGAAATACAGGACTTTGAACCGCCTCGCTGCCTCCGAGCAGTTTCCGCTGTACCACATGGAGCCCACCAGGTAGGGCTTCATCCACTCCTGGGAGCGCTGGAACTTCCGGACTAGCTCCACCTGCTCAGGGTTCTTCATTGACGTAAACAGAAGCTTTTCCAGCGAGTATCTCGACGGCCGGCCTTGCTTCAAAATCCTCAGAATCATCTGAAAGAAAAAAATTTAGAGACTTTTCCCACTTGTGGCTCTTCCAACTTTATTGTCTGTCTCGTTTATGGCTTCCTGAAGCAGTCCATCGACCTGACTGCTGTTGAGACCCTCTATCTTGATCTCAGCCGGCGAAGGGAAGATCAGAGCCTTGCCGAGTTTGCTGCTTTTTCCCGACTCGTCGCTCTTTTCCAGCATTGTCACCAAGTGAAACTCTCTCTGTACAACCTTAGCACCTACAGCTCTACAAATAAACCTTAAATTCAATCTGTACATCGTTAATTCAGTCGTTTTCGGGGAGTTTTACAAACTAAGGTCGGTCAAACGCGAATGTAAACAAACATCAGCCGGTCGCGGAACGGTGGAAAGTGGACCGTCTGTTTCCACACAAATCAAAAAGTCAATTTTTTCTCCGATGCCTGCCGTACAAAATAAACACTCTTATCGCCGGAACCTGGGACTTTAGCCGTCTCCAGCATGTTCACATGCTGCGTCTGTCTAACCTTTGAGGACAATTTGTTCCCGATAACCGATTATGCGGCCGAATTTACGCTCCTCACCGGTCTGAGGGCCGAGCCCGAGGCCCTCCTTTGTCCCAAGTGCATCAGGAGGCTCACGGAAGCAGTGGCGTTCCGCAACGATGCCATCAAAGCCGACGAGATCCTCAAAACCTGTCCCCAGCTGGACTCACTTCTAGTCAAAGACGAGCCTTTCGAAGAGGTCTCGGAGGAGTTCCCCGAAGCTCTTCTCGTGCCCGAGGAACCCCAGGAGTCCCCAACGAAGGCCGTCACCAAGAACCTCGCGAAGTCGTGCCCGTACTGCTTCTTCTACTCGAGAGACAAAACCGTGATGAGGTCGCATGTTCAGAATCACATCGGTAAGCTTATCAACGACCCCTGACTCTTCGTATTTAGGGTTCAGTATTTGCAGAATCTAGTGGTGGACTCCAGTGCGACCACTGTGGGCAAAAGTATCCCAGAAAGTCGCTGCTCAGGGCTCACTTCCGGAGGCTCCTCGGGGGACAGAGGGACAGGTCCTCCCAAGGACTCAGGTGCTACGTCTGCAAGGAGGTGATGCCAAGCAGGAGCTCTCTGGAGACCCATCTACAGGAGGTGCATCAGGAGAAGCCAAAATTCATGTGCCAGATATGCGGTCGGACGTACCACAAGAAGTCCGGGCTCATGCAGCACACGAAGGTCCACGGATCGGGTCGGAAGTTCGAGTGCGGGAGCTGCAGCAAGACGTTCTCGTGCGTCTCCTATCTCAAAATGCACGAGAACCGGCATCTCATAGGGCGACCCTTTGTCTGTGCAGCTTGTGGCAAGTCCTTTGCTCAGAAAGTCAACCTCCTGGAGCACGAGACGACGCACAATCCCGAGAAGACCCTGAGATGCGAGACCTGCGGGGCCCTCTTCAAGACCGTCCGGCTCCTGAAGAGTCACAACCTAACGCACTCTGATGAGTACAAATTCACCTGCTCCAAATGTGGCATGAACTTTAAGCGGAAGTCGAATCTCACAGAGCACCTCATTAGCCACAGTGAGACGCGGAACTTTAAGTGTGCCAAGTGCGGGATCCAGTTCAAGGCCAAGCCCTCGCTCAGGAGACACATGAAGAAGCACGAGGAGGAACGGTTCTTGGAGAGGAGCGTCGTTTCGGAGTTCGTGGCGATCCAGAGTGTCGTGCTAGTACAGGACGTGAGGCACCTGGAGTTCTTCCAGTCCTCAACCCAGTAACGCTTGGCTTGAGAGCTTGCTGATGCCTTTTAGCCTGTTTCGTGATTGAGAGCTTTTGCAATAAATTTTTACATTTTTTCACTCGCCAGAAGAGTTTGATTTAAATTTAAGGTAAAATCTTTTTCTCCAAAATCCTCTTTTTTGACCAAAATACGTAACAGTGATTCAAGGGCTTAACTTAGTCAATTGAAGGCTTCAGGGACCATTTTCGCGACAAAAAATTTTTGGCCAAAAATCCCGAAATCGAGTTTTCGTTAACAAGCGGAGGTTTGCCATTTTATGAATTTTAGGTGAAAAATTTTTTTTTCCAAAATCCACTTTTTCGACCAAAACTCTTCGTAAAAGTGATTCAGGGGCTAAACTTAGTCAATTGAAGGCTTCAGGGACCATTTTCGCGACAAAAAATTTTTGGCCAAAAATCCCGAAATCGAGTTTTCGTTAACGAGCGGAGGTTTGCCATTATATGAATTTTAGGTGAAAAATTTTTTTTCTCCAAAATCCACTTTTTCGACCAAAACTCTTTGTAAAAGTGATTCAGGGGCTAAACTTAGTCAATTGAAGGCTTCAGGGACCATTTTCGCGACAAAAAATTTTTGGCCAAAAATCCCGAAATCGAGTTTTCGTTAACGAGCGGAGGTTTGAAGAGAGTGAGACGCGGAACTTTAAGTGTGCCAAGTGCGGGATCCAGTTCAAGGCCAAGCCCTCGCTCAGGAGACACATGAAGAAGCACGAGGAGGAACGGTTCTTGGAGAGGAGCGTCGTTTCAGAGTTTGTGGCCATCCAGAACGTCGTGCTGGTGCAGGACGTGAGGCACCTGGAGTTCTTCCAATCCCCGACCCAGTAACGCTAGGCTTGAGAGCTTGCTGATGCCTTTTAGCCTGTTTCGTGATTGAGAGCTTTTGCAATAAATTTTTACATTTTTTCACTCGCCAGAAGAGTTTGATTTAAATTTAAGGTGAAATCTTTTTCTCCAAAATCCTCTTTTTTGACCAAAATACGTAACAGTGATTCAAGGGCTTAACTTAGTCAATTGAAGGCTTCAGGGACCATTTTCGCGACAAAAAATTTTTGGCCAAAAATCCCTAAATCGAGTTTTCGTTAACGATCGGAGGTTTGCCATTTTATGAATTTTAGGTGAAAAATTTTTTTCTCCAAAATCCACTTTTTCGACCAAAACTCTTCGAAAAAGTGATTCAGGGGCTAAACTTTCTCAATTGAAGGCTTCAGGGACCATTTTCGCGACAAAAAATTTTTGGCCAAAAATCCCGAAATCGAGTTTTCGTTAACGAGCGGAGGTTGGCCATTTAATGAATTTTAGGTGAAAAATTTTTTTTCTCCAAAATCCACTTTTTCGACCAAAACTCTTCGTAAAAGTGATTCAGGGGCTAAATGTAGCCAATTGAAGGCTTCAGGGACCATTTTCGAGACAAAAAATTTTTGGCCAAAAAACCCGAAATCGAGTTTTCGTTAACGAGCGGAGGTTGGCCATTTAATGAATTTTAGGTGAAAAATTTTTTTTCTCCAAAATCCACTTTTTCGACCAAAACTCTTCGTAAAAGTGATTCAGGGGCTAAATGTAGCCAATTGAAGGCTTCAGGGACCATTTTCGAGACAAAAAATTTTTGGCCAAAAAACCCGAAATCGAGTTTTCGTTAACGAGCGGAGGTTTGCCATTTAATGAATTTTAGGTGAAAAATTTTTTTTCTCCAAAATCCTCTTTTTCGACCAAAACTCTTCGTAAAAGTGATTCAGGGCCTAAACTTAGTCAATTGAAGGCTTCAGGGACCATTTTCGAGACAAAAAATTTTTGGCCAAAAATCCCGAAATCGAGTTTTCGTTAACGATCGGAGGTTTGCCATTTTATGAATTTTAGGTGAAAAATTTTTTTTCTCCAAAATCCACTTTTTCGACCAAAACTCTTCGTAAAAGTGATTCAGGGGCTAAACTTAGTCAATTGAAGGCTTCAGGGACCATTTTTGCGACAAAAAATTTTTGGCCAAAAATCCCGAAATCGAGTTTTCGTTAACGATCGGAGGTTTGCCATTTTATGAATTTTAGGTGAAAAATTTTTTTCTCCAAAATCCACTTTTTCGACCAAAACTCTTCTTAAAAGTGATTCAGGGCCTAAACTTAGTCAATTGAAGGCTTCAGGGACCATTTTCGCGACAAAAAATTTTTGGCCAAAAATCCCGAAATCGAGTTTTCGTTAACGATCGGAGGTTTGCCATTTTATGAATTTTAGGTGAAAAATTTTTTTCTCCAAAATCCACTTTTTCGACCAAAACTCTTCTTAAAAGTGATTCAGGGCCTAAACTTAGTCAATTGAAGGCTTCAGGGACCATTTTGCGACAAAAAATTTTTGGCCAAAAATCCCGAAATCGAGTTTTCGTTAACGATCGGAGGTTTGCCATTTTATGAATTTTAGGTGAAAAATTTTTTTTCTCCAAAATCCACTTTTTCGACCAAAACTCTTCGTAAAAGTGATTCAGGGGCTAAATGTAGCCAATTGAAGGCTTCAGGGACCATTTTCGAGACAAAAAATTTTTGGCCAAAAAACCCGAAATCGAGTTTTCGTTAACGATCGGAGGTTTGCCATTTAATGAATTTTAGGTGAAAAATTTTTTTTCTCCAAAATCCTCTTTTTCGACCAAAACTCTTCGTAAAAGTGATTCAGGGCCTAAACTTAGTCAATTGAAGGCTTCAGGGACCATTTTCGCGACAAAAAATTTTTGGCCAAAAATCCCGAAATCGAGTTTTCGTTAACGATCGGAGGTTTGCCATTTTATGAATTTTAGGTGAAAAATTTTTTTTCTCCAAAATCCACTTTTTCGACCAAAACTCTTCGTAAAAGTGATTCAGGGGCTAAACTTAGTCAATTGAAGGCTTCAGGGACCATTTTTGCGACAAAAAATTTTTGGCCAAAAATCCCGAAATCGAGTTTTCGTTAACGATCGGAGGTTTGCCATTTTATGAATTTTAGGTGAAAAATTTTTTTCTCCAAAATCCACTTTTTCGACCAAAACTCTTCTTAAAAGTGATTCAGGGCCTAAACTTAGTCAATTGAAGGCTTCAGGGACCATTTTCGCGACAAAAAATTTTTGGCCAAAAATCCCGAAATCGAGTTTTCGTTAACGAGCGGAGGTTGGCCATTTAATGAATTTTAGGTGAAAAATTTTTTTTCTCCAAAATCCACTTTTTCGACCAAAACTCTTCGTAAAAGTGATTCAGGGGCTAAATGTAGCCAATTGAAGGCTTCAGGGACCATTTTCGAGACAAAAAATTTTTGGCCAAAAATCCCGAAATCGAGTTTTCGTTAACGAGCGGAGGTTTGCCATTTTATGAATTTTAGGTGAAAAATTTTTTTCTCCAAAATCCACTTTTTCGACCAAAACTCTTCTTAAAAGTGATTCAGGGCCTAAACTTAGTCAATTGAAGGCTTCAGGGACCATTTTCGCGACAAAAAATTTTTGGCCAAAAATCCCGAAATCGAGTTTTCGTTAACGAGCGGAGGTTGGCCATTTAATGAATTTTAGGTGAAAAATTTTTTTTCTCCAAAATCCACTTTTTCGACCAAAACTCTTCGTAAAAGTGATTCAGGGGCTAAATGTAGCCAATTGAAGGCTTCAGGGACCATTTTCGAGACAAAAAATTTTAGGCCAAAAAACCCGAAATCGAGTTTTCGTTAACGAGCGGAGGTTTGCCATTTTATAAATTATAGGTGAAAAATTTTTTTTCTCCAAAATCCACTTTTTCGACCAAAACTCTTCGTAAAAGTGATTCAGGGGCTAAATGTAGCCAATTGAAGGCTTCAGGGACCATTTTCGAGACAAAAAATTTTAGGCCAAAAAACCCGAAATCGAGTTTTCGTTAACGAGCGGAGGTTTGCCATTTTATAAATTATAGGTGAAAAATTTTTTTTCTCCAAAATCCACTTTTTCGACCAAAACTCTTCTTAAAAGTGATTCAGGGCCTAAACTTAGTCAATTGAAGGCTTCAGGGACCATTTTCGCGACAAAAAATTTTTGGCCAAAAATCCCGAAATCGAGTTTTCGTTAACGAGCGGAGGTTGGCCATTTAATGAATTTTAGGTGAAAAATTTTTTTTCTCCAAAATCCACTTTTTCGACCAAAACTCTTCGTAAAAGTGATTCAGGGGCTAAATGTAGCCAATTGAAGGCTTCAGGGACCATTTTCGAGACAAAAAATTTTTGGCCAAAAAACCCGAAATCGAGTTTTCGTTAACGAGCGGAGGTTTGCCATTTTATAAATTTTCAGGTGAAAAATTTTTTTTCTCCAAAATCCACTTTTTCGACCAAAACTCTTCGTAAAAGTGATTCAGGGGCTAAATGTAGCCAATTGAAGGCTTCAGGGACCATTTTCGAGACAAAAAATTTTTGGCCAAAAAACCCGAAATCGAGTTTTCGTTAACGAGCGGAGGTTTGCCATTTTATAAATTATAGGTGAAAAATTTTTTTTCTCCAAAATCCACTTTTTCGACCAAAACTCTTCGTAAAAGTGATTCAGGGGCTAAACTTAGTCAATTGAAGGCTTCAGGGACCATTTTTGCGACAAAAAATGTTTGGCCAAAAATCCCGAAATCGAGTTTTCGTTAACGAGCGGAGGTTGGCCATTCTATGAATTTCCAGGTGAAAATTTTTTTTTCTCCAAAATCCTCTTTTTCGACCAAAACTCTTCGTAAAAGTGATTCAGGGGCTAAACTTAGTCAATTGAAGGCTTCAGGGACCATTTTCGCGACAAAAAGTTTTTGGCCAAAAATCCCGAAATTGAGTTTTCGTTAACGAGCGGAGGTTTGGCCATTTTCTGAATTTGAGGTGAAAAAATTTTTTTCTCGAAAATCCTCTTTTTCGACAAAATATCTTCGTAAAAATTATTCAGGGGCTAAACTTAGTCAATTGAAGGCTTCAGAGACCATTTTCGCGACAAAAAATTTTTGGCCAAAAATCCCGAAATCGAGTTTTCGTTAACGAGCGGAGGTTGGAATAAAATTTGAAATATTTAGGTGGAATCCTTTTTCTCGAATTTCCTGTTTTCTGTCACTTTTCAACTAGTTCTTTTAATTTTGTTTTCCATTGGCGGAAACTTGAAGGTCACTAGGTTATTGCGAACATATTTTTGAGCAACAAATGGTCCTCACGTGCTGCAAGTTCTTCTCTTTCTCTCTGTTTACCTCGCCTGCTCACCCTCACCATTGATAACAAAACTATCACTCGAGTCTGCTCTCTCACCAACGCGTTTGATCGGAAATTCTCTTCGCGCAAACAATTCGCATTGCTTTTGCCGGCAAAGACACACCGTACGTGAGCGTATCGCATTTTATATCTGCGCGGTAGCCAGTAATGCTCCCTTTTATTCCACCCGAGTCATTCTCATTCCTTGAAAGTGCGCCAAACGATCCAGACGTTTGGAAAATTTTCCGTGGGTTTTGGTGAAAAAGTTTTCGTCCCGAAAGCAGAAGGAAAGAGTCCAAGATGCCAGCTGCAGTTCCGGCAAAGGGAAATGTGTTGGGAAGTAAGTGCAATGTACATTCCTAAGAAAGACTAGGAGGTGAATAGCCCCATTCAGAGAGCTCCCATATGGACCGAAGAAGGTGTAAATCGAGTTCTTTGTGGATATATACGTGAGGTGGCGATTAACGGCAGTGTCTAATTGTGATAGCAGGTTCTCGATTGCCCCGATAACGAAGTGCATTGCGCGAAACTGACGAAAGTTGATTGAAAATTGGCCAATGTTGAGGTCTCCAGATTAGATGCATATTTTCATTGAGCAATTAAAAGCACGATTGGGGAGATAAAATTCAATTTAAGCAAGGCCCCGGGTGCACGCACTCTTGAAGGTCACGTAGAGGAGACATTTTCCACTCTCGTGTTTGTGTGTCGCGTCTCCAAATTTTCTCACTCACACAGTGGCTTTCACGGGATCGGGTATCGCAACCAACATGCAACATCTGGATCTCGTTGTGAAACCATAGAGCCCTTCATGTCTTCCTATGTGGGATGAACGAAGTTTAGGCAGCTCAACAAGTGGGCGAGTGCTTTCGTTATCTCGCTTAGTACATAAATTTACGTTGGAAGTAGACTTGTTTCGGGAATCCCGAAGTCGGGAAATTTTCCCGGGAAATCGACATTTTTTGCTATTCCCGATTCCCGGGAAATTCGAAAAAATCCCGGGCGGGAATGACAAATTTATTTGAATATTTCACGTTGAATTCCTTAAAATTTTTAACGATTGTTTTGTATATTGCGGAACGTTTTTGAACTAAAAACTAAACGGTTTTTAAAAACGCATTGAACAAATACATATTGAAAGTCATTCCTTCATTGTTTTTAACAAAGAATTACTGATTGAACAGGTAAATGTTAAGAATTTCAATGCCAATTGAGCCTAAAAAATGTAGACGTGCCCTGGTTTCAATCAGCTTCAAAGAACGAAATTACTTAAGCAGCAAAGGAATTAGCTCTACGACTGTTTGAAGAAGAAACAACTAAATTGTCTACATTGCAAGATAGTGCCAGTACCGAGGCTTCAGATTCAAGTTCTGCTGCTTCTGAGAATTCCGAGTCGATTTCCTTGGCAAAAAAACTGCGTTTAGAAATACTACAGCAGACCGCAGTTTCCACCCGCAACCCTGACGAGGAGAGAGCTAATTCGATCAACAGAGAATTTTCAGCAATGGAGGCAACAGGAGAGAGAACATCGCTTTTGGAAAAATTGTATAGTTCAATTTTGACGATCAGACCGTCCACTACAGATAGTGAGAGAAACTTCTCGGTAGCTGGAAACTTCGTGTCAATCAAGAGAACTCGCCTCCGCGATGCAGTAGCTAATGCCCTATGCTTTCTAAAAAGTTTCTTCACTAAAAACTAAATATCTCTTCTGGGTTTGAAAAAATAAAATATTAAAATAATTAAAATAAATACTTATAATTTGGACGCTTTTCAATTAATTATAGAGACATATTTTAGGATTCGGGAATCCCGGGATTCCCGGGAATGAAGTTTTTTTATTCCCGATTCCCGGGAAGCTAAAAACCCGGGAACCGTACAAGTCTAGTTGGAAGAATCATTAAATTTTTTTTCGCCCATGAAATTTTTTTCCCCAAAAAGTCAAGGAACTCAGAGGCTTTTCTTTCAGGTCTCCTTCCCGCCCGCTACATCCTGACCCTCCTCGGGTCCGTGGGCATGGCCATAGCCTACGGACTCAAGGTCAATCTGAGCGTCGCTGTGGTAGCAATGGTCAATCACACAGCCGTCTCCGGACTCAACGAGCACTCCACGACTGCAGGTCACGCTAAAGGAGGTAACGTCGATCCGGCCTGCATGGCCAGCAACTCCAGCGAGACGCAGCAGGTTCGATGTTCTTGCTATTCCTTTTTAATAAATTTATGGCGCTCAATCAAAAGCCGATTGGAGTCGATTGAATGACTTACTCTGGAATTAAGTAAGGGGCTTATTAATTTGCAGGATGGCCCGTTCGTGTGGAGCGAACCCCTCCAGGGCACGATTCTCAGCTGCTACTTCTGGGGCTACTTCATTTCGCAGCTGCCCGCAGCCCGCATCGCCGAGCTCTTCTCCGCAAAGTGGGTCATGTTCTTCGCCGTCGCCATCAACGTCGTCTGCACTCTGCTCTCTCCTCTCGCCGCCGACCTGCACTACTCGGCTCTCATTCTGATGCGAGTGGGCGAGGGCATCGGGGGCGGGGTCACGTTCCCCGCCATGCACGTCCTGCTCTCCCAGTGGGCGCCTCCCAGCGAGAGATCCGTCATGTCAGCCATCACGTACGCCGGAACGGCCCTCGGAACCGTCACCTCGATGTTCTTTGCGGGCATTCTCGCCAATATCTGGGGCTGGGAGTCTATATTTTACGTGATGGGAGGAGTCTGCGCCACGTGGCTCTTCCTGTGGGTCTGGCTGATCGCCGACACTCCGGCCTCCCAAGCTCTCATGAGTCAGGAGGAGCGTGACTTTATCTCCAGCGCTCTCCAGAAGGGCGGAGGAGGGGCTCCGGATGCTCATGGAGGCGGGTCGGCCAAGGGTCCCGTGCCGTGGAAGAAGATCTTCACCTCAGGCCCGTTCCTCGCGATTCTGATAGCCCACACCTGCAGCAACTGGGGCTGGTACATGCTCCTGATCGAGCTCCCCTTCTACATGAAGCAGGTCCTGCAGTTCCAGATCAAGGAGAACGCCGTGGCCACCTCCCTCCCGTTCCTCACGATGTGGTTCTTCAGCATGTTCCTGAGCAAGACCCTCGACACCCTCCGAGGTCGCGGTCTCATAACGACCACCACCGCCAGGAAAGTCGCCACCTTCGTAGCCTCCTTCATCCCCATGGTGTGTCTCTTCACGCTCTGCTACATCGGCTGTCAGAGGGGACTCGCCGTGGCTCTCATGGGAATCGGTATCACCTCGATTGGCGGCATGTTCTGTGGCTTCCTATCCAACCACATCGACATCGCCCCCAACTACGCCGGGACCTTAGTGGCTCTGACCAACACGGTGGCCACGATTCCAGGGATCACAGTGCCAGTATTTGTCGGCTTCATCACTCACGGAAATGTAAGAGATCTTCTTGGGTGACCTTAACTTTGTTAACGAGATTAATTTCAGCAAACCATCGAGGCTTGGAGAGTCATCTTCTTGGTCACTGTGGTCCTGTACGTCGTCGAAATTGTAGCCTACTTGTGGCTCGGATCAGGCGAGGAGCAGCCGTGGAACCATCCGTCGAAGGAGACTAGCAGAAGCACTGTCGAGAGTGGCAGCAGTGCCGAGGAGACGCCCTTGAACGTTTCGGGCTCGAAGAGATACGAAACTGACAATTAAGGGGCATATTGAGGGACTTCTTAGAATAACGAGTTGCTTCTGATCTGACTTTGGAACTTGGATAATAAGGAAAAGTGTAACTTTTTGCGGCTAATTTACGCTGTAGTCTTTGTATCGATGTAGTAATTACTAATTTTACTTGAATAAAGAAGGAAAAGTGTGATTTCAGAACTCAGAATAAAGAATTTAATTTACAAGAAAAGACTCAGTAGTGGTTACCAGAATATTTTGGGGGCATAAAAAAGCCTTCAGAGCGAGATTTTTCGAGACAGTTTAGGTGATACTCCCATGTGCTTAGAGTCTTCCTTAACTTAGAAAACATGACGTCATTGAAGAGCACCGAATTTAGGAAGGAAAAAAGCCCATAGTTCTAGGCTTCCTCCTGCTCTAAATTTGAACTTTTAACCCCCAAGGCTTTTCAGAGTTTTTCTTGACTTTCAACAAACCCAAGAATCAAAGAGCTGCGTCTAAACTTCCTCTAGTCATTCATTGGAATAATTGAAGAACCTTATCAAAGCAAACGCAAGCCAGAGAGTCGACGACGTCACATGGTCTCTCAGCTCAGATCTGCGAAAATGTATGTGGGAGCGAATTCGCAATCTCTCACGCAACTGCACGCAGTTCTCGCGAGGAACATTCGCACTTATTTGTGAACATGGTCGCGAGCGACGAGAGAATCAATGACGTCATGCTGAAATCGAGAGTAACCTAAGTAGGCCTATAGGTGACCTTGTTTGGGGTTGGGCGCAGTTTTCCCTTTCCCGTAGCTCTTTTCCTTTCCCCGGACATCAAGCACTCCCGTTTTCCGAGGTCAAAGTAAAACCTGAAGACGAAACTCGCGAATTGGCTTGACTTTGAATTTCAATACCAAATACGCACTCGCTTACGCAATCTCTTGTGGCTTATTTTCGCACTTTTCAGGGCCAACTTTTTCAGTGCCAACTAAAAACGAAATTTCCTGATAATCCACGAAGGTGTAGAATTTTCCTGGCTTGAGATTTTTGGGGAAAATAATAACAGCAGTCGACATATGTCCTTCCTCCGCGAATTTCGGCTCCACACTAATTTCTACGGACTCGAACGCATATTGAACGAGCCCTGTAACACGCAATGTAACATCTAATCGCAGGCGTTGCCGTCAAGCGACTGACTAGGAAGGCACCTCCGAACTCATGAAACCCGGTTACAAAATTTAGACAACACTAATGCGTGGCCTCATTCGCTCAGCAAGAGTCTTACACCGAACGACATACATTTCGTGCTCCCAGCTGACTCCGGCGTGCAAAGTGCGTCTCAATGGCACACTTTCCGTACGACCGGTCCGTACGAATGTATGTCAAACGCACTCCTCAGTCCTCTCAGTGCGTAGCCCGTCCGTAGCGTTCAATGAATTTCTAAGCAGCGCGACCGAGAATGAGTCACTTTACGCGATACCAGGCACGGAGAAAAGTGCGTACGAGGAGTACTTTTCTGTGACGCGGTGTGTACGAGCTGGCTCCCCAAAAATATGTAGGCACTCGATTGAACTCGTATGAATAAATTTGTGTGGAGAAAAAATAACGAGAACGTGGCAATATTTGGTTTATGTGCGTGAGAGCGGCCAGCGAGTGCGTGAATGGCGGGGATTCGAAAAGTGACGGTTTCTTTCGCTGCCTTCCTATTATCGAAGGCTGCGAATATGTAATTCAGAGTACTCGCACAATTGTCGGTGCGTGGCAACGTTGCGTAATTTTTCTAAATAATTCAAGAAAACGTTCCAGTCAAAGCTAAATGAACTCAGTATGAACTTGCAGGCATTGATGGGTTTAGGAAAGGCAGTGATTGAGTAAAAGAGCCAATTTTGTCGTGCAGCACCAGGCTTTTGAGCTCTTGATAGGCCGTTTAAGGTATCTACAGCCTATCTCATTCGTATGAAAATGTGGACTTGAAACAGAACTGACGAGTTTCTGAGCTCTTGAATTAACTTTTTTCTGAGAAAAATTCCAAAATTTTTGAAGCTAGTAATTTTTTCAAAATTTATTGACAACGTTTGTTAATTTTAGAAGAAGGACGTTCGATCTCCTTTTTAAATATTTGTTTTTGAAAAACAAATAAAAAAAAATACTTTAATTTTCTTGAATGATTGTAAAGTTACAAACCACAGACTTTCGTCCAGGGTTGAGCCAGTAACAACAAATCTTCTTCGTAAAAAAATTGCAGAGTTTCTGGGAATTAAGAGACCCGGGAAAAAGCTAAAATTATCAGGGTTTTTGAAACATATATTTTTGGCCTTTAGTTATTGACGTGTCAAAAGTTTTTACGGATGTTAAAAGTCAACTAAAAGGACTCTCCTTTACCGCAAAGGGCCCTCAAAGGACCTTTGAAGAAAGTTAGGAACCAAAACGCTGCTTGTGTCTTGTGTAGAGAAAATTAAATATTGAGGAGGTTCAAAGTGGCCACAAAACTTTAGTTAACTTCGGGGCTCAAGAGAAAATTTGAAATCGTGTTTGGAGCTGTCCAGGAGAACCGAGAAGTCGTGAGGTGAAAATCGTGGGGAAATTAGAAACTTCAGCTTTCCTTCGAAGCTGCACGTGCCAAGATCAGCTTGTCACCGTTTCACACCTCACTTTTAATCGGCCTCACCTGCAACTCATAATCACAAACAATAGAGCACAAATGCAATAAACAATGGAGCTCATCAACGTGAGCAGCCGAGTATCGTTCATTCGACACTTGGCACCAACACTTGTTGCTACGTAGGTACATACATAATAACGACTACCAGGCCAGCACTTACGTGTACTTTGTGAATGAATTTGTGTGCGCGTGCGGCACGACGATCGACAGCAGTGGAGGGGGGATCAGACTTAACGTCGTGCTTGCGACCAGCGCAGTTCATTCCGAGCTCAGTTACCGGGAAGGCGAGATCTAGCAACTCCACTTGAAGTCTCTCTCATCGACAAGGGTTTTGAAGCCTCCAACTTTCTTTCCTTCGCACTCACAAATCAAGGCCAAAACGTAAGCATTTTTAATCGACCTTGACACCCGAGATTGCCACCGTTCACGACCGTGAGTGAAAAGTGATTAGCGCAGCTATAGGAAATCTTTCGAGCTGACGTGTACATTTCAACTGCACACCTCGCTCGAGCTCTCTGCACCTCACTCGAGCGATCCATGGAACGCCTCAAGACGAGACTGTGACGGACTAATTACCACCTCTCCCGTCCCCGTCTTTCCATTAGCCATTTATGTAGATCACATCGTTAGTGGAGACGACAAAGTGCCACGTAAAAAGTGTCTGAGTGCAATAAAACCGAAGAAGACCAAAACAACACATTTCGCGTATGAGGACTTTGTGAAGTCATCGCGACGGGGGGTCAGTGACCTTTGCAGAACCTGTGGATAAAGTGTGCGATCTCGTTT
Organism: Forcipomyia taiwana; assembly: GCA_963930915.1. Lineage (NCBI taxonomy): Eukaryota > Metazoa > Arthropoda > Insecta > Diptera > Ceratopogonidae > Forcipomyia > Forcipomyia taiwana. Next base: position 146,803 of record CAWVOI010000041.1, read on the forward strand.
GATAGAACGCGCGTGTCTAAACAATTGGCCAAAGAACGATAAATAATGGAGTTCGGTGGCTCTTTGTTGGTCTCTCTATGAATGGAAGTGAAACTGGCATTAGTTGTATTTGGCGTGGAACTTAATTTGGGCTTTCTTCTGGTAAAATAATGACAGTGAAATTTTTTATATACCGTCAAAATGAGAATAAATGTTTTGTTTATCCTTTTAAAAGTTTCTACAATGACCAAAGTAGGCTTATAACTCGTCTTCCTAGAGAAAAGTTGAGAAAAAGTAAGCAGTACGCACTCACAAAAATGACAAAAATGTGCGTGCTTACTTTTTCTCAATTTTTTCTTTTTAAGAAGAAAACCGATAAAAACCCCACCAATTTTTTTTCTGGTGCCTTATAATGCAACTATTACATTCAGCCTACTTTTGCCATTGTAAGTTCAGTCTTTTAAAAATAAAAAGACCATATCAGACGTCCAAAATAAATATTTTCGAGTCAAAAGTTAGGCAGCTATTTTTATCTCTAAAATTCCACCCGGAAAAAAATGTCCGGTGATAAGATAGCAGCTGGAACTGAGGTCTGCTTCGTGATAAACAAACACGTCAGAGCTGCCCGAGTACTGGAACTGCTGCTGCACATAAACTTATGCAATAATCTCGCCTTGACTCTGCTTATCGCACCTGTGACCCACGACTTTTCTGTTTACTTGCAGATGCAAATGCTCAAATACATCACCCTCACGGCTCTGATAGCCGTTGCAGTGGCCGAAGACCAGCTCAAAGTGGATATCGTTGCAGAAGCTGAGCCCTGCACGGTCAAGACAAAGTCTGGAGACATGCTCACGATGCACTACACTGGCACCCTGACGGACGGAAAGAAGTTCGACTCCAGGTGAGATCTCGTTACCTAACTGTACCCGGAAATCTCACGGAGACTCACGGTGGCTCCCGAAAAGTGTGTCAATAAGCCAACTGAAGATGCAATCGAGCCGCTCCATGACATGCACAGACAATTTCACACTCGAAGTCGCCTCGATTGTGTTACCGAAGTGCAATTGAACGGCGTCGTTTTGCACTTTCACTCTCATGCGAGCTCGCGAGTCGCGGACGCGACAAAGCGGATCGCTTTAATCGCAAAACAGTGAAAGGAATTGCACACGACTGCTTTTCTGGTTTCTAACTGCAGTCTCACGGGTGTGCGTGTCCAGGGCCGTAGTGGCTGTCTGTAGGGGGGTAACCCGGAATAACCTTTGAACCTTCCTTATCTCCTTAGAGCATAAAATCGTTCAGGGCCTTTCTGAAACCCTGAATTCGACCCTGGGTGACGCCTCGGAGCTCTTCTCATCGCAATGCAATGATAAGGTTTTGCGAAAACACGCGACTCTTTCACGTAATAGGCCTTTTGAAGAACTCGTTGGGTGACAAACGGAGTTGCGCAACGGCCTCACTGAGTTATCCGGAGGCAAACCCGGCAGTCGTCTGCCCACGACTGCCTCAATTGCCTTTTCGAGTGCAAAAGAAAGTGACTTTCTTTTCCCCCTCTTTGCAGCTTGGATCGCGACCAGCCATTCACGTTCCAGCTGGGAGCCGGCCAGGTCATCAAGGGCTGGGACCAAGGGCTCGTGGACATGTGTGTCGGTAAGTGGTGTCTCCACCTTTTACGGCTTGGGTTTAACGATTCCCGACCTCTTCTATTTCTCGGGAAATTAGGAATTTGTTTGAAACTCGGACAAAAATTCCCGGAAAATCACAAGTCCAAATTTTTTATTTTTTTGAACAAAGTTATTCAAAACAGAAATCAGAACTTGTTTGGTTTTTTTTCAAGAAAACTGTGGCTTCAGAAAAATTTTCTTCATTGCGAATTGAAGAAGGTCAGATCATTTACAAAAATTAAGAAACCTATATTTTCCTATTTGTTAACTATCGAGACTCTAAAGCTCTTGAAGATTATTCAATTTCTCTCTTTCATCGCCGTTTTCGGTTTCATCTTCAACCATGTGATTCTCAATCTCAATTACGTTTTCTTTGAGCAAATGCAAATTCACATCAAAAATTTTCAGGAGTATTTTTTCATTGAATTTTGAATTTAGAGTATGAAATTGATTTCTTGGAATTCTCGGCTCTCAAGATTTAACCCTAATTCCGGCTTTGTTTTAGGTGAGAAACGCCGACTCACGATTCCCCCACACCTCGGATACGGAGACCGAGGAGCCGGTTCAGTCATTCCCGGAGGCGCCACCCTCATTTTCGACGTCGAACTCATCAACATCGGAGACTCTGCCCCCACCTCCAACGTCTTCAAGGAGATCGACGAGAACCAGGACAAGCAGTTGAGCCGCGAAGAGGTAATTAGCTATGTATGTGTGACCGTCCAAGTATTTGATGTTATTTTTGCATGCCTGATCTTTGACAATTTGGATGATCCCCGAGAGCAGCACTAACTTTTCGCTTTCGCAGGTGAGCGAGTACCTGAAGAAGCAGATGCAGACCGACGGACAGTCGAATGAGCAGGTGAAGGACATGATGAAGGAGAACGACAAGCTGGTGGAGGAGATTTTCCAGCACGAGGACAAGGACAAGAACGGCTTCATCTCGCATGACGAATTCTCCGGACCGAAACACGACGAGCTGTAAATTCTATTCCGGGATATCCAATTCCAGTTTTAGGTTGTAAAAGATTTTGTTGAGGCTTAAATTTTGATTTAATTTATCTAATGGCAATATAACTCATTTCTTTTTTACGAAGAAAAACAATAAAATTGTTGATCTCTCTGTGAGAAATTATAACCACGTGGTCTCTCAAATGTGTATACCGGGACTTTTGAATTCGATGCAGCGCTGCGGTGGCCAAAAGTGGAACTACGAGTGGCTCAGAGAAAGAAACAATCTTCAAATGGAAGCGCGAAACGAAGTTATCGAGCTCTTCTCAGGCTACTCTCGAATGTCGGAGGGCCCGAACCCAAGTACGATGGAGGCCAACTGCACCTGCGTCGTTGTGAGAGCCAGCAATGGTGAGAACATCATCGTGGACTCAATGGACTGCTGGAGCACCGACAAACTGAGACAGAGGCTCCACGACTTTGGGCTCTCGCCCGACGACTTCCAGTGGTGTGTCAGCACTCACAGCCACGTGGATCACGTGGGGAACCACAACCTCTTCCTGAAGGCCAAACACATCGTGGGAACCACGATTTCCCACCGAGATGTGTATTTCCTGGACCACGACATGAACGAGAGTCCCTTCCGGATAGCAGAGGATATCGAGGTCGTGGCGACGAGAGGCCACACTTTGACCTGCGTGTCGGTAATCGTGAGGAACGCGAGTATCCGCGGCGAGGAGAGCTCAGACAGGACGGTGGGAATAGTGGGCGACTTGTTCGAGAGGGAGGAGGACGTGCAGTTCCCTCTGGTCTGGATGGGAGCCGGCAGTGAGGACCCCAAAGCTCAGAGAGAAAACCGACAAAAAATCTCTGAGCTCGTTGAGGTCATTTTCCCGGGTCACGGACCGAGATTCGAGGTGACGGCCGACATTCGAGAGAGGCTGAAAGGACAGGTGACCTTCGACGATGCCAAATAAAGGGTCTCAAGTGCTTCATAAGTTTATTGTTACTTGATATGGTGGTTTAAATGCTACATCTGGAGACTTCACAAGAACCTATTGAGGACGAGAGCCAGAGCAGCCATGAGCAAGGTGCTAATTGTAGCCAATCCGGAAGCTCCTCCCGTCAGCTTTTCATAGCTGAAAATAGCGCCGTTGTTGCTGGTTCCTCCTGGCTGAGCGCCCTGCTGAGCTTGGGCACTGGGAGCACAGACGTCAGCAGCCTCGACTTCGTTGGAGACAATATCGCAGGTCGACTGATGAGGAAGTGAGTAGGAGGCGCGTGCGTTTTTACCTGAAAAGAAGAACGGCTCAGGTGAAGGAGGAAACAGCCAGAAAAAATCTTCAACCCCTTACCCGTATCGTAGTAGTCGATGATGGTGACGTAGGCCGGCTTCAGGTTGGCCACTTTGGTGCTTCGGTAAGCGGAAACGGTGAGGCAAGTCTCGTTCCTGCCAACGTTGTCGAAGTAAATCACGAAGACCGTGTCTCCGTCCTTGACATCGGCGCGTCTAACCTTGCCAGTGATGAGGGAGGGCAAGATCGTGGTGTCGGCCGTGAAGCCAGAGGGAAGACCGATCTCCATGAGAGCCATGTTGGAGTCCTTGCCGTCCTGCGTCACGTACGAGGTGCAGACGGTGAGGGAGAGGAAGTCTGGGCCCGAGTTCTTGTTGACCTGTGGTTCCAGGGTGAAGCCTGGGTACTCCCCGTTCACGGCGACGTTGTAGTGATACGAGAGCTGGCCCACAGCGACGCCCTTTCCAGTAGCCGAGACGGTGATCTGCTTCACGGTGTTTGGAAGGAGGTACTTTTGCAGGATGAAGGTGTTGCTAGGGTCCACCCGGATGTTGGCCTGCTTTCCACCATCGTACGTGACCGTGATGTCTGCGCTGGTTTCGCCGCTCTGAAGGAGTCCGGCAAAGACGGCACAGGCAGTGAGACCCACGACGGTGTCCTGGGTCGACTGGAAGCCGCCATTCTCGTTCCTCTGACTCACGAGCCACTTGAGAATGGGGAAGGCCTCGGCCTGCTTTCCGGCCTTGAGGTAGGCGAGGAGGGCGTAGGCGGTCATCTCCACGTTGACGGAGTTGGGTCTGTAGTACCAGGGGTTGTTCTCGTCGGTGGGCGGGATGGGCTTCTTCCAGTACACGAGGTCTCCCTCACGAGTGGCGCGACCGTCGAGACGCGTGATCATAAAGTCCTTGGCGCTGTGGCCCGAGAGCTGGAGAGCGTAGGCCACGATGGCTATGATGTAGTTGTCCTCGGCCTTCTCGACGTTCGTCGCGATGTAGTTGGTGGTCTTGGTGATGAGGGCTTCGTACTCGGGGAAGTCGCTCTTGCACTCCAGGAAGGTCACGAGGACGTAGGCCGTGAGAGCCAGGCCGTCGGCAGATCCTCCCTGCATGTCCTTGTGAGACACCTTGCCGTATTCTGGGAAGGTTCCCTCGGGCGTCTGGACGCTGGCGAGAAACTCAAGACCTTTCTTGAGAATGGCCTTGTCCACCAGGATGTAGGGCTGAGCCTGGAAGAAGCTCTTGATCACAAAGGCCGTGAGCCAGGTGCTGCCGTTTCCGTCGCTCTCTCCGAAGGCGCTGAAGGACCCGTCGGCGTGCATGTAGGTCAGCTCGCGTTGGTACCCGGCCTCCATGAACTTTGTGGCCTTGCCCTTGATCTCGGGCGTCAGCTTGCCCACCTTGGTGAGGTAGTCTATGGCCACGATGTTCGGGACGAAGTTCAGCATGTTCTGCTCTCCGCATCCGTACGGCATCTGGATGAGCGAGTCGAGCTTCTCCACGGAGATGCCCATGATGTCGCCTGGAAATAGAGAGAATAAGAAGTTAGAGACTGGACTTCGAACAAATCTGACTGACTAAATTTAATTGAATATCTGAGTGACTAATAAGGATTTAAAAATTAACTTCATACTTTTGAAATTTTGTTTTCGTATTAAAAAATATATTCGAGTCCTTAGAAGCCCGTATTTTAGAAGTTTGGGTAAATTTAAACATTGAAGACTTCTTACCGATAAAGGAGACCTCAACACGCTCGGAATCTGGCACAAAGTTCTTGGGAATGGTGACGTTGAAGGTCTTGGAGTAGCTCCCGTTGGACCTCAGGTCCACGATGAAGCCCTCGTTCACGTACTTGGTGACCCCCTCGGGCTCCACCAGCAGCTTCTGCTCCAGTCCGTCGCCAGCATTTGGGCTAGTGGCCGTTGCCTTGATCTTGATGTAGCCCAATTTGCTGGGTTTCACGAGGAAAGTGACCGAAGCTCCGCTGTTGGCCTTGACACTGACCTTCTTCTTGCGCGAGGGCTCCACCACAGTCTTCTCCGTGACCTCATTCGTGGGATCGGCAAACTCAAACTCGTTCTCGTCATTGAAGAGCGTCACATCGGCAGTAGTGTCCTGTTCCTGGTAGTTGAAGACCACGATGAGGATCGCCACAGTCTCGCCTCTCCTCACTTTGTAGGGGAGGCTGGTGGAGACGAAGAAGGGAATGAAGACGTTGAGCTTGCGGGGAGTCTTGGTGAGACCGAGTCCAGTGAGGGGATCGACGGCGAAGCCAGTGATGACCCACGAGGTGATGGTGTCCGGAACCTTCTTGGTCAGAGTGGTCTCTCCTTGGAAGCTGCGTGTGGGAAGAAAGGAGTTAGAATCGGGGGGACTAGGAGGGGGGAGCACACAAACCAAGCCAAGCTGCAGGATTTAATGGAATTAGCATGCATTTTAGTTCTAATCAAAGCAACATATAAAGGTATGGGTGAATAGGAGATGTGAGCTGCAGATGAGTACGGTTAAACCTCCACAGTCGCGGACACAAGTCACAGATGAAAATTGTACTTTACCCCGCGTTCGCGCCGACAAAGAGCCACGTGTTGGCGATAGGACGGAGCACGTTAACGCGCCGTCGGTTCCACGCGGGTCTCGGGAGGCGACTGAACGCGTAGGGACCGGCCAGAGGCGGTCGCGTGAAAGTCTTTAGGATTTTGGGCGGACCTAAGTCGGTTTTAACGGTCGTGTACTTGTACTTGCGGTCACTGTAGGACTTGAATTTTCTCTTATTTGCGGCGAGATCGAATCTACTTATTTTGTTCAAATCTTTTTCGTAAACCTCGGGTAAAGTGTTTGAATTGGATGCTGTTTGGTGCACTGAAACGAACACAATAACACACAGAAAAGGTGAGAGGGGTTTTAGTGAAAGATTCGGAGGACGTCACAGGGTTTGTTAGAGGCTTCACAGAGTCTGGACTAACCAAGTGAAGTTCAGGTCGTCCCAGATCCAGGTTTCGGGGAACTCTTTCCGGATCGTCGGAGCTGCGGGAGACTCGCCTCCTCCAGCAGGAGCCAGCGGGCTCTCGAAAGCCATTTCAGGGGCTGGCATGGCTTGAGCGAATGCTATGTCGTCGACAGCGAAAATTGGGAACGGTCCACCGGGGAAAAAGAAGTCATCCTCTAAAAATTATGGGGGTTAGGATGGCTGGTGAAAATGGAGGTTAAGTCGGCAGGAACGGGTCATGCAGCACTTGATCAGAAAAAGGAGCAAGAGCACGAACCCTCGGAAGCTATCCCATAACCAAGTTTCGGGGAAATCTGTGCGAAATTTCCTTCTTGAAGAAGACACTCCCGATGTTTTCTCGATAATTTCCCATTTCGCTGAAACAGAGCATATAATTCATGCAAACGGGGACAAAGTCATGCAACACGGTCACTTGAGTAGTTGAGTCTTGAGCCACGAACCCTTGAAGGCTATCCCAGATCCAGGTTTCGGGGAATTCCTTTCGTAATTTTGGCGGAGCTGGAGGCTGGGCTGCTCCTTTGAAACGTCTCGGATTTGACTCGATTGCGGCCATGGCGGGAACAGCTACAGGACCCATTCTACCCGGTAAACCCATCATGGGACGGGCGGGCATTGCCGCCATGTAGTAAACTTGGTATTGGAACCCTAGAACAAGACCACTCGTTTCAGACCCTTTTCTGTCAAGTCGCGAGACCCCATGCAGGGAACATCACATGATACGAGAGATAGCAGCTAGACGAACCCTTCATCCAGAGATGCCCAGATCCAGGACTCTGGGAAGTGTTTTCTCACAGGAGGAGAGGAGGCAGCTGGCTCTTCTATTGGCATTGAACTAAGGACCTTTCTTCTGGAGTTTGATACAGAACTGGTAGACACCCTTACTTTGTACCGATAGCGATTACCTTTGAAGAGAGATCTAGATGTGTGACCATATTTCTCGGGCAATAAAATAAGGTGTTCAAACAATGACTAGAAACCGCTTATTATTTTTATCACATCACCTGATGTCGTCTATTCAGGTGCCTAAAAGTCGAATTAAAGTCACATTGTCAGGTTTTCAACTATTTGCCTTCCAATAAGGCACATTTTGAGTGATTCTGTGAATAACAAATGGCTATAAAATTGTTAGGAGATTGAAACGAGGCGATTTGGCCTCATTAGATTCAAGCGAAAGGTTCTAAAGCCATGCTGAAAGCTAGATGTTCCAACTAACCCTTGATCCTCCCCGAGTGACTCCCAAATCCAGGTCTCGGGAAACTTTGACCGAACTTGGATGGGCTCAGCTTGGGCTTCCGAGGAAGCTGGTCGAGGAGTTGTGAAGACCGCAGTCGTACTCGTAGTAGGGATCATCCCGGTAGTTGAAGGATAGAATACTCCACCAGCAGCAAGAGCATACACTGGGTAGTAATTCGCTGAAAGTAATTTTTATGAGCGTGCAGTGACCCATTTTCCATCCCATGCTCCTTCGTCTAAGAATAAAAAGCCTTGAACCGTGAGAAAGTGACAGAAGAAGACCAAGCAAAGCTCAAAACTCTTTTTGCATTTCCCGAACAAACTGAAGCCGTACTCTAGCAAGGTGTCCCAGATCCACGTCTCCGGAAACTCTTTGCGAATCGAGACAGTAGGAGCTGAAGCAGCAGAGTCGGATGATTCCGAGAAAAAGGGCACTGGATCCATGACAGGACGATGAAGATCACCTACTCCAGAGGCGAAAGCAGCTTGAGGCACAGCAGCGTAGAGAGGATAAGAATCTGTTGATAAATCAAAAACTCAAACTACTTTACTGTGGAATGTCGTCCCAGATCCAGGTTTCCGGGAACTCTTTGCGGATGGCCACAGCAGGAGCTGCACCTGATCCAGAACCTCCAATTGCAGGAGCCGGTGAAGTCGGAGGAGCTGGTGGTGGAATTCCTGGCAAGCCTCCGCCGGCACCGAAGGCGAATGCCGGGACTTGGAGATGGACCGGACAGAAGCAAACTGCGCACAAAAATTATGGACATTTCACTCTTCTGACATGCTCACAGACAACACGTAGTTTCAGTCATGCAAAAACCCCAATATTTCCTCTGTTTACCCTTCGTAGTCGTGCCAAATCCAGGACTCTGGAAACTCCTTCCGAATCGAAACGGTTGGAGCAAACTCGTTGACGGAAATGGGAGCTGAGTCGGACCGTGCAATCAAGTTTGGAGAAAAACTCGTCTCCATGAGGTCGTAGTGCACATTAGGGAGGGGATCAAAATACACCAGGTGGTCGTACTCGTTGTCTACACATAATACAGAAGGAAAGCATTTACTCTACTTTGTTAGCAACTACACGAGCTACGGAGGCTTTAGTGCGGGGTGAAGCTTCGTACGAACCCTTCCCACAGCCAGGTCTCGGGGAAATCCGAACGCAAATCTGGGCCGAGCGCTCTTTCCGCGGAATCTGGCTCGTCCTGCTGCTCCAACGCGTACGACACGAAGCCCTCATCGTCTACGTACTCTAGCATTGGTTCGTCTAGAAAGTGCAAAAAGGGTTTTGAGTGCTCTGCTTCCAACCCACCAGGACCCGAATGAAAAGGAACGTCGAAGAGGTAGGTTACCTATCAAGCTGATCCCACATCCAGACTTCCGGGGTGCGTTTTCGAATCCTGACCCCGGAAATCCCTTCGATGCTGGATTTTCTCAGTGGCACCAAACGTCCTGCATGCAATTTGGAGAAGTTAGACACATTTCTAGGAGCTACAAGACCTGCTTCCCGGCATTCAAAGAGATCCAGAATTACCCTTCGAGTGACTCCCAAACCCAGCTCTCCGGGAAGTCTCTTCGTATTTTCGCAGACGTTTCCGCGGTCAATCCCCCTCCCGCGATCCTGTCTGTGTCGTCGAAATCAGCCAGAGCTACTTCCTCTACAGCGTATTCGTACTCTAGATGTTCAAAGTCGTCTAAAAAGGGCGAATTGAAAGGATAGAACTTAGCGACTTTTAGACCCTTAAAATCACCAATTTTGACGAAAATTGTTTTCCACTGGATACCGACTGGAAAAACGTGCTCAAACAGTGAAAAAAAGCAATGATTGGCCCACAACCTAAACGCTCATTTCTAGGTAAGTTACCCGTCAGTCAACTCATCCCACATCCAGGTCTCGGGGAAATCTTTCCGAATCGTGGATGCATCAGCTTGCGGCGAAGGAACAGGATTCCGGTTTGCAAAGCCTGAAGCAAACCCTCCAGCTGCTGATGCTGGAGCTGGAGCCGCAAAGGCGTAATAAACTTGTTCCTCTGGAAATGGTTAGGCACGTGAGGAAAGTAAACGGTGATAATAGCTATGAATGACCCCCACAACCTCAACTTTCACTGCTACTTCTATTACCCGTCATTTAGCTCGTCCCAGATCCAGCTCTCGGGGAAATCTGTGCGAACTGTGGGCTTCTCTGTTTGACCTGAGAAGCCTGGAGGAGGTGGTGGAGGTGGAGGAGGAGCAAACGCTACCTCTCCTCGTTCGAAGTAATTTGGTTGTTCTAGAAATGAGTTGACGAGACATAAGATTCAAGAGGTGACATAGACAGGACACTGAACATGGAAGGGTGCGAGATGAGTAGGTGGGGACGAGACAGTGCCCGGTTTTACCATTTGTAAATGTCCTCCCAAATCCAGACCTCGGGGAACTCTTTCCTAATAGCTACCGAGGACTCTTCTGCCCCATCCTCTTCAGCTACAGGAGCGGCCTCGAGCGCCTCTTCCTCGACAGCCCCCTTCTGGAGCGCCACTCCTTTTCGTAAAAATCTTCTGGGCGCTAGAAAAGGTCTTTCGTGGGTTTAAACTTTTTCTGACCAAGTGAAGGAGCTTTCTAATAAACTACGTGAGCAAGTGAACATGCGGAGGAGTGGGTGCAAAAATTACCCCTCTATTTCCTCCCACATCCACGCTTCTGGAAAGGTTTTGCGAATCTTTGGAGGAACGATTTCGGGTGCTGCAGAGTCAGCAAGTACCTCGGAGTAACTCGCTGCTTGAGTTTTGAGTCCAAACGACCCAGCTCTGGGTACCAATTTGCCAAACGGACCTACATATTTTCGTAAATGAGGAAGTGTCTTACGCTTAGTTCCCTTGGTGTTGGTGAGGACTACGAGGCCACTGTTCTCGAAATGCTCGTATCGATCGCGTTGCCATGGGAAGAGCACGTCGCGTCGGAACCTGATGGGACGGAAGGGGCGGAATCTCGACGGTCCACTGTTGTAGCCGATGCGGTCCTCGAAGACTTGGTCGTAGGTGATGTCGTTTCCTGTACGGGGATGTCAGTTTTGGAAGTAAAAAATTAAATTAAATCAAATCAAAATACAAAATCGAAGATCAAGTATAATAAGTGCATTTCATATTTTGAGGGAACCTTAAATTCATAACCCCGTTACAAACTTCGGGGGTTCCCCACTCGGCTACCTTAAGGGATAGGGGCAGACATATGTTCTATGATTTGTTAGATTTAATGTGAACTACAACATATACAAAATTTAGCTCATTCGGAGAAAGTATAAGAAACTTTCATACAACGGGTTTACCCCCTTAACCCCCCCCCCCCAAGGGGCAATGGGGGTCTAAGATGTCTAATTTCCTATCTTACAGATTATGCCCTACACGATGCAGAAAACTGCAGGTCTCTATCTCTTGTGGTTCTTTAGTTACAATGTTTCGGACAGATGGACAGACGGACATAGCAGATGCTATCTGAGGAAAAAGGAACTAAAAAGCGAGAGAAGAGCAAAGTACCTGACTTGAGCAAGAGGACGCTCTGGTCGACTCCCAGGAGCCCAACGAACGAGTTGGGAGCGGTGGATACGGTGATGTTGATGTCCTGTCCGGGTCTGGCTTCATTGGTGGAGAGGTTGATCTTAACAAAGTTCTGCAGCTCGGAGGCGAACTCGATGACTCTGTTGTGACTTACGAGCTCTCCGTCGGGTCGGACGTAGTAGACGACGAGCTGGGCGTTCGGGACCATGGCGAAGGTGGCGAGGAACTTGAAGTCCTGGCTGCGGGAGCCGGGCTTCTCGAACTGAACCGTACCGTAGGTGATGATGTCTCCGAGTCCGAGTACCTGGTAGTTGAACTCTTTCACGGCCTCGGTGGTCTGCACATTGACGAGCACCTCGCGGTTGACCTGCGCCACCTCAGACAGCACCTTGGCGGCGATGAACGAGTTGGAGGGCGAGCTGGCCTTCTGCACGTACCCGATCCAGGACTCCACGCCCCCGTAGTAGGCCACGATGTTGAGACTGGTGGCGTTGTCGGGCACACGGACGTCGATCTTGGCCATTCCGTTCTCGTCTAGGTAGACGGTTTGGTTCGATCGCGTGGTTTCGTCGTAGAAGTAGGTGGAGGAGATGGTGACGGGGTTCTTGGTGTCCTGCACTGGCGAGTTATCGTGGTAGCTGACCTTGACGAAGAACTCGAAGGGCAGTCCGGGGATGAACTCTTCGACGTTCTTGATGAGCTCGATCTTGTACCGCTCCTTGTGCAACGTGGTCTGACCCGTCCCATTCTGGACGCGTCCCGTAAGCTTCTCCGTGACGGAGCAGTCGAATACCAGGGTTCGCTCGTACTCTTCCTCGATCTTGAAGTCCTGCTTGATGTCAAAAACGACTGTGGCCTTGCCGTCGATTGGAGCCGTCTTTCTCACGATGGAGTCGGAGGCGAAGGGCTGGAGAGACCCGATGTACAGAGTAGGGTAGCCGGTGAAGGTGGTCTCACCCTCGACGGGCTTTCCGTACGTGTACTTGGCCCGGGCAGTGACGGGGACCTTGCCGTCTTTGAAGACCACGTGCGCTGGAGCCTCGCAGATCACCTCAAACTTGGGCAGGACGTACTCGGCCACCTCGAAGGTCTTCTCGTTGTTGACTCCCTCGACCGTCACAACGATCTTCCAGTCACCAAGGACGGGTTCGTCCGAGAGCTCGAGTTTGGATGAGAAAACTCCCTTGATAAAGTCCACGTTGTCCCACTGCTTGAGCCGGTTGGACTTGCCGTCGGCCACGTAGATGCTCACGGCTCCCTTGTAGGCGTAGGGCCTGGTGTTGGCGTCCAGGAGCAGTACTCGGAACTGGACGGTGTCCTTGGGCTTGTAGATCGCCTTGTCGGTCTGTACGAAGACACTGAAGGTCTTGGTGTTGACGTCCAGGGACGAGCAGTTCTCGAAAACCAGGCCACTCAGACCGATTGCACAGAGGTCGTACTGTCCTGGTTTCAGTTCGCCGATCTGAATAACCGAAGCGTGTTTCAGCTCTGAGAGCGAAAGGAAAGTTCTTGGGACTTACCTGGAAGGCGAGCAGCTTGTTGGAGTGCGAGTCCAGGAAGACTTCTTGCGACTTCAGGAAGGGAGTTCCGGCTTCGTCGGTGCCGTTGATGGTCACGCGGGCTTGGATGGGCTCAGTGAGGGAGTAGGTGGTGCAGCCGACGTGGTACTCGGACTGCGGACGGATGGTTTGGGGTCCCGAAAACAGGTAATAGCTGGTGAGAAAAATAAGACATTGATTTTTCTGAGTGACTTTCTTCGGAGCTCGGAGAGAGGCTGGTCATTTTAGACCTTGACAACAACTGGGCTCGTCTTTTAACTCTTGTCCTTTTTGAAATAGATTTTGTTGAAAAGGCTTTTTGGGAAACTCTGTAAAAATACTAAATATCGTGGGATCAGGTGAATTTTAATACCGACAACTTGGAAAAAGAACCAGCTAGAACATGAAAAGTTTTTCTCATATCCTCCTCTTAAATGGTAGGAACAAAGGACTTAAATTTGAGGCTTGGAATACATTAATTAAAATCTGCCTCAGTCTGGAACCCATTAACGTCCTAATGGCTGTCTCGAGACGCGCTTATTTATGTTCCTTCGCCCGCAAAAAACTCATTTCCATCGAGGTGAGAGACCGCAATCCATTAGTTCTGTTGCCTTCGAACCCGTCCGGTGAGTCCGGCGAAATATTTACCTTTCTTACTTTAAAAATAACAAAGTAGCGAAATCACTCTTCAAGGTTACAGACGTATTTCATAACGCCGAAGCTCGTGCGGGCGATAATGGTCCCGGGGATGGCACGAGATTCCCTTTTCCGGGTCAAAAGGTATCATTTTCAACCAAATTAACGTGATTATCACATCAGAGAGCAGCAAAAAGCTCTGATCAAAAATGCATGACGAGAGCAGACTCGGTGCCAAAAAAGGCTACAGCAAGGCAACCGCCTTCAACTTCTTCGAACTGCTGAATCGCACAGTGACTTCACAACACTCGAAGCTACTCATTTTGGCTTCACCTGATCACCAGCGTGGGCGACCCCCAACACTTATTTCCTTTGTTCACTCAGCCTCTCTCCTGCTTGCACCCGACTTGTTGCGATGTACAATGAGGTATTTTCGAATCTACTAACCCATCGCCATGAATTCCGTTGACTAGAACGAGAATCGTGGATGCGATCAGCGAAATTCGCGACATGCTGTGTCGCCTTTTTGCACAATAACTTTAACGCACGTAACTGATGGTCACTGGATGCAAATACGATTTGTATTTATATGGACTAAATTCGAGGACTGACTGATCGCGCCGAAAGCAAATGAATGACTAGTCGTGGAGATCAAGTGAACGCTGTTAAATAATGGGCAGTACGTGTATGTGGGGCTCAGGTGGAGTCGACAGTGTGTGAGCTATTTTCGTTCGTTTTCAGTTCGCCACAGTGTTGACTCAACTGCAGCCTGAACGAGTTTCGCTAATTCCAGTGACCGGGCCATTAGAGACCTCAAACTTACGTCCCAATTCATTTGTTTTGTTTTCAATGTTTGCCGGCTCCACTCTGCTACTCTGTGTAGCGAGTACGTGTTGCATGTCGAAAAACCCACTGCCTCATGAGATCACCAATCGGTTCATCTGGAAGTGCGCCTCGCGTTATGCTTCAGGGAACCACTCTGGCACGCTTCCTGCCCATGATATCTCAGGTGTTTTTTTTTGTTTTTTGGCGACAGAAGACGAACCTCTCATCACGTTCCTGGAAGATCGGGAGCACGTTCCTCTTGATAGGCGCAAATTACAGGTTGCATGCATGCAGATACTTTGTTTGATTAAAGGCTTATTTACAGTTGAGTGATAATGAATGCGAGTGCGCGTCCAATCTGGATTTTCCAGATGGGGTTTCTAGCTAGAGTAATTGATAGTCATGTTACGTCGCGATCATCAAAATATTACGAAGAGTTCCCAGAAGTATAGCAGAATTGCGGTTGAGGAAAAACACGAGTAAGGCAGACAAATAGGTCGACTTATTCCAAATTTGCTGATAAGAGATTATTTAACTCAGGTTAAAGAAAAAAATAATAAAAATATTTTTTGTACATTTGCAGGCAGCTTCTTGATAGTAATTTTAGTCCATCTTTTATTTTATTCGAATTTTAATTTTAAAAAATAAAAAAAACTTGTTTAGCGAACTTTCAGATAAACTCTGCTAGATGAGCATAAGATTACGTAAATAACCTTGAACTTGTCCCGCCAGCTGATGCCCAGATTACGTCTCATTTGCATACTAAGTCTCGTGTCAATGCCCTTCTCGAACATATTGGAGCCTCTTTACACCAGCATGAGATTCGGAACAGGTTTACTCGCAGCACCAGCCATCAGTTTTTACTGCCACCTTGATAGAGATGGACGGGATCTACGTGTTTCTAGTCGCTGCACTGATAAGTTCTGCCCCTCTATCCGAGAGCCTCCAGTTCTCGTACGTGCAGGAGTACTTCACTGTCGAGTCAGCAAAGGGTCTCCAGGAGCACTTGTCCTCGAAAGTCGAGGGAATCGTCAGTCTGGCTCCATGTAAGAAAAATCCTTTGGTCGGGTAAACTGTCTCATATTTGGCCTTTTCAGACCTGGCGGGAGACGAGCTGCAGTGGATCGTGAGCCTGAAGGACTTCAAGATCAGCTTTTTCGACGATAATCCGGAGATCCTGGAGCTAAGCTGCAACGTATTCGTGGCCAATCCAGTTCTCAACACACTTCTCGTCGAAGAAGACGAGCTGTCATCGTGTCCGGACGAGTTAAAGTCTCAAATCTCAGCGGCCCTGTTCAGTGACGGCATTCACAAGGAAACCCCGGAGCTGATGAACTTCGTGAGCTTCAGCGACGCGAAATGTCCACCAGTGACTCGGAGCAACAGGACCGAGGGCAACAGCTGTCTGATTGAGACCAAGGTGGAGAGTCTGAATGACTGCACTTTGTCGGCTCCGGGAAAGAGCGAGGTCACTTCGAGGTACGTCAAGAGAAACTTTACAATCAGGGCAGAGTTCGACAAGTGCGACTTGGTGGTTACAAACTTGAAGGAATTGAGGACTGAGCGGTTCTACGAGGGGCGAGAGGGGGGCTTCATCAGGATCTTGGAGCGTTTTGGCCAGCTGGAGAGCGAAACCAAGGACGGCAGACACACTCCCTTGCCCGGAACCGTCATCGACCTGAACGCATCCGAGCCGAGCTGGAAGTGGTTCGAGACCTACAGCAAGATTGTCAAGACTCACGAGCTCCCACCGGCCGTCTAGAGCCAGTGTTATCATTCATTTAGAGGAAATAAATAAAAGAAAAATCTAAATGTCATCATCACGTGGTGACTGAACTTTGTCTGTTTCACCTTCCTAAGCTTCCAGTGTCTCAACTCATTATCATTCGTGTTTGGAAAACAGAGCCGCAAATAACGAAAACAAGCAAAAATCACCGAAAGCTTTATTTGCTCCTTATCACCTCCTCTTCGTTCTCGGCACGCCTATAAATTGCCGGTCTACGTGTTTTGCCGGCAGTTTGTCTCAAAAATCCAACCAAGCATGAAGTTTCTAGCCCTCTTGTCCGTTCTGGCAGCCGCCAGCGCCACCCCCACCACCGAACTGCCCTACCTGCAGCTCTACCGAGTGGCCTCTCTCCTCAACCCACCCTTCCTCCAGCTCAAGTAAGTCGAAACTCCCGCAAAACGTGACTCTAAAACGGCTTTTTAGGGACGGCACCCCGGGCCAGTACGAAGGGTTCGTCGTGGACTTGTCCGAGGAGTTCAAGAAGCGTCTTGACCGCGACTACGAGATCCGTCTCGTCCCCGACCAGAAGTACGGCTACGAAGACCCCCAGACGCACAAGTGGAACGGCCTCATCGGGTACCTCCTCGACGGCGAGGCTGACGTGGCAATCGCCGATCTCACCGTCAACGAGGCACGCAGCAAGGTGATCGACTTCAGCGACCCCATCGTCAACACGGGAGTCGGCATTCTGTACTCCTCGGAGGAGAACAGCATTCCCTTCTCCAACTTCGAGGAGCTCGTCAACAGCGGCATTCCTTTCGGAGTCGTCAAGGGTGGCTCCACCTACCAGTCCATCGTCTCCTCGAGCGACGCCGTGTTCCAGAAGGCTGCCTCGTATCTCGAGAGCCACCCAGACGCCCTCGTCGAGAGCAACGCCGTCGGATACGAGCGCGCAGCTGCCGGCCACTTTGCCTTCCTCTCCGAAGCCTCCACTTTCCCGCGAGTCTTCAAGCTCTACCCCCAGCTCAGACAGTTCGGAGACCTCATTCTGACCCGCCAGTACGCCATCGCCATCCCCAAAGGTAAGCCCTCTTGACGTGCGTCCCGAAGAGACCTCTGACTTGCGGACCTTCCAGAATCCCAGCGCCTCAGCCGCCTCAACAAGATCATCAAGGAGGTCCGCGAAGACGGCACCCTGGACCAGATCAAGACACGCTGGCTGATTCAAGAGAACTGAGCCGGCCAGATAACCAGTGACCTTAGTGAATGAATTTTAAATGTCTTAATACGTTAGAGTGTGTGAGTCTTATGAAATTGCTGATACTCCTCTAAGGCGGCAATCGGCATCAATTTAATCTAATTACCTAGCCAGTCGCGCAATTGTTTTGGGTTTTGTTTTGTTCACTGCATGAATGAGAGACGCGAGAAAAGACGAAATAAAGAAGTTAGAATTAATTTGTTTATCGTCCGAGGAAGACATGCTCGTGCCAGCTTCTGGTGAGTCCCCGGTTTCGTCCCTCTCCCTCACGCCACTGCAGCATCGTTTTCCAGCTTTCGTTCTGCTCTGCGTCTCGGTGGGAGGTCTACCAGCCGTCCCCACCGTCTCCAACTGGGACTCGATCTACGCCTACACCTTCGACTACGAGAAAGTCATGAACGACACCAACGTCGTGGTCCGCAGGGTGACGTTTTCGGCCGCCGTGCACCTGAGACAGGACCAGGAGAACTACAACTCGGTCGTGGCGTTCTTCGAGGAGCCCATCTACGACCACGAGGACTCGTATCACCGCAATCAGTACTTCAAGGAGAAACTGGAGGGCATCACGCTCCCCTTCAGAATCAACTACCACCACACTGGCCTAGTTCACGACATCGTGACGGATCCCGATGACACAGATCTGTCGGCCAAGTTCAAGAAGACTCTCGCGTCTCTCATGCAGATCGACTGGGGCTTCATCAACGCGATGACGGACCGGAGAGAGTTTGACTACAATTTCACGACGCCCGAAGTGACGATATTTGGAGAGTGTGACGTCAGGAATACGGTGACTCAGATTGGGGAGGGCAGAATCGTGACCAAGGACATTCTCATGGAGACCTGCATGCGGGACAAGACGTTCAGTCGGAGCAGCGTGAGCGCCGAGTTCAAGTTCAGGTCTTCGAGAGACCGTCTCTGTCATCTAATAACCCTCAACGGCATCGAGTACGTCCCCGACTCCGAGAGCTACAGCGTTCTGACGCAGCGACTCGAGTTTGTGGAGAACATCAAGAGCAGGATCAACGTTGACCCACGGAGGCTGACTGTCGATCGACTCATTATTTTGTGAACAAATAAAGAGAGATATTTTGTGGGGGTTTTAGTCTCTCAAAGCTATGCACGTCGCTTTCTCTCTCATGGTCCACAAGTTCTACCTCCGTATCAGTGAATTCCAAATTGTGAACGCGGAGGTTCCCCGATGATCTTGTACTAAGTGCAATTGTGCAACTACTAGTAGAATGTAAATATTATGAAGTCAACTCGTATGCATCTCCTTTAGTGAATCATTTCTTTTCAAGCGTTCAAAGCTACAGGGTTAGAAATTATCTCACCGGAAATGGAAGGTCTGTGTGAATCCCAGCTTTTTATGGAACGGTTTCCGGAAAGTCCCGAAATTACTAGAATTTTTTTGTTTCAGATTTTCATGAAAATCTATGAGAGCAATCTTTCTCGAAACTACATACGCCAACTTCTGTTTCTGTACACGATGGCTCCGAGGAAATAAGGGATAGATACTTTGCGCACTTTTGCGCATCGGAATCGACCCTAACCTTCGTCGAAGGAAAACAACCTGTTGGTGTTAGCTTGAATCGAAGCTTCACCGTGTCAAACGAGTCTCCCAAGTGCTTTTTCTCCCAAATCACGAGGGTGACGACCTTTGGTGGTGCCAGAGTGAAGAGTCAGCCACGTCTATTTTGAGTGAAACTTTCGAGTGCTTTTTGAACCTGCAGAAATTCGAGTTAACAGGGTCTTTCTGGGACGACTTTGTACTGACGGAGGATTTTCTAGAGCCACACTCAATTATTTTGGACTTTCATCCACTTGTTTAGCCCCCTCACTCCTCCCCCCTTCTTTAAAAGTAGTGCAAAAGCAATCAAGTTGTCATATTTTTCAGTTACTAACCCTCCCAGAAGCTTTGAAAGTTCTCTGTACGTAAAACTGTTCTCAAAATGGAATAAAAATCTATTTTTGCTCTCTCAAAGTTTAGAATTCTCCCCCACCACAAAAGCGAGTAAATTCTTCACAACGTGAGTATGAATGTGATTGAGTATACGCGGAGGTTTCGCGGACTATGTACATCGTATCATCGTGCAACTACTATTAGTTGAATGTAAACATTCTCATGAAGAAAATCATCACACTACACATAGTGATGTAGCTCATTGGTTCCGCGTTTGCCAAGAGACAAAATTGTTCAGTAAATCATTTCTCTTCGAGTGTTCAAAACAACAAGACGCGAGCTCAGTGTACCGATAACACAATGGAAAATCTGTGTGAAGCCCAGCTTTTCATGCAAAAGTTTCCAGCGAAAGTAAGTGCCTCTTGGGACAGCCACACAAATTGCTAAGGGAATATTTGCTTCAGATTTTCGTAAAAATCTTCGCAAGCAATTTTGCACGAGACTACGCAGACTGCTGTTTCTGCACTCGATGGCACAGTATATTGAAACTGCATTCCTCCGAATCTATAAAAGATGACTACTTTGTGGACTTTTGCGCATCGGCGTTGACACTGACGTTCGTCGAGGAAAAACCACCTGTTGGTGCCAGCTTGAATGAAAACTGTTTCGTGTGTGACGAGTCTCGCAAGTGCTTGTTCTCCCAGATTGCAAAAGCAGTGACTACTATGAAGCTGCCAGAATCAGCCTTGTTCATCTGGAGCGAAACTTTCGAGTGCTTCCCGAGCTTGCACAAAATCGAGCTAACACGGACTAGCTGGGACCTCGAGCTGACTGCAGAGTCCATGGAGTCACACCCGCTGGAGAACTTGAAGCATCTCCACTTGACGGGAACCGTGAGTCAGTGGGTGAGCGAAGAAACGCTGAAGAGCCTGAGAAGAGTGCCGTTTCTGACTGCCGATTCGGTGGAAATTTGTGAGAATGATAAGACCTTCCATACTCACAAACTCTTCGAAGTAGATGAGTCAGTCATAAAAAATGTTGGGAAATCCAAGTCATGTGCTAAGACGAAGAAGTTCAATCTGAATGGAAACAAGCCTCTCACGCTGCAGGATTTGGTGGAGGACTTGCTGACAGAAACTTATAAGGACTCAAATCCCAACAACACTTTTTTGGATTCCACCT
This sequence comes from Forcipomyia taiwana, assembly GCA_963930915.1. NCBI lineage: Eukaryota > Metazoa > Arthropoda > Insecta > Diptera > Ceratopogonidae > Forcipomyia > Forcipomyia taiwana. The sequence continues at coordinate 167,520 of CAWVOI010000041.1, forward strand.
TTGTCCCTGATCCATCTGCGAGGTACTTCGTACCTTCCTTTGGCAACACCACTGAGCCAACCCCAGGAACGTCTTCTAGTTCTGAGCCCAAAAATCTCTCCTTGCCAGAAATAGTTCAGCGGAACGGGAACCTGTACCTATCGGGCAATGACACGGCTTGCTTCTTCCGCCACCAGCCCACCACGCTACCAAACATATTTGCCATCCACGTTTCAGGAGGAACTTGCCATCTCTGCCTGAAGAATCTTTGCCAAAGCTTCCCATTGGTGCGGGAATGGCACATGAAGTATCTCAACGAAAAGGCCTTCAACATAATGGCTGACATCTTTGTTGACATCAGGGTTCTGACGGCAACGAACATGACGGACATTTTGGAGTTCTTTCACAAGGCGACTGAGGCAGAGGTTTCTAGGAACACCAAGTACTTTGCCCACCTCGAGAGGCTCAGCCTGCGAGAAACGAACCTCGTTGACTTCTTCAAAGTGAAGAACGAGAAAAAGAACTGGCCACTCATGCCTGTACTACATGACCTCGAGCTGGAGTTTCTGTTCCCCCAAAAGTACGACGTGGAGAGTTTGGTGTTTTCCACCCCAGAAGTAAGAAGCCTGAGGAGTAACATCAGGCCGACTACCAATGAGATATGGGTGATGTCGTGTGGCTGGTCAAAGTTGAGGGACTCGAACGTTTGTGGGATCGTGAGATACAATTTCTGGGACCATAGGCCGCGTCGAAGACCGAGGCCTTATGAAAACCTTATGTCCAAACATCCGTTTCTCTAGTTCCGTTCCTGGTAAATTTTATGTAGCAATAAATGATTGTATTTTTGAAAATTTAAAAGTCTCTTTGAATTTGGATCCGCTTCCCGTCAGCAGTCTACTTGAGCTCGCGCTTGGCCTCTTCCGGGCACGCGATCTGGTGCAGGAACTGGATAAGCGTTCGCACGGGTCTTCCAGTCATCCTGCTGGTCTCCAAATACGGCACACCCCAGCAGTTCTTCTTCTTCCCAGTTCCCGAGATGTCCATGTGAAGCCAGTCCAGACACGGCACGAAGGCTTTCATGAAGGCCGCTCCCAGGCACGCTTCTCCAGCTCCCTGACCCCTGTTGCTCAGATCCGTGCTGCTGAACCCACTGACGTTCTTCGAGAAGTGCTCCAACGAGGGCAGTAGCCAGACTCGGTCGCCCGTGAGGGCGCCTGCCTTGCGGATCTGCTGCCAGATGTAGTTGGAGTTGGTGAAGATGGGGGTCGCTGCTCCTCCGATGGCCCGTTTGACGCCCTGAAAGTGAGTTTCTCGATTACTCGATCATCTTGTGAACTGATAAGCTCATTACCTGAGAGAACGTGCCAACGTCAATGACGAGACGGGGCTGGAAGGCACCCTGTCCGTAGACCGTGGGGTCCGCCAGGAGCAGGTGGTGCACGAGCTCGGTGCTGTGGATGCCGACGTGTCTGTCGTTGAGCGTCTGGATCACGTCCCCGGGCTTGAGGGCCATTCCGGAGGGCAGGTTCTCGCACACCGGAACCATCCCGATGATGTTAATGGGCAGTGAGAGGGCTGCAGCGGCTCTGACTGTGGCGATGATCGAAGCAGCGCCAGCCATGGCGGCGTGAGAGTGATCGAGATCGCGAGGGGACCTCAACCCCACTCCCCCGCTGTTGAAGGTGATGCCACTCCCGAGCAGCAGAACGGGCTTCTGGTTCGAAGAGTCGCCGCAGTAGTGGAGCTCGAGCAGAACGGGGTGCTCGCAGGAGCTCTTGCTCACAATCAGCATGGACTGGAAGTTGTGCTGCTCCAGCCAGTCGAGGTTCCGGATCTCCGTGTGAACGCCACATGGACAGAGCGCATCTACTGCGGTCTGGGCGAAGGCCAGGGGGGTGAGCTGGTTCGAGGGAGCTTCGCAGAGGGTCCGGGCGAAGTTCTGGGCGTCGGCCTTGAACAGGCCTCTGGTCCAGTCGTCGATCTCGCCGGACTCGTAGAGCTCCAGCTTGGGAATCGGGAGTCTGTCGGTCCGGCACTTGTTCTCCTGGTACCTCCAGATGGCGAGAGCGCTGCCTTCTGCGGCCTGCTCCGGGTACTCCATGGGGTCCACGTGGATGGTCTGGCAACCCTCGTCCCTCAAGACTCTGGCCCCGAGACCGGCGGCAAATCTGGCGTTCTCCAGGCCCAGCTCGAGGGCCTCAAGAGCGCAGTAGCCGACTCCTTCCTGCCCTAACCCCACGAGACAGATGGAGCCAAACTCGTCGTCGAGGCCGTTCAGGGTCTTGTGCTGCCCCAAGCGTCCCTGGAACTTGGAGTTCTCAGTTATGAACTGCGAGAGCAGCCCGCTGTGCTTGCAGTCAAAGTGCTCGGCGTAGGATGAGAACTTTGGCTTGCCGTCCTTCTCGTCGGGCTCGTAGAAACCCAGGACCAGACCATTCTGGGAAGGAAGCGAACTCATGAAATCCAAAATGGAGGATTGGAAATTTACGTACCCGGCACGCCGAGTCCTCGGAGGGACAGGCCTGGGAGACTTGACGGGTTTGGCGAGGCAGATTCGAGTTCAGGAGTTTGACAGAGTTCAAAACTCTCTTTTGTGGAATCGCTCTTAATACACTCAACATGCTGGTTCGCCAATTATGTTACCTTGATTGCCTCGAAGAAAAATGATTCTGGAAACTGCCAGCCTACTTGACACGATTTTTCATTTTGTCACCAACTTTGCCCGGCCTACGAGGGGTATGAAAACTAAAATTAACGACCGATTGGAGTGCACGTGCTCTAGCATCTCTCGGAAGTACCACATGGAGCAGACATATCGGACGGACAAATCAAACACTCAAGTGCATTTTTTTCTAAGTGTTGAAAATCCACTAAACATTAGGAGCACTGAATCTTTTGTAGCACCCATAAGTTCATTAAACTGTTGATAAATATATAGCAGGCCAGTTTGGGTGTAGTGCAAGCATTCCCCAATTTCACTTGCCTGTATCCTATTTATAGATTGATTTGTGTGAATTCTGATTTCACTTGCTCGATAAGAAGCAGAGTTATTGATTCCAAAAAGTAAATAAAATCTCAATGAAAGGATTCAAAAAAGTATTTATTCATTCAAACATTCTTTCATATTTTCTAATCCACTTGATGAGGTAATAAATTGAGTAGGAGCATATTCCACTTGTGCGCTCCTATCATTAGTGAAGAATAAAAATAATAATAAGTTGTGTCACCAAACGATTTGATTCGTCCCACGCTTGTAATCGTTTCAATCGGAGGAGGAGCTGCTAGAACTCGATCGGCGACTCTTCTTCGACTTTTTGCTCTTTTTCCCCTTCTTGTGGTGTCTTTTGTGGGAGTGTCCTTTTTCAGAACCTGACGAGGAAGAGGAGACGTCTCGCTGCTTCTTGTGTTTCTTCTTTTCGAGACTCCTCGACCGGCGACCAGGCTTTTGGTGGCTCCTCGACCGGGAACGATGTCTTTCTCTTCTTCTGTCATGACCAGGAGACCTGCGACCTCGAGATTTTCCACGACTTCTGTCTCGAGAACCCCTTCTGTCCCGGCCTCTGGACCTGGATCTGTCTCCTTTTCGTCCTCTGGACCTGGATCTGTCTCCTTTTCGTCCTCTGGACCTCGATCGGTCTCTATCCCGGCCTCTAGATCTTTGTCTGTCGTTCTGTCGGGACTCCTCTCGGTCCCTGCCTCGAGATCCTCGTCTTTCCTGGTCTCTGGAATGTGCTGGTCTGCCTCTCTGGCCATTCCTTTCATCGTCTCGTCTGGAGCTACTTCTTTCTCTAGAACCCCCTGAAGCCACTCGTTTCGCCGGTCCTCTGAATCTCTGAGGACTGCGGGACTTTCGTTTCTTCGAGTCATCCTCCTTGATCGTCCAGCGGCCCTTCCCCTTCCACTGGATCCGTGACACCGATTGGGAAAAGTCCACGTGAATGCGCCGGTCGTCGATCAGGACGTTGTCCATCTTGAAGTAGGCCTCCTCGCATGACTTTTTCTCCTCAAACTCGATAAACGCGTACTGCAGAGACTCGCCACTGACACGGTCCCGGATGACTTCCGCGTTCTTGATCTTCCCGAAGCGGCTGAAGATTATCGTCAAGTCGTCGTCTGTGGTCACGGGGTTGAGCTTGCATACGAACAAAACGTTTTCAGGCGGCGCCACATCGGCATCTGGGAGGTCTCCGACGATCTCCAGAATCGTAGCTCTGGCCTTTGCTTCCTTCTCCGCCAGCATCTCGTTGATCTCCTCCTCCGTCTTGCCCTCGGTGTCGTCGATATCCTCGTCCGCCGCAATCCTACCTCCTGCGAGTCGGTCCGGGGTCGGGGACGGAGACTTGCTGACCTTCCGGAACCCTCGAGGGTCGCTAAAGGGGTCCTCCAGCACCACCGTGTGCGTTATACGGATGTCCTTGTAGGGTCTGTGGGTGGTGTCGCATATCGCCTCGTTCAGCTTCCTCAGCACCTCGTGGCCCTCGGTCACTTCCCCGATCACGCAGTGGAGGCCATCCAGGGATGTCAGGTCTGGGCCCAGAGTGAACATGAACTGAGACCCCACCATTCCCTCTCCAGCTCCCACCATAGAGAGCAGCCCTGGCTCAGAGTGACGGATCTTGGGCACCATCTCGGCCTGGAAGAGTCGCTTGCTTTTTCCCTCCAAAACTCCCCAAATCGAGTCTCCACCGTCTCCTTTGCCAGTTGGGTCTCCCGTCTGGGCAATGAACTGCTCCTGGATCGTGTGAAACAGGTTGTAGTTGTAGTACTTTAGCTTGCAGAGCTTCAGGAAGTTTAGACAGGTTTGCGGTCGCTCCTTGAGAAAGAGATCCACCGTGACGTCGCCGATGGTCGTTTCAATCACCACTGACATGTTTTAGGCGCTTTTATCCAAGTCCCTCGGCTCTATCAGTAATCAAACAGCAATTAAGTTGTGAAATTCCGGAACAAACGTTTGAAGTAGCATTGAAAACGATTGAAAATATTCCCCCGGTTGTTGTTTACAAGATTTAGAGGAGCGCTCCTAGACTCACCGATCAGCTGACTCACACCTAGACTGGGCTGTCCATCGGCAGTCTATGCCATCCTTAATTTAAGTCGCAAAAACAAGCAACAAAATCGGAATTCGCGTCAAAACCAAATAAGAAACCAGCACACATGAAGTGAGGAATCGCTCACCGCACAAAAGATGGATCTCGACGAGGAGGACGAGGTGGGACAAATGTTCCACAACTCGGTGCGGGAGCAGATCGTATGTAGAACAAAGTCGATGTAGGTCAATTTCTCCTCAAGAGCTCTCAAAATTCCAGATATTCCTGCTCCTGTTCATGCTGCTGTACATCGGCAGCTTCGCGCTCATCGGCCGCTTCAGGAGACGCGACAAGGAAGATCTGTATTCGTCGGACGAGGACGAAATCATAGTGTATCGAATCAGGCAAGTCCCAGAGACCACGTAAGCTCGTCCGTTATGTGCTCATTTTGCTGCTTTTCAGCTTGTGGCTGTGCACATTCAGCCTGGCAGTTACTATTGGGGCCGCCCTGCTTCTGCCCATCTCGATCGCGAGCAACGAGGTCCTCCTGCTGTACCCCAACAGCTACTACGTCAAGTGGCTCAACGGAAGCCTCATCCAGGGCCTGTGGAACTACATTTTCCTGTTCTCCAACATGGCCCTCTTTGTGTTCTTGCCCTTTGCGTACCTCTTCGCCGAGTCCTCCGGCTTCTTCGGCCACCGCTCGGGACTCCTGGCGAGAGCTTATGAGACAGCAGTGGTGTTCGTGCTGCTGGCGTTCGTCGTCCTGGGCCTGACGTTCGTTCTGTCGGCGTGGGTCGACCCCGAGAGGAGCAGTCTACAAACGCTTCTGAGTAAGTCGTGTCCAAGGCCCGAATTACCCTTCTAACTCGCTCATTTTCAGACATCGGGACGTACTACTTGCCATTCTTGTACTCGTGCATCTCGTTCTTCGGAGTCCTGCTGCTGCTCGGTAGGTTCGATTTATTGTTCTATATTCAAAAGCTCAAATGCATATGGGATTATCTAAAAGCATGGCTGATTGACGATCGGGAGGTCTAAGATGTGTCCATAGGTCCCGCCTCGCTCGCGGTCTCGCTCGAATTGTCCGACTCCGGCTGCATTTTCTCCCCCTCAATGTTGCTGATGATCTCCTCGATGTATTCGATGTCCTTGGGGTTGAGTTTCTTGGCGTCCGCGACGCTCCTTTCGTAGTTTCGTACCTCCCCGAGACAGTAGTAGCCTTTGGCCCGGTACAGCCAAGCCCGGAGGTTCTTGTCGTCCAGCTTGTCCAGGACAAAGTCGCAGTCGATGATGGCTCGCTTAAAGAGTCCGAGTCGGATGTAGGTGAGAGCTCGGTTGTTGTACAGAATCGGGCTGTCACGGACCGTGTCGATGGCCTTGCTGTAGAAGTTGACGGCCGCCTCGAAGTCGCCGTTCCTGAAGGCCTGATTGCCCGCCTTCCTGAGTCCCTGGGCTATTTTCTCGCGCTCCTTTCTCTCGCGATACCGCTTCTTGGCGTCTGATTCGACGGCTGCCATGAACCCAAGCTGGTCCAGAGTCTCGGGACCGTCCCCAGAGCCTCCCATCTCCTCTAGGGCCTTCTTGTTGATGACGGAGCGGTCGTTGGTGACTCGTACGATGCACTCTTCGATGTTCATGTTCTCCAAGGCCTGGTTTCCGTGGAGAAACCTGCAATAACATCAAATCTGGGTGTTTTTGGAGTCTCTTAAAGGTCTCAAAAGAACTTACTTGTCAGCGAGCTCCATTCCTTTGTCACTATCGACTTTGACGTCACTTGCCATGAGGTTCAAGATCCCCATAACCTCGTCTACCTTCGCCTCGAAGCCTTTGAGTTCGGCTTCATCCTCCGCGGACAACATTTTGATGAGGTTCTCGACACGCCGAGCTGTGTAAATTGTAAAATATTGATTACACAAAGTGTAAGTGTCTGATTTGCTCGATTTCAATTTTTTCGAACGCCAAAGAGCTCGGGTTTTTTTGCGTCTTTCACACAGGAAAACTCTGCACTACTGAACAAAGAGCTCCTTGCTCATTTCGATGCAAAACTCCAATACAAAGAGGCTTTGAAAATTGATGAGATGCCAGAATTATGGTGATGGGGCGATAAAATGGCTTACTGCCTGTCAGGGCCTATAAATTTGTGTTTTTCTCTTGCGTGCCGCGACTTACTTCCAATCTGATTGAGGGAAAACAACAAACTCCAGTGACTCGAAAAAAGTGAACGCTTGTAGGGCTCGGCAAAGGGCGCTGCGATGGTTGCTATGGCTTGTTTGCCGCCACCCGTCAGTTGTCCGTCCCAGCGTGCGAGGTTGAGGGCAATCACGAGCTTGCATGTTGCGGCTGATGTGTGAGAAGATGAGCAAACTTTGATTAGAGGGAAACTAATAAAATTTTTTTTTATTTTAATTTTCCAGTTTTTACCCCACTCGGTTTCGTTCGACTGTTCGGGGTAATCGGAAACGTTCTTGTGAAGCCCCACCTGTTGCGCGACGTCAACGACGAGTATCACGCCTTCAACTTCGAGGAGGCGACTCTCAAACGCAAACTGGCCGCTCTAGGCGTCCCGAGTGGCGCCAATTCGCTCAACAACATCAAGACAATAAATATAAATCCGGCAAAACTGTGCTCTGGTTTCTACGACCTGTACCAGATCAGGCCTATGAACGGCGCCGATCCCCGAAATGTCGAAATTTTCAGGCTAAACGAAAGACTGCGAGAACTCGAGGCTGAGAGACGGGCACTGGAGAAGCAGAGGTCCTCGTCGGCGTTCCAGAGGAACTTCGTGTACCCCGTGGCCATGCTACTGCTCCTCGTGCTGACGGGAATCACGGTCCTGCTCGTGGCCCAGAATACAATCGAGCTTCTGATCGGCATCAAGGCCCTGCCTCTGAGCTCGCGCCAGTTTACCCTCGGAATCCAGTCTCTCTCAATGCTGGGACCCCTGGGAGCGGCCCTGGAGTTCGTGATAATCTGCTACCTCGGCGCCACCTCCACCGTAGGTCTCTACACCATGCCATCCGTGCACAAGATGCGGCCTCATCGGAAAAAGACGTCGCTTTCCCAGCTGATTCTCAACTGCGCCATTTTGCTCATACTAAGTTCTGCTTTTCCACTGCTCGCGAGAATACTAGGTGAGCATTTGTCATAATTCGCGGTAAAAAAATTCTAAAAGGCTTCCTTTCAGGCATCACAAACTTTGACTTGCTCGGCGATTTTGGGGAAATCGAGTGGTTGGGAAGCTTCAGCTTCGTTTTGCTCTACAACGTAAGTTTGTTTCATTTCCTGTCCAAACTTGAGGTCATTTTTGCTTACCTTTCAGGTAATATTTGCGACGGCCGCCGGACTCTGCATTTTCTTCAAATTCACGACCACAGTTCGACGCGAACTCGTAGCCCGGTTAGTTGAAAACTACATTACCATTTCGAGCTACTTGTGTGTTTTTACGATTAATTGACTAACTCAGAGACTAACATGTGTTCTAACGCATTAACGAAACTAGTAATTCATATTAGCTTAAAGCTAGTCAGAGTAGGAACTTTCTGAGTTTCTGCACTAGATAGATGAAACACTTGTTATTTATTGCAAAAATCAGTCGAATATAGCGAAATGTTTAAAACGAAATAGCTGTGTGTGTTTTTGTTCCTTTCTTCTAAATTTACATGATTTCTCCCTTCATTTCTAGATTGGGCTCCCTTTTCGGCTATAAATTAAATGAAACGAAAGACTCTTGCGACGCCGAACCTCCGAAAGTCGAAGAGGCAGAATGTAAGAAAGACATGTAGGACGGTAAGCAGAAGATCATCTCAGCAAAAATGTGACGAAACTTGACTTGAATCAATTTCAAAATATAGAGTTGACTCCGCAACATCTGCTCTAAAGTTGGTTTGGAGGTGAAATGCATGTGTGTGAGTGAGTCGATATTTGCCCAGCCGTTGAAAATAATGCTTGCGTGCGCAGTGTCAAAGCCCGGCTAGCTCAGTCGGTAGAGCATGAGACTCTTAATCTCAGGGTCGTGGGTTCGAGCCCCACGTTGGGCGCATTTTTTGACATCCTTGGTGTGCCATGAAAATTTTAGAGCTTTATTTTTGCAAACTTGGAGCCGATGATAAGAGTCAGGTTGCGTCATCCATCAAGCGCACACAAAATTTTTATTATATACCAAAGCAAAGGCACCGATTTTAAATTTTAGTTGTAATGTAATGCAAAGATACTCAGTTTTTTGGAAAGGCGATTACGTAGGCTATTTTTTCACTGCAAAAAACGATTCCCAAATTTTGTCCATCCATAAAAAATACCATGAAATTGCGATGGGTAAAATATGGGTTAACGCAAGACGTTGTGCAGTACTTGAACGACGAATTGGTGTGCGGTGGTTGAAAATTGTACAAAAGTGGGCGATGTGTATGCCCGGCTAGCTCAGTCGGTAGAGCATGAGACTCTTAATCTCAGGGTCGTGGGTTCGAGCCCCACGTTGGGCGCATTTTTTGCCTCCTTCAGGGGCCTCTGATATCTTGTTTTCGGCTAACTCAGACGGTACGAGTCCAGTTTGCTTGTTTTTCTGTTGATGTGGTGTCTAAAAGCTTCGTGATCGCCTCAATATTTATAAATTTGTAGGGACTGTAATTTTAAGTTTAAATTTAGTTTATTTATTTGATTCCAGGCACAATTTTGTAACTTGCAGAAGTCAGAAGTGAGATTTTAAAATAAAATAAACATGGTTTTTACAAATGGTCCTTTATTTTTAATGTCAAGAAAATGAAAAAATACTTGTAATACTTTTAAAAAAATAAGCACAGAATTAAAAGTCTTCAAATAATCCCTCTTCTACTTACCTGGCAAGCACCTAACACTTGTTGAATCTCCAAATGGAGGCGTCGTCGCAAACATAAACGATGACGTCTGCATTCCGTGAAAACGAGGTCTGTCTGACGGCGTTGTTGCATTTGGGATGCTGCAGTATCGAGTACTTGAGCTTCGTGGGATCGTCCTCGCCGTCTAGGTTCCACACGTAGACCTTCCCCTTGGTGTTTCCCAGGGCAATGTGGGTCCTCCAGAAGTCCATGGAGAACCTCATGAACCACAGCTCGCAGTCTTTCAGGGGGAACTTGTGAACCACCGTTACGTTTGTCTCGTCCGCCTTCAGCTGGTTGATGTCGTCCTCGAGACGCCCTGGTTTCCAGCACACGATGTAGTTCTCGCAGGACTTGGACATGACGAAGTCACCGTACCACCGCACGCAGTCGACATAGTTTCCGTGGATGTCGCGGGTGGAGAAGAGCGGGAAGTTCTCCCGGACCGTGTTGAAGCACCGCACCACGCGTTTCTGGTCGAACGTGTAGCTGTTCTGGATGGCCTCCTTGAGCTTGTCCTTCTCGAGACTCCAGAGCTTCAGGCTGTGGTCCATGCCACTGGAAACGATTCTGCTACCGATGATGTCGAAGTCAGCGCTTATGACCTCGTCTCGGTGCCCCTCCACGCCCCCGAAGATCGCAATGCAGATGTCCGTCTGTACGTTCCAGAGCCTCAGGGAGTGATCCTTGCTGGCTGAGAGCACCAGATAGGGCTGGCGTGGGTGGAAAGTGACCTCGTTGATGGAGTTTCCGTGTCCAATGAAGCTGCGATAGCAGTGGGGCTTAGTTCCTCCCAAGCTGAATATCCTCACGACCCCTCTGAGACCGGCTGCTGCGAGAATGGGGTTGCCAGAGTCCTCCTCGTAGGACCAGGCGCAGGTGTAGAAGACCTCCTCGTTGTCGGGGTCAGCGAAACACTGCACCAGCTTGAGGGAGCCGTCATCGGGACACTCGTAGATGGAGACGCGGTTGCTCCCGACCGTGGCGAAGACGGGGGGCTGCGGGGGCTTGATGTGCCGGTTGAACTGGACTCCGAAGAGGGCTTGTCCGTGGTCCTCCTTCACCGCTGACCTGGAAAACTCACAATTGTACTTCTGTGGCGATGGTTTCAGTCACAAATCTCACGAATACTGGTAGAAGGCCGTGGGAACTGCCGCCGCTATTCCTCGCTTCTTCCCCTTCTTGGTGGGACTGCAGCTCCGGGAAGTGCGGTCCGAGTTGCGCGTCGTCTCGCTGGCAGTGCTCAGAGTCTCGTCCTGAACCGAAACGAAACATAAATTGCCGAATCCGAACTCAGTTTGGTTTCCTTCCTTACCAGCTCAGAGTCTGACTCCTTCTCCTTCTCGACTGTCTCGTCTGCTCCAGCTACTTTGACCTTCTTCATGATTCCAATTCAATCAATGAGGAGCCTTTGAGATGAGAAAACTACCTATAAATTCAATTCAGAAATTGGCGGAAACGATTGCCGCTATTAATTGTTTGTTGTTGAAGGAGAGCGAAGCGGTTCTTCAGAAAGAGAGAGCACGAGACCAGCTGATGTTTTCAAAAACTTCGTTGGAACGATTTTCGTCTAAACAACTTTATTCCAATATCGGGTGTAAATTTCACACTTTTCTACATGAATACCAGAACATCCTTTTTCCTGCGTCCATTTTCATTTCATCACTTGATTGTAAAACTTTTCATAAGAAAATCATTTTATTGGTGAAAGGTTTTAAAATCGGCCCAACAGCAAGTGGCTTTTGTCATAAGAATTAGAGGGCTTTTGAGGTATTTGTCTCAGGTTGAAAATACAATACTGAATTTTGTGAGTTTGGGGCATTTGAACGTAAGTGACTCGCGGAATGAAATAATACATAAATTTACTACACATGTAAATTAAGGTGAATCTAGATAAACTTAGTGACGTTCCTCCCAGCGCTGGTGCTGCTCCGAAGAGTAGTGCGTGATTTTGACGTGGATGGCTTGGTGTTTCTCGAATTTAGGCGGGATGGCACACAGACGGTAGGTCACCTCGTCGCCCGGCAGTGGCACGAACTCTCCTTCAATGTCAGAGATGTGCACGAAAATGGGGTCTCCTCCGTTTTGGGGGGACACAAAGCCGTGCCCTCGGTTGCGGCAAAAGTCCTTGATTGTTCCGTGCTCGATTGGGTTTTGCATTGCACGTTCGCATCTACAAAGAAACACAAAGTTGAGAACAGTGGGGTTTAGCAAATACGGATCAGGTTGTTATTTGTTCCAAAAACTTCTGACATGTATTTCTTAGTGTAAAATTAGTCGATTTAGGGCTTCAGGGCCAATTTAAGTTCCCAAAAATTTTTGGCCGAAAATCCCGAGATGGGGTTTGCGTTAACGAGTGGAGGTTTGGCCGGAATAGAAATTTCAGGCAAAAAATTATTTTCTCCGATTTTCAGTTTTTCGGCCCGAAAACTCTAGAAATGTGTTCCCTTAGGTAAATTTAGCCATTTAAGAGCCTCAGGGACCATTTTAGCTACAAAAAGTTTTCGGCCAAAAATCCCGAAATCGAGTTTTCGTTAACGAGCAGAGGTTTGGCCAAATAGAAAATTTCAGGTGAAAAAAATTTTTTTCTCCAAAATCAATTTTTTCGACCAAAACTCTTCGTTAACGTGATTCAGGGGGTAAACTTAGTCAATTGAAGGCTTCAGGGACCATTTTCGCGACAAAAAATTTTTGGCCGAAAATCCCGAAATCGAGTTTTCGTTAACGAGCGGAGGTTTGCCATTTTATGAATTTTAGGTGAAATTTTTTTTTTCTCCAAAATCCACTTTTTCGACCAAAATTCTTCGTGAAAGTGATTCAGGGGCTAAACTTAGTCAATTGAAGGCTTCAGGGACCATTTTCGCGACAAAAAATTTTTGGCCAAAAATCCCGAAATCGAGTTTTCGTTAACGAGCGGAGGTTTGCCATTTTATGAATTTTAGGTGAAATTTTTTTTTTCTCCAAAATCCACTTTTTCGACCAAAACTCTTCGTAAAAGTGATTCAGGGGCTAAACTTAGTCAATTGAAAGCTTCAGGGACCATTTTCGCGACAAAAAATTTTTGGCCAAAAATCCCGAAATCGAGTTTTCGTTAACGAGTGGAGGTTTGGCCAAAATTGGAATTTTAGGTGAAAAAATTATTTTCTCCGATTTCCACTTTTTCGGCCCGAAAACTCCAGAAACGTGTTTCTTTAGGCAAATTTAGACGTTTAAGGGCTTCAGGGGCTATTTAAGCGAAAAAAAATTTTGGCCAAAAATCCCGAAATTGGGTTTTCGTTAACGAGCCGAGGTTTGGCCAAAATTGGAATTTCACGTGAAAAAATTTTTTTTCTCCAAAATCCACTTTTTCGGCCCAAAATCTCCAGAAACGTATTTCCTGAGGTAAATTTAGCCGTTTAAGGGATTTAGGGACCATTTTAGCGACAAATTTTTTTTGAGTAAAATTAACTTGAAGCTTCAAGCTTGAAGTGCATTTCGATGTCCAAGATTGCAGTAGGTACCAAGATGTACAATACCCCCTTGAGAAAAGAGAAGGATGTGGGTGGTGTTATATTTGTTTTTAGCAAATAATTGATACGAAAATAGTTGTACTTTTTCTGTTAACGTAAACAACGCGTATTTTAGGAATTTCAGGAGAATCCGGTTTTGCGGCACCCACTGCGGTTCTTTTCTCTCCGATATTTTTAAACAATTCACAGCGCAATATGTTGTTGTATATTTTGAAGTGCGCGTCGTCTTTCGCCACTGGTGCCTTGATGACCATGAGACAGAATATCTAATATCTCATCAGGCCATCATAACACACGTACTCTGTCTCTGACATAGTCCTTATCTGGCCGCCGCCACTATGTCACACCCGGCTTTCACACACCCCCGCTCTTGGTACTTACGTTGAATTCGTTCGGTTCCGCCTCGTTATGATGGGACTGGGAAGCTGCAAATGGACACAACGGTCGAATGTAATTAAAAGCGATAATTAAATGATAGGCTAGTCAAGGTCGTGGGAAGAGCGATGAAATGTCCCAAACCTCATATATGCGTACCTGAAGTGAATTTGATCTTGGGCTGGGCATGTTTGGGCTCAAACTTCCATTGTTCTCCATGTTTCCGGCTATTTTTTGAGATGACACGTTAAAGAAGCAAGGTAGCAATCAAGATAGCAAGGTTTGAGCAAGATTTTTCCGTGGTTTTAGATAAAAAGTGCTTAAAATTGCGCGGCGACGTGCGATGAACTTTTCGCTCCTTCCAAATGGAGTTCGTCCCAGCTGGCAAAACCTCATTTTGACATTTGGCCGAAACGGTTGAATCGGTTTATTTACATTTTTCGACTCAAAATAGAACTTTCGATGGTCTTCTAAAACCCAGTATTTTGTGGTTCTTCCGCCATAAAAACAAGTGACAACTACCGAAACCAAGCAAACAAAATGTCGTTATTACGAAAAGAGGTGAGATTCATTCAGAAATAGGGTGTTTTCAATAATATTTTGACGACGAAAATAATTAAAAACGCTGCATATATTTCAGGTACTTCGAGCGTTCAAGGAGCTTCATTTGACACGCAAGCAGGTCTTTCAAGGAGACGTGAGAGCTCTGGAGGCCGCGAGGCTCAAAATCAATCAGGAATTCAGCAACTCGAAGAGTCTGACCGACGAAGCTGAAATCAAGCAGGTAAGCTCAGATGTCCATTTTTTGCGCTCTACTGAAAGACCTTAATACCCCAGAAACTCGGCCTGGCGGAAGGAGTCATCAAAGAACTCCGAACCAACGTGATCCAGGCCATCGAGAAAAAACCAGGAGTATTCGGTAATATTTGATATTCCTCGAAAAATTCAGGCTAACCGAAATTTCTTGCCAGAGGCCAATATCCGAGATGAAACGACACGGCTGGACAACTACCCGTTTGACCCGAACGCCAAACTCCCGCCACCTCGCCAAAGAAAGTGCAAATAGAGAACTCGGCTGATTTACGAGCATGTAGATAAAAGTAGGCTAGACAATAAACATAAAGGATGAAACACGGGGGGACGATCAGATGTTGCGTCTCCCTCCCAAATCCCAATTCGTATTTGTTTACAAAATTCGCGACGGCGCAATACCCGGCTATCGATTTTTCTCAGTGAGGCAGAATTGTTAGTTGTGTATCGATGCGACAAATGTTTCCACCTCTCCTCGGGAGCTGAGTCACGCAAAAAGTTTCAAAGAAAGTGCATTTTTCGCGGTTCCCCGAAAATTCCCGAAAAACCCCCGAAACTCGAGTAGACCCGGTTTTGGCGAAAAAAAAGTCGGGGCCAACAGGTGAACAAAGAAAGTCTCTCTCCTTCCTTTCCTGGAAATTTAATAGTGCCAGAGGTGTCTAGCCCAACAGCCTTCGAGTTATGGCGCTCGACTTTGCAGCTACGTATAAAATTTTAGTGCTAGGTGAGTCATAAAGTTTATGCTCGTCATTACGTCCAGTTAAATTTTCATCTCCGTCGTCTGTGTCATCCTTCATCGCATATATCAGGGGATTCCAACGTCGGCAAGACCTGCATCGTTCACAGATACTGCGATGAGAGGTACTACGATACCTACATCAGCACAATCGGAATCGATTTTAAGCAGAAACTAATCAACTTGGACGGAGTCCCGATCAAACTCCAAATATGGGATACAGGTGAGACATCAGCGGAAGTTCATTAATCATTTGTAGGGATTTTTAAGTCCAAGAGAGCAGGTTTTTGGGTGTCTGTTTGTCGGACTTTGATTTTTCCTTTGTGCACAAAAGTCACCATATGTTTGGTTTGGTCCGCAAAAATGGTCACTTTGGTCATTTTGGCCGAAAAAAATGATATAAAAAAACTTATACAAAATTTCAATTGGAAAGAAAATCTCAATTTCGGGGAAAATTATTAATCGAGAAAATGCTCACGGAAGCCCTTTTTAATTGAATTATCTTTAAAAATTTTTGAATGAAAAATTTAGGTCTAAAAATATTTTAAAGGTAGTAAAATCATTCTCTTACAGAATCTACAGTTTTCCTTTGATAGAATCACTTTTCAGAAGTATGTATTTTGAACTGAAAGAAAAAAGAAGTTGGGACCTTTAATTTCTGGGATATTTAAGTAGAAAAATGTAAATTTAAAAAATGATCTCAGAAATCATTTTGAAGTATTTAAATTTAAGTTCAAAAAGTTTTTTTAAAAAATCGCATATGCTTTACCCTCACATTCCCCTTTTTCCATCCGCAGCTGGACAAGAGCGGTTCCGGACATTGACGACTGCCTATTACCGAGGTGCTATGGGGATTCTGCTAATGTACGACGTTACGTCGTTGGAGTCATTTAACAATTTATCGTACTGGCTTCGGAATATCCAAGAGGTGAGTGCTTTGAAAAAAGGGGTTGCTAATCGAATTTTCCGTCCTCCCAGAACGCTTCCCCGGACGTCGTGAAGGTCCTAGTAGGTAATAAGTGCGAGTGTGTCCCACCCCAGAGAGCTGTGGAGCGAGAAAAAGGTGTCAAAATAGCCGAGAACTTCGACATGCCCTTCTTCGAGGTGTCCTGCAAGCACAATATCAACATCGAGGAGTCCTTCCTGTCTCTGGCGAGGAGCATTCGGGAGCAACGAGAGCACAAGGTGAGACATTCCGTTCTGAGGGCAGCGAGTGATGTCTTTTTTCAGGGGGAGAACTACGACGATAACGAGAGACCAAAAGACCAAAAATCATCCCACACTCTAGGACCATTTTCACTGGGAAGCGGCGATGGGAGTCGATGTTCTTGCTAATCACCGAGTGGCTCTCATCCCACGAATAAATTATCTATCCAACTTTTAGGGGTATCGCATTGAGAAGAATTTGATAGAAATGTAAGGAAGAGAGATAGGAATTTTTTACATGTTGAAACTGCCGAAGTTGTCGAAATTCTAGAGGTTTTGTTGGAAATCAGTCAATTGCTTTGCGTCAGACCAGTATTAGACTTTCCGTAATCGCCGACATGGAATCAAAAATTTTAAATTTTAGACTCATTCGAGGAGTGCGAAGTGCACTACACAAGACTACCAAAGATAGGAAATTAGTTCTAAAAGTTTGCTTAAATGCTAGAAATAAAAGAGTTAAAATACACACAAAGTCCTTCATTACGCGGTGCTCGTGACTCACCTAGCCATTAAGGTCAATAGCCGAGATAACTTGTTGCTGCTGAAATACTGGCTCATTGTGTGAGGTCGGTCAGTGCCAAGAGCCGTTTCCATGGGCCCCGAGATTTCTAAACATTACTTCTCATTGGCACTGTGAAATTCCTGACCAGCTTTATTCGTCTCAGATTTCAAGATTAGCCACGGTTATAAAAAGACTCCGAAGACTCGCGAGACTCAACGATAGCGCGCCACTGCAATCGGGCGAAACGGTTGAATCGGTTTATTGTTATTTACGTGAACGGCCAAGTTTCATCGCTCCATATTTTAACGTGATTTTACCCAGACGAACTGCATTTAACACCCGAAATACTCTCTTAAAAGTTCAAAAACACCAACGAGCTCCAGGGACGGCGGAAACTTCCCGGAACAAGCGACATTTTAGCAGATTTGGACGAAATTTGATCTGGTTGTTTCTAGATTTTTATGTGTGTTTGGTAGCGACGATATTCCACGGAGCATTAGATGACGATAAGGCAACCGAGTTCCAGATTTGAAAGCAAGCAATTCTGATTCATGAAGCAGTGATGAGGCAAGACTGAAGTCAGTTGTAAGGATTCGCGCATTTGCAGATTTCGCAGGAGAACAAAGGAAAATGGAGAGCTGCTCGGTGGAAGGAAAGGTGGTTGTTCTCGGGCCCCAAGGTAATCCAATAAAGTTGTACGATGCGTGACTCGATCTTACGTTGATGTCACTTGCAGGTGTCGGAAAGACGAGCCTCGTTTCGAAATACATATCAAATGTCTGCTCCCAGAACATTGCGCCTACGATCGGAGCGAGTTTCTCGTCTTGCAGCGTCAATATCGAGGACATCAAGGTCAGACTGCAGCTGTGGGACACAGGTGAGCAGAGTAAAATGTTCCTAGAGGCCAAAATTCGGGGAGTCCTCCAAAAAGTCGAAGGGCCTCTCGAAAAAACTCAGAAGGCTTCTAAGTCATGAATAACGAAGCTCAATTTTTAGCTGGCCAAGAGAGGTTCCGCTCCATGGCCCCCCTCTACTATCGTGGAGCCAACGGGGCCCTCCTCGTCTTCGACATCTCGAACCACCAGTCCTTTGCAGACATCAAGAGCTGGATCCTGGAGCTGCAGAAGAACGTCCCGGAACCCATGATACTCGCCCTCATAGGAAATAAAATCGACCTCGAACCCCAACGACAAGTGACTCGCGAAGAAGCGTCAATTTATGCCAACTCAATTGGAGCCACGTACTTTGAGACCTCAGCAGTGCAAGACTCGAACATCGAGCCGATATTCGTGTCTCTGGCGCTCGGAATATGCAAGCTGACGGGTCGGAAGCCGAGCGTGGCGAATGGATTCAGCGAACGGATGGGAGCAGTGCAGCTGGCGGAGGAGCTGGACAACTCGGGCATCGTGACTGGCATTGGGAGGGTCGAGAGCGCGGGCTGGCAGCGCGACAATATCGCCATTGGGGACGTCAAGCACGTCGGCTGGTGCTGCTTCTAGCTGCGCTTCCTCAGACTCCGACCAAAATGACTGACAGGCTTCTAAATCGCTTTATTTTGATCTGATGACAAAATTTGAGTTAAGAAAGAGTAAATATAGACCATGTGATTAAAACTTCTTGTATTCGCAGCCATCGGGAGGCTTAACCTCGACCTGCTTCTCGCCCACCTCCTTCCAGTTGGTGCTCAGGACGGTGCCGCCGCTCTCCATGAAGGACTTGTTCATGGCACGTCGGGTGTTTTCGTCGGCGCTTCCGTAGATCTTCTGAAACAGGCTCTGCAGCGCCTGCTCTCCCTTGTTCTCCTCTTCCTCAAGCTTCTCCGCTTCCTAAAAAGATCCTTCTCGCATCAAAAACACTTGGCAGAATCTCCTAGTACCTTCGCGAGCTTGTCCCAGTTCTTCTGCTCCTTCCTGACGACCTCTGCGGCGGACGTTTCCTGCTTTCGTTCGAGGGAGGGCCACATCTGACCCACCAGCTTGTACAGGATCACCTCCACCTTTGTCGACATGGCTTTGTGCGTGGACTTTTCGGTGTCAATGGCTTCGTAGAGGTCGATGACTAGGTCGACTCCATCGTCTGCCGTGAGATGGACCGAGTTTGAGTCGATTTTGAGGCTGTAGTTCTTGTCCTTGGGGGTCTTGAGGAGGATGTCTATCACAACCTTTACCTCCGTTTGGTAAAAATCGTATTTGGGTTGCATTCTTGGGCCTTTTTTGGCAATTTCATCCGACTTCAAAATTGATGCCTGAAAATAAGCTCGACCAGCTGATGTTTGTTGACATTTCCTTCGGTGAGTCTAGGCAGTTCTGCTTTTGCGATTGCGAATTGTAAATAATATTTTGGCAGATTTTATTGCTTTCGTGGGCGTTTTAATTTCTAAAAGAGTTTTCGGCAACGAAATAAGAGTACAAATAGTAGGTTCCTTAAGTTTTTGTCCAAAGTCTCCCTTAGAAAAGCTGAAAAGTCGAGAGTTCGGCAGCCGATTGCCACGAAGCCCAGTTTTCCGGCTCGTTTAGCAACAATATCCTCTCGAAATGATCCTGAAACATCTTCCCAAAGGTGAGTCGAGATCGCTCCAAAGTCAAAATTAGGAGACCCGAGTAAAAGTAGCTTCTTTCAATGATGAGAGGTCAAAGTCCACCTGTAATCTCTAATCTCTATTGCAGTCTCTCGCCACCTGATATCACGGTCATTCAGTAGCGCAGAGTTCCCGAAAATCACCACCCACTACACAATCCATCCGCGGGAGAACGACGCACGATGGAAGGAGGTCGACATGGAGCGTGTTTCGGACGAGGCTGACATTGTGATTGTCGGAGGAGGTCCAGCTGGCATGGCTGCTGCCATCCGAGCGAAGCAGCTCGCCGAGGCCAAAGGTCAGGAGCTGCGTGTCTGTCTGATTGAAAAGGCGGCCGAGGTGGGCGGGCACATCCTGAGCGGTGCTTGCGTCGATCCCGTGGCTCTCAACGAGCTGATCCCCGACTGGGCCGAGAAGGGAGCTCCCCTCAACACCCCCGTCAAGCACGACAAGTTCAGCTACCTCACGGCCACCGGCAAAATCCCGATCCCCATCTTCCCAGGTACGATATTTCTCGATGAAGTTCTCTCTTAATCCAGGGATGCCCGTCTGGTTTTAGGCTGGCCCATGGACAATCATGGCAACTACGTGGTCCGTCTTGGACACGTCGTGCAGTGGCTTGGCGAGCAAGCAGAGGCCCTCGGAGTCGAAGTGTACCCCGGATACGCCGCCACCGAAGTTCTGTACAACGAGGACGGGAGCGTCAAGGGAATCGCCACCAACGACGTCGGAATTGGGAAGGATGGAGCGCCCAAAGACACGTTCCAGAGAGGCATGGAGTTTCACGCAAAGTCGACGATCTTCGCCGAGGGATGCCGAGGCCACTTGTCGAAGACTCTCCTGAAGAGGTTCAACCTGGCGGCAAAGTCCGAGGCCCAGACGTACGGAATCGGGCTGAAGGAAGTGTGGGAGGTGAAGCCCGAGTTCCACAAGCCGGGACTGGTGGAGCACACGATTGGCTGGCCTCTGGACAAGTTCACGTACGGAGGCTCCTTCCTGTACCACCTCAACGAGCCCCAGCCTCTGATAGCCGTTGGATTCGTGGTGGGACTGGACTACTCCAACCCCTACATCAGCCCGTTCCAGGAGTTCCAGCGCTTCAAGACTCATCCCCAGGTCCGAGGGATCTTTGAAGGTGAGAGGTCACTCATCAGATCCATAGAGACTCATACTAGAGAGGATTCAGAACCGAGACTAATGTATGTGATTTTTAGGAGGAACTCGAATCGCTTACGGCGCCCGAGCCTTGAACGAAGGAGGCTACCAGAGCATCCCCGAGCTGATCTTCCCCGGCGGCTGTCTCGTTGGATGCAGTGCCGGCTTCCTCAACGTCCCCAAGGTCAAGGGCACGCACTACGCCATGAAGAGCGGGATGCTGGCTGCCGAGAGCATCTGCGAGGCCATTTTCTCCGGCGCCGAGCAGGAGACGACTGGCATCACCCCCAAGGACTATCCGGAACGCGTCAAGTCGTCGTACATCTGGAAGGACCTGTACAAAATCAGGAACGTCCGACCCGCCTTCCACAACCCCCTTGGTCTCTACGGAGGCGTCGCGTATTCCGGCTTCAGCATCTTCCTCGGGGGTCGGGAGCCCTGGACGCTGAGTCATGGTGAGCCAGACTACAAGCGACTCAAGCCAGCGGACCAGAGTACGCCCATCGAGTACCCGAAGCCCGACGGCAAAATCTCATTCGACCTACTTTCCTCGGTGGCACTCACGGGAACCAACCACGAGGGCGACCAGCCAGCCCACTTGACCCTGAAGGACGACACGGTCCCGGTGCAGAACAACCTGGCGGTGTTTGGAGGTCCAGAGGCCCGGTTTTGCCCCGCGGGAGTGTACGAGTTTGTCCCCAATGAAGGCAGCGACAACATGCGGCTTCAAATCAACGCCCAGAACTGCATCCACTGCAAGACCTGCGACATCAAGGACGTCAGTCAGAACATCAACTGGGTGGCTCCTGAGGGCGGCGGCGGCCCCGCTTACAACGGAATGTAGAGTTTTGCAATTTTGAGATTTTATTAAAGCATTGGTTTAGTTTTTCTGACTCGCTTTTTGACTGAAAAATTTTTGGCCCAAGAGGCCTACAGCATGGATTTTTTTTTCAATTTTAAAATTGAAAAAAAAAATTCCATGCTCTAGGCCAAGGGGTCGTCCAAAATTTGCGCCACAGAATTTTAGACCTCTGGTCCCTTCAACAGGCCCCATTTGCACTTTTTTAACTACAAAATAAGCTCTTTAAAAATTTAAAAATTATGGATGATGACGAGGAACTTAGAAGTTGAAAATAGTATTTGAAAATTTGAGTCAACCCAGTGGAAAATTTCTGGCTCAGCCTCTGAGATCTCGAAAAGAGGCCTAAGGAAATTAACGAACTTTTCGAGCGCCATTTTTAAATCACCCCTTCCTCGCTCGCGACGCGAATCCACTTCAGGCGAGGTTCACATGAGAGCCAGAAATCAAGCAGCTGTTCCGTAGCTGTTCAGTTTTGTACGAGCCAGCATGAAAATCGCATCGTAATCGGCCTTCCCATCAACTCCATTGCCACCGTGTATTCTACATTCATTCGCTGCATATGTAGCTTTCTGCAACCGGACCAAGATTCAGTACAAATCCGTGAATTATTTACACCGCCATTGTCCACTTGGGCGAATATCGAGCCGGCTTCCAAAAATCATTAATTTATATTGAAAGTTTCGGACCAACTTTGAATTGCACTTGAAGGTGAGTTGCAAAATCACGCAAAGCAGTTGAAGAATCACCTTGAAGCCGAGAGGTTGAAACACACGCATCCAGAAGAGTAGGTGTAAAGTCCTCTCGCGTCGTGAATCGCGATGGTGATAGTGTCTCAGGACCGTCTTGATATGCCGCTTTGTTTTATTAATAGCCGTCACTCCACAAACCTGTAACCAGTGTTCGGGCTGACACTCGGTGATAAGTGAAGTGTTTTGAGAGTTGCAGAACAATAGCGAGAGCGTGACGGGGGAAAGGCGAGGGGTATTGGGACCGAATTGGGTCATGACATGACTCATGTCTTCTGAATTTCGATCCACCAGACCCGTGGGAACTCGGAGCGAGGGGGCAGTTCGCGATGCATCGATCGGCCGCGCGCGGGATCGAAGTCCAACAGACTCGTAACAGCTCGGCACAAATGAGATTAGCGAGTAAGCTCTTGTGCAAGTGCATTTATCATCGAAGGGGGCTCTTTCATAGAACGCGTTTTTGCCATATATCAATCTCCAGCAGACGAGACGACAATTGGCCGAACTCGTACCTGCCCGAAGCGCGGCGACCTTGAGTACAGACAGCACTTAGCTGAAGCTACTCGAGTCTAGTCACAAACGGAAGTATCTCCGATTCGATTCGTGCAATTGAGCTTTCCTCGCTGGAAGCCTGAGCAGGAAGTTCCAGCTATTTAGGGTAATGAATTCGTTATCAGGGGAGTCATCGGCAGTCGCGCGAGTGTTCGTTAATAATTAGATAAAAGGGCCTTTCTTCCAAGCAGCAGTTACTCGCTCGACTGGGTTTAATCTCTTACCCAACACATACAGTCGTACATGCAAGTGGCATCATTCTTTTGTAATAATTACTAATCTGTCGATTACTACTTTTCGTTTCATTGCAGAGACCTCACGTTTGAACTCCTCACAATGAATCGTCTAATACATTTCGGATTCGTCATCTTGCTCCTCGCTCTTCCAGGTAATTTTTCTGCTATCTTGTTTGTTTGCCTAACAATAAGCTTCTAGACTAAATCAAAACCCCCTCAAAAATTGACGAAAAAAATCTCAAGTGCCTAAAAGAACTACGCAGGAGAATAGTTTTGGTCTTTAAGAGGAGCCCAAATTTTAAAGAAGAGTCGTGTTCTGAATTAAATTGGGATTATAGAAAATTTTATAAAATTTAATGAAATTCCTAGAGGCCTATTTATCTTCTTTTTCTACTGTAAGAAGAATCGTGTATGAATAATAATTTTGTGTCAGAACGTAGTTCATGTTTACGATAATAATTCTGGAAAAATCTCGTCCATGATTCATCGGAAAGAGTCTACAGTTCAACAATGAGACACCCAGTACATACCGATTCCCATAAGTGCATATGAGCTTGACCTTTTCATTTGAAAAAGAGCCCGCGTAAGCTCCCTGATAACTTGATTAGTCTCTGGTTGGAATCGATATCTTGCGTGCACGAACGAACTTGATCTTTGGACACCATAAAAATTAGTCAATTTACTCCCCACTCGTGAGTAATGCGGCCTGGCGTGCAGAAGTCGAAGATAAGAGAAACAGCTATCAATGTGTGTAACCCTTTTGAGTCCTAACTCGCAATCTCTTGTCATTGAAGGCTCTCTCGCGCAAAGCGACAACTTCTTGGACCTCGACAAGATCAAGGAGCACATCGACTTGGACAAAATCAAGGAGCACCTGCCTGCAGGCATCGAAATCCCGGACATCGAGACCCTCAAGGAGCACACGAAGACCCTCGAGGACACCCAGAACGTGTTGCGCGAGAAGTGCATCAAAGTTTCTGGCAGCGATGCCGCCTTCGAGGAGGCTCAGCAGGCCGTCCAGGTGCTGACCTCTTGCGTCCAGTCGCTCGTCAACATAACGGAGATCCAGATAGAGATCGAGGAGGCCAAGCCCAAGGGCGAGCTGGAGACGGTCTTCAACAAGTACTGCAAGCGACGAAACACCGCCATTGAGTGCGTTGCCAACTTCACGGAGGCCATTGATCCCTGCTTGGAGCCCACGGAGCGGGAGAGCAAGAAGACCATCGTGGACATCGCCACTGGCCTAGTGAACTTTGTCTGCCACAAGGATGGGGACCAAATTGCCCGTAAGAGTTTCGTTTCTGGACCCAAAAGTCCCGCTCACGACCCTCTCTTGCAGTGTTTATCGCCGAGAAGGGACCAGAGTGCTTGACGGATAAGAAGGACGGCATCGTAAGGTGTCTGAACGACACTTTCGGGAGCTACGTGCCAAAAGAGTCGCCCAAGACGATTGACGAGGTGCCAACGTGGAGTTTCGGAGAGAAGGAGTGCAGGTGAGTCGCGAGAAAATAGCTTTGGCAGGAAATGACTCGGCTGATTCTAGGGACATCAATACGTTGAAACTGTGCGTGGTGGCTGAGCTGGAGTCGTGCGAGGAATCGACGCCGGCCAACCTGGTGGACGCCATGTTCAGGTTCGTGCGGAACAAGACGCCCTGCGTGAACTACACCACGGCTGAGAAACACAAGGCCCACAACGAGGAGGCGGACGGCGGATCTGCCTCTCATCTCGCGTCCTTCTTCGTGATAGTCGGCGCCACCTTCTTGACACTCATGACCACCCTGTAAAATGACCCCCGAGCCAAAGAACTCGTGTCCAGTTTTAGAGTTAAGTTTCAACTCCGTTCTCCCTCCAACTTAATTCTCATCACCGCGTTTGCTCAAGATAATTTTGTACTTCTATCCAACCGTTTAGCTCCAAGGACTGTATTTTGTACTTTTTATTGCATGGGATATTCTTAAGTGTTGTTTCGTCAGAGTGCGACCAGAGATGTACAATTCAATCAAGAGGCGCCCCTCGGTTCCCGTAGACGCGAATGTAAAAATTTGATTGGTAACGTTTAAGTGACAGTGTTTTGGTACCTAAGAAGCATCGTAGTTTGTAAAAATACAAATTTCGCACCTTTTGGTAGAGTTAAGAGTTTACAGACAAAATTACGGATAATAAACAGCAGTACCTAGTGAGATTGTGGCTTTTTTGTGAATGAAATCAACAGCAGTATTTTAGAGGTTTATTCAAGTTTATATCGCATTTTCGTGAACAGCTTTTTCTCTTGCAAAACCATTTAAATTATTTCTAATAAATTACATTTTCAAACGTACCAAACTGGCTTGCTCTAAGTCGTTAGACTAATTTTTATCCAAACGGGGAAATTTTGAAGAAAGTACAAAGAAAATTCATTCCGAGTTAGAAGCAATCTTTCAAGTTGGAAAATATCAAGTTTGTGGCGGACTGTGGTGAGATTTCCTCTTCTTATGGGGCTGGGATATACGGGCTGCGAGGTCAGATCATCGTTCTTCTAAGATGATCGTCTCTTGGGGGTACAATTTCAGCTGATGAAGAGTATCTTCGGGGTTGAGCGACGTCAACTGAAATAATCGAACGTGAATAAGCTTGTAGGGTGACTCCAAGCACTTACGTCTCGGCGAGGAAAGCTAGCAATTAATTTATATTCCTCTACGGAGAATCCTTTGGAAGTAACAAAGTAGAAAAGTGCCTGAAACGAGACTCATTGAGGGCTCTGACTGCTAAGAGGGCGACTGACGTACCTGCAACTTGTCTGCAGCCCAGAAACGGCGCTCAATGAACTCGCCTGAGGGCTGCCGAACTCTGATTTTGGTGATTTCCGGTCCTTTAGTTTGTTCAGGCTCCACAGGCAGAGCTTGCTCAGCCTGCAAAAATACTTTTAGCGTCCCAGCGAACCAAATCAAGGTTTGAGACTCACCTGAAATCGAATTGACTCTTTTTTGGCCTCTAGTTCTGCCTTTTCCGACTCCAACCGCTTGCGTTCTGTCGCCATCATAAGCTCCTTTTGGCGCTTGGCCTCTTCCTTTGCTCTAAAATTTTATTTTTTCAGACTCAATCTAGACTTCAAGCCAAAAACCTTACCTGTCCGCCAATAAGCTTTCCTGATATGCTTCGTCCTGCTCCATTTTGACTCGCTCCCGGGCGTATCTCTCCTCCTCCTCGCGGATCTCCACAGCCAGCTGATCCATGTACATCTCACGAGCTTCCATCAGGGAACTGAAGAGGTCATCAAGGCCAATGTTGCCTGCAAAAGACTCTTTTAGTTTCACTCCAAACGACAGAGATGGGCTGTACAAACCATGTATCACAGAAAATATTTCACAATGGCTTCGAATCTTGGCCACTAGCAAAATAGTGGGCATGTGCTCGACTGGAATGCTCCGGACTGTGCTCGCCGCTGAGGGTCCGATAGCGATAGAAATTGATGTGAGAAAGCTGAAACGAGACTTCTGTTAGACGGCACAGGGCGACTTCAACGGATAAGTGACTCACAGATTTTTGTTACTCTCGAGGGTCAAGTCCCATCCGTAGACGACAAAATTCTCAAGGAACATATTGACGATCGACTCGTGTCCCAGCAGTTGGCCACAGAAGACATTCGTTAGTACGCTTCCGTCGTGATGCAAGTATATTGCGAGCATCTTGCGCTGTAATCACACATTTTGTATCCCGAGTCAGCACTTTTTCGGAGACTTACCTCTTTCGCGGGTTTGTGACAGGCCTCTTTGACGGCATCACTCAGGCTCCCATGGAAAAACACGGGGTGCTGGATTCCATACCGCTCCTCAAAATTCTCGATGAACTGCAAGCACCCTATCGATTCGTCGTCTACAGGATCTGGAACTGCAAAGAACGGCCATGAAGTGGGGAATTTTTTGAAGAAGAGGGTCCAACTCACTTAAGTTCTTGACGCGGTTTCTGTTGGAGGCCGAAGTGTCTGCGAAGATGTCGTCGTCGAAGCCTTCAGCGTCCTCGAACTCCTCACTTTCAGAGTCAATTTCAATGGTGTTCCTGAAAAATATTCAATGAACTTCTAGTTTCCTTTCCAGGACTAATATTGACTCACATATTTGAGCTGCCAGAATCATTGTTGCGGTTCTCTTTGGCACTTTCCAGCGTGAAACTGTGATCCGTTCCGATGCCCGTCTCCGCCAGAGTCATGCTGTTCTGGACCACTGTGGGCCATCCCGTCCACCTCTGGTGTCTCACTGGAATATCCGTGACCGTGTACACGTCCGTCTTGACCGAGATCACCGAGTGACGACCCGGAAACTTGAGCACTTTAGTTTCACCCGAGGGTCTCAGGGTGATTCTCAGAGTGTAGGTCTGGTTTTCGAGCGAGTTTCCCGCCAGTGGGATCTTCCCGTTTGCGTCCGCCATGTAGCCCTCTCGGGTCATGTCGGTGAGCTGCAGCTCGTTCACTTTATCCAGATTGAGGGCTCGCAGGAGCGTGCTGTGCGTCTGAGCGTCCCTTTGCTTGGCTTCCTTCCAACCTGCGAGGGCCTGACGGCACACCCGGACGCCAGTCAGCTCCTGGATCTTGATCTTGAGCTCACCCACTGTCTGGTTCGTGGGAAAGTCGAATTTAAATATTTGTCCGTCGAAGTGCACGTTGAAAGTCACTTCTGGGTCTGTGTTGTTGGTGCGGGGAGACACTCTGCCATTGAAGGACGACGTTGACGGACCTAAAAGCGAGGAACTCATTAGAAACCAGCCTCAAGTGGAGAGTTTACGGAAACACGCCAATTGGGAAAACGAAAACCACAAATTTGGAAACAAGGAACGCACTACAAAGCAAATACCTGAGCCAAATGGGTCCAAGAACCCGAATGGAGGATATTTCAGGGGCCCAAAGTCTACAAAAGACAAGACAGGAGCTGAGTGGTGGAGGAAATGGGACCTGAGGGAACTTACCCGGAGCGAACGTCGCGAAGGCGGATGGGAACCCGCTCGAGAGGCTGCTGCTTCCCACACCGGAGCTGTGGTTCCGTACGGGGGAGGAGGGGGCCGTCATCAGAACGTCAGCTGTGGCTGCCTCTCTGTCCCCAGCACCCCCTTCCTGGAGCCCAACACTGTGCTGCATCGGGCTCGTAATCTGCACATCTGGCTCCTGGTTACCCAACACTCTGTTTACTGCAGTCTGCAAACACGAGAGAAGCGTTTGATGTCGGACCCTCGTGAGTCTCGCGAGACTTACCAGCAAGTCCCAGTTGCTCTCCTCCAGATGGTAGAAGGCCACAGCAACGTCATCTATGGCCGTGATACTCTGGAACAAAAAGATTTTCTGGGTCGTAGTTGGAATTTTGGAACGAACAAAGGCCAAAAAGTGACAAAGGGAATTGCGTCCAATGCCCGTTTTTTCGCTGGATATCTGACTTCGCGATCCCCTCGGGCTTCCCCCGATCAGCTCGAGGACTCACCTGAAAATTCGCTAGTATTTCCTCGCGGTTCTCTGACATTTTGGACCGAAATTCGTCTGTTTTTATCCACGATGACTCTAAATTTTCCGAGATTGGCGAACTTAGAAAACCTGGACTTCGAGTCTAGTTCGAACCTCACTCGGCTTGCGTTCCGCTTGCGTTTTTTAGGTACTTTTCAAAACAATACGGAAATTGTTCTGTTTGAAGTGTTTTCCAGCATTTATGGTATTTATTGCATTCCTGTAGTTGAATTCATACAAAACGAAAGATGGTGACGCTGAAGGAGAGGCAAATTAGTGAGTAGATCGGCCAAATTGAAAGTTCTTACGTGGCGAAGAAATTCAGCTAATTTTTACCCAATTCAGATGCAATCAAACAGATGCTCAACCTCAACCAGCCCCTGACGAAGGGAATGGCAGCCGAACCGGTGTGGAAGATCCTCATCTACGACAGAGTCGGACAGGACATCATCTCGCCCATCCTGCCCGTGAAAGACCTCCGGGAGATGGGAATAACTCTGCATATGTAAGCTAATTGGCCCCTTTTTCGCAGCTCACTAAGGTTCTTGGTCTTCCAGACAGCTCCATTCTGACCGAGACGCCATCCCCGACGTCCCAGCGATCTACTTCTGCGCTCCGACCGAAGAGAACCTCGGAAGAATCAGCCAAGACTTTCACAACGGGCTCTACGATGTGTACCACTTGAACTTCATCTCGCCCATCTCGCGTCAGATGATCGAGGAACTGGCAGCAACGGCTCTGCAGGCCAACTGTGTCGCCAACATCCATCGGGTCTACGACCAGTACTTGAATTTCATCACCCTGGAGGACGAGATGTTCGTTTTGCGGCACCAAAACAGCGACAGTCTGTCCTTCTACAGCATCAACCGAGCCAACACGCGGGACGAGGAGATGGAGGGCATCATGGACTCGATCGTGGACAGCCTGTTCTCGGTTTTCGTGACGCTCGGGAACGTCCCCATCATCAGGTGCCCCCGGAACTCGGCCGCCGAAATGGTCGCCCGCAAGTTGGAGAAGAAGATCCGGGAGAACCTGTGGGACGCGCGGAACAACCTGTTTCACATGGAGGCCACTCAGACGGGTGCCTTCAGCTTCCAACGAGCACTGCTGATTATTCTGGACAGGACGATCGATATGGCCACGCCTCTCCATCACACTTGGACATATCAGGTAGGTCTCTGACATGTCAGTAGGCTCGGTGGCTAAAAGATACTCATTTCAGGCTCTCTCCCACGACGTGCTAAACCTGTCTCTGAACCGCGTAATGGTCGAGGACGAGGACGCCAAAGGAGGAGCCAAGTCCAAGACGAAGCCGTGCGATTTGGACTCACGCGACAGGTTCTGGGCCACCCACAAGGGGAGTCCCTTCCCAACGGTCGCAGAGGCCATCCAGGAGGAGCTGGAGCAGTACCGCACGTCAGAGGACGAGATCAAGAAGCTAAAGACGTCGATGGGGATCGGAGATGGGGAGATGAACGAGGCGGCATTCTCGATGGTGAACGACAACACGACGAGACTCACGAACGCCGTCAACTCGCTGCCTCAGCTGATGGAGAAGAAGCGACTCATCGATATGCACACGAAGATCGCCACGAACATCCTCAACTACATCAAGTCCCGCCGACTGGACTCGTACTTTGAGCTGGAGGAGAAGATTATGTCCAAATCGGCGCTGGATCGGGCTCTCGTGGACCTTCTGCAGGACCCAGAGTTCGGGACGCCCGAGGACAAGATGCGGCTCTTCATCATCTACTACATCTGCACTGCTGTTCCGGAGGCCGAGTGCTCCAAGTTTGAGTCGGTGCTGCGGGAGGCCGGCTGCGACCTGTCCCCGATGCCTTACATCCAGCGCTGGAAATCCCTCAATCGAACAATCACGAGCACCAACCAGTACGAGGGCAGCGGCACGCGGACCGTCAATATGTTCTCGAAGCTCGTGTCTCAGGGCTCTTCCTTCGTCATGGAGGGCGTCAAGAACTTGGTGGTGAAGAGACATGTGAGTAACTCACATTTTCAGGCTCTTTTTTTCTGGAGATCCTTAGGTTGAAATCTACCAAAAACTTTCAAATTTTCACGGATTCCTTTAAGTCACTTTTAACCTAGTAATAGGGTTTTTTCAAGACCCATCGAACTCCGAGGAAAGCCCAGCTCTAAGCTTAACCCAAAGCATCCATCAAGGATAAAAAATTCCTCAGACATTTCTGCTGTAGACAGCATACTGATGAAACTGAATATTTTATTACTTGAGCAATGTTTGATTGCCCTGTAAATCAATAAAGAAGCCCCTCAATAACTTATATTTTCGCAGAACTTGCCTGTTACCAAAATCACGGAGCAACTAATGGAGTGCCGAGCCGGAGGAGACGTGGACGACTACCTCTACATCGACCCGAAGCTCCTGAAGGGAGGGGACGTCGCTCCCAAGAACCGCCCGCCGTTCCAGGACGCAATCATCTTCGTCGTGGGAGGGGGAAATTACATAGAATATCAAAACTTGGTGGACTTTACGAAGGTGAGAAACCGATTTTGGCCTGAGAGAGGGGACTCAAAGGGTTTCTTTTCAGCAAAAGACCACCAACTCGACAACGAGACGGATAATCTACGGTTCCACAACGCTCAACAACGCCAGCCAGTTCTTGAAGCAAGTGTCCCTTCTGGGATCCGAGATCCGGGATGCTTAGGGTTTTTTCAGATACTTGTTACTTCCTCAGCCTTTAAAGAGAATAAATAAAAGTGCAAGCCAGCTTGTGACACAACAAACATCCATAAAACTTTATTATATTTGTAATCTTCGTCTTAAAACATCAAAAATAGTCATATAGAGTATAGAGATATATACTTAGTGCTTTGTCTCCTTTTTACATTGCTCATTACTTATTCTGGTTGCTGGATCTGCTGCTGCTGCTGCTTCTTGCTCATCTCAAATTTCCTCCGCAGCGCCGTGGACTTCTTGCCCCGGCCCTCGCCGTCGAGGAGACGCGCCCGATGCGGCACCGACCCATTCCGAATTTGTCGTTTTATCGAGGGTGGCGGCCTGCTCTTGAATTTGAGGGGCGATATGTAGGTCGAGTTGTAGATCCGCAGGACGATTTTGTTGAGGAATTGACAGACGTTCTTGAGAAACAGCAGGAGCAGTACCACAACCATGCAGCCAGCTTTCTCCTAGTCTCGGGTGGGCTTCAAAATAAGATTCTGTTTTGTTTCGTGTGTTATTGTGTAAAACTTTGGGCACAGTAGAATATTTTATTGGTTTGCTTTGATGATAAGGATATCTAGGACATTTGATGTAATGCTCGGTTCTCTCGGGAGAGCGCTGGAAAGCGAGAGAGCGCCTTCTCATTGATTTTCCGCGCACGCCACGCTCGAGTATGTGTGTGCTCGCCGGGGTAGCTGCTCGATTTTCCTCCGACTATCGGGAAAACCGCACAGACAGCTCAGTATTCTGGTTACGCTAATTGACACTAGCATGTGCGGAGACAGCTGAAGGTGCAGCTATTGGTGGACTTTCCGACCTTTTGCGTTAATTCGAGATTAAATTTTGGCATGCGAGAAAAGTCAGTTTTGGGTCATTCGTTTGAATCTCAGAAACGGTATGAATTTTCAGAGACGTAACTAAAATTAAATAAAATTCCCAGAAAAAATATTCTCTACTAAGAACGATGAATGGTAAATACTCATGAAAATCAAAAAGAGACATATCATGAATTTTCAAATGCCCTAGTGTCACGTTCATCATAGAAAATCGACCATTTTAGACTGCTGACCAATATTTCACATTCAATCATTCATCTGCCGCTGTGGGAGCAAACATGAAGTCAGGAGCTTCTGTGAAGTCGAAACAGGAGAAGTGGGGAACAAAAGACTCGTTTTCATATTTTATTGATCAATCTTCAATTCAATTGTATTTTATGTTTTCATGTTTTGGAAGAATATCGGGTGACATCGACTTAATATTTTGCTAAGTTGTATCTTGACTAATTCTCGGATTTGATTTCTAACACCGGTTCAAATTACTATGCCTCCTGTCCGTCCTACGCATCGTGCGACAAATCAACCGCCATGCATTTCTGCATCTTCACAATTTCGTTAACAAAAATGTCCTCTAAAATGTAGTGGGGTCGGTGTGTACAAACGGTTATTTACGGCTCTTGTTAATTCTCCTAATATGTATACAATTTATGCATAAACGCTATTAATTACGAATTTATATAATGATACATAATTATGTTCTGAGATGGTACTGTAATTTAAATATACACGTATAGAGATAGATTCGCATAATGAATTGTTTGTTGCTGTTGCTCCTGCATTGTGTGTGTGTATTCGGGCTCTGGTAAGAGATATGTGAACTAAACCCATTTCGCGGAGAATAAGGCTTTCAGTAAATGAGATACTTGTAAAAACGTGTCCCTCCGAATTTCATACGCTCTACGCTACTTTCTGCGACTTTGCCGATTCCTGTGTCCAGTTCTAGTTTCATAAATCGCTATTTCTAGTACATACAAAATTGAGAGCTTATGATTAGTGTTTACCAGAAACAGACGAATTGTTGTTCTCTAATTATGCTTAGTATTTTTTTTTAAATTTTATGAACTTGTTTATTTCGTACAATGTGAGCCTGCCACATTTTTCTCCTAAGTTTTTGGTTTTCATTTTCCACAAATAGACTAATATATCTTCCCCTGCTACTCCAACGTGAGAGACTTCCTGTGAGAAGGGTTTCGAGAAAAACGAGATGCAGAAAAATACGTGGGAAACGAGGAAGGCGAGCGTGTGAGAGGTTAACAGACTAGGTTATGGATGGTCCCATATCGAGTAGAAGCCTATAAGAGGGTTTGAAACTGTTTGGGTGGCGTGCCTTTGACATTCATCCTATTGACTCCTGGACGTTGATTCTATGTATGTAAACTGTTAGTGATATCTTTGTAACTTCATTAGACACTGATGTGGAGCAAGTGAGTTATTGCCAAAGTTGTTTGATTTACAATTTTGATTTGTGTTTAATTTTCCCTTTGCTCAAAATTACGCGTGCATGGCCTCGAGCCACTTCGTCAACCATATGTATTCAATTAAAATTATGTATTATTTTTTCGCACAGCATTTTTCAACCTTAGAGTTACAAATTATTCTGTAATGTATATAATTATGAATTATCATACGATAAATCTAATGCAATACAGCAGATATTGAATACTAAAGGGGGTTGAATCGGAACCCCTTGTTAGAACTGAGCTACAGAAACGACTGAATTATTGTTTACCATGTATATGTTTAATTAATCATGTGAATTGGTTTGTAGTTCAAACACCCACGCATAGCTATCGGTTAGTACGTTACTTAGTCGGAATATTAGTCATCTCATAATTTAGCTAAGAACTAGGTCCTGCCCAGTTCGCGTCATTTTCTACTCGTCCTCTCAAGGATGCTATTGTTACTTTACTCTCATTAACGGCTAAGAAATTCTTCAAAATTGGGCAACGATTATATTCGTAGTTTTCCATTTTCACTAATTTATTATATTTGGTTGGTTCTTCTTCTTACTATCATAGATCCTATTACTCAGTAACACACGAATTTCGGGGGGTAATACTCTATCATATGTTAGAGAGGTGGCTACATTTAGATTTAAAACACCCATTGTATTATTTTTATGTATTTTCTTCCATTACTTTAAGGTATAGTACGTTAGAAGTTTTCTCAAAATCATCAGAAACGTTGTTCCACATTTTGTGTTTGTGTGACCTTGTGAATTTTAGACTTTATTGGAGAGGTTCGTATCAGACTTTTGAAATTTGTTTTGCTACATTCAAGTAGGTTGTCGCGTGTTGAGAAGTAAACAAGGTTCGCTGGAAGGAGATCAGCCTTAGGTAGGTGTTGTTGGTGGAGAAAAAAGTCAGCTTAGCGTCATTCGCGGAAATCCAGGTGAAGAAGTCGTCTTTGGAAGCGGTACAATGTGCTGGGATTTGGATTATAAACGACGTCCATTACTGCTCCCAAAGGAAGTTGGTTTGAACGGAAGCTTGCATCTCCTTTGACAGCCACCATCAGCGTAATAACTCAAGAAGTTGTCGTCCTGCGAATCGAATCCTTGGTCCTGTCCTGCAGTCAATTTGAATTTCTTTGTTCTTTTGTACAACAATACGTTTATTGCGAAAATACGATTACTCTTAATGCCGAAGCGTACCTGAATCGGAGGCAAAGATGGAAGAGAGAAGAAGAAATGGTAAATTAAGGTTTTTCATATTATGCAGAAATTTACGTTGATATCATAAAAAGTGAGTTAGAGAGAGAGAAACATCAAATATTCAGCAGCACAAACATATTACAACAATAACACTATAACAATGATAGCACACAATGTGAGAGATAAAGGCAGACTCGGTTGCTAGAAATGGAAAATTGTGATGTTTATATATAGCGCAAGTAGCAATTTAGCAAACGAAATAATATGCAAATATATGAATTTTTGAATGGGACGGAGAGCTTGCGAGTGACCTACTTCCGGTTATTGCCGTCGTGCGTCATCTGCTCAATGATCCCATTCAGCAGAAAGCGAGGCGGAAGTCGCTTAATTACCCCTAATGCTCCATTCCTGTCGGCACCCCTTGGACTGAAAAAGTGCCTATTTTTCAGCGAGAGCACTAAGACATCCTCTTACCAGCCAAGCTACTTTGAAACCCAGCCGATGACAAAATTGCGTTATTAGGACTTATTTTCCCGCCGATCACTCGCAAACTATACTTTCGTGGCCGCTTTTGTGCGACTCTGACGCACGTTCGATACTCCCCCGGCTTGCCGCACTCGAACAATTGATGGAGGCGATTCCGGAAAAAATTTCACAATAATCCGATTATGTTAGAGTTGTCGTCCTCTTCTCAAATCATTTTTTCTGTGTTAAATCCATTTTTCGCTTGTCCTTGTTCTCTTCATTCCGCCTTCACCACCACATCGCACCGACTCGCAGAACCACTGCTGGGGAGCTCCCATTTCTCGCACTCTTACATCCTATTTCAAACTTACTTCTGAAGTACAGTCGTCCCTCGGATCCCGGTTGCTTCCCAAAACTATATATTCCCATTTTCTAAAAAAAAGGTTTCCTGGATTCATTCTTTTCATCTTCCTTTAATTTTTATTATTTTCCTCTGTTTCACAAGAAAAGTGGGTGTGTTAAGAAGGCTCTTTTAGTGCCTCAGAAGGTGGATAGATGGACTCAAGGAAGGGGTAAAGGATCAGGGAGTTTCCTAAGATCCTATCGTGGCCCACAAAGACACCTTGAGACAGTAGCTCTAAGTAGGTCCTTTACAAGATACATCGTTTATTTGTTTTGGAGTAGGCATTCTAGGAGACGTCTTTCTAGCCACCTTGCAGAATTTTCATTAATTTTCTTGACTCTCTAGGCATATAAGCGGGGTAAAAAGTAGATCTAAAGTGTTTCGGAAAAAGTTCCAAGTTTCTCAGGAACTACTCCAGGTCTTCCAAAGATTTTCCGATTTTCCAAGAATTCTTCAGGACACAAATAACACCCCTGGAGGTCCCACAAGAGCGGCGGAAGCGGAAACCCCTCACCCACTGTACTCGGTCTTTTAATCATGCACGCACCCGACCGTCATTCAACTGATTTTTCATTTTAATATTCACCGTTCATTCATTGAACAACCTTCACTTCCACTTCCTCCGCTCCTTCCTCCTCCCACCTCTTCACCACCATAAGTAGATCCAAATTTTCCATGACAACAATATCCTTTATCGTTACCCCCCATATACAAGTCTATTATTCAGAATTGTGCTCCTCGTCAACGAAAAAAAAAAATTAAGGCACAATTGAATTACTTTGGCTGAGCGGCGGCACGGCAAGTCAGGGAATCAGCAACGGATTTGGCGAGGCACTGCATCGCAGAGTGTCTCGCAGAGAGGAGATGAGTCACGGAGCACGTACACATGACTTGACGCACAAATGCGATGATGAGGAAGAGAAGAAGCAATAGCGGCATGGCAGTTCGAGAAGTAAGCAAGAGGAAAAGATTTATTACAGATGATTGAGTCAGTAATTTGAGTGGTGAGATTAGACTGCGTACAGCGGCAGCAATATGTGAACTGCAAATCTACACGACATCAACATGACAATTTCCAGCATTTCCACGGATACACAGGAGGGCGAGTGCGAGGGTGCAGAGGGATGAGAGTCAATATTTTTATTGCTTCATGTCAAAAAAGTTGCGAAATTGCTTGCTCGCTCAGTCAGAACCTTTTGTAGGCTTACGTTGAAGACAGAAAGGCAGGTCGGAAGAGGGCTAGAGAGCACAACACTGAAGGAGGCTACAAAGCAAAGAGGAGAGGCATTCGGCGATGGAAAGTGAGTGGAAAATCCGAAACAAGTACCTATTATTTTGCGCCGATAACTTGGTTTTTGACAACCCGCGACTTTCGTCACGTGGCGATGCCGTTTTGGAGCAAGTCAAAAGCCAACATTAAAGAAATCTTCCGGTTGCGGTGATGAGTCGCTCATCAAGCCTGCGAAGCGCATTTCGCGAATTAAATATGGGCAGATTAATGCAATGGTGATGGTTGTGAGGAACACAAGAAAAGAAGAGAAGAAAACAGCTCCAATTAGTCACTATTTATGCGCCTCCGCTGGGGTAAGAGGATTTCGCTTTGTGAGCCGTTTTCAGTTTCGTGGAGCGAATTAATTCATCCGAAACGAGTCTGGGTCAAGTGCCTGGTCTTTTTTTGCCTCGCTAGTAATTATGAGGGATGCGGATAAGGAGGCTCTTGAGAAGCAGCTTTATTCAAGGCTCTTTTGAATGGCTTCAGCTAGAGTTAATGACGTCAGTTTTGGGGAGCTTAAGCGATTTTTTATTGAAGATAATTCGGACTCAAAATTGAAAAGATTTTTTTTTTTCAAAAAATGTTTGGGTAAAAATTCTACTCCATTGGCAAACGAAAC
This sequence comes from Forcipomyia taiwana, assembly GCA_963930915.1. Lineage (NCBI taxonomy): Eukaryota > Metazoa > Arthropoda > Insecta > Diptera > Ceratopogonidae > Forcipomyia > Forcipomyia taiwana. The sequence goes on from CAWVOI010000041.1 coordinate 205,057, forward strand.
CGAAAAAGCGACAACACGAAATCCTTCGACTCCAGATCACAAACGAATATCAACATTTTGTATCAGCGAGTCCAATGTTTGAAAATAAAACAATAACTTTCGAGTGAAGCTTGTGAACCCTTCCCGGACAAAAATACACTGAACATGAAAGTTTTCAGCCATTCGACATTCAAGTACGACTTGCTATTCTAAAACATTGACATCGAATGTCCAGCCACCAAATATATGTATGATCAAAATGCTGATTCGCGCCGAGTATTTGCGAGTTGCGGTGCGATATATGAGGAAAATTTAATATTCTCTAAGGGCCGTTGATGCCACACGTACGGAGAAAATGAAATAAGCGGCGAGTACTCACTTGAATACGCAATATTGGACGATGGGTCGGCGGGCAGGGAGCCCCGTCGCTTGGACAGGAGGCTCTCGAGGTCCGATGGACGACTGCCTCTCCACGCTGCCGAACCGCTGCTTTCGCTTGTGCTGTCACCTCCAATGGACTCGGACCAGATGGGGCTGAGGGTTTCAGCAACATCCGACGATTGTCGCTTCAGCGCCTTCTTCGCATTGCGTCGCTTGCTGCCGGCTCGCGTGGTTCCGCCCGGCTGCAGCAGCACATCGGTGGGAACGGATCCTCGTCGTTGGACAGACATGCCCAGGGGTGGTGGGTGATGGTGGTGGTGATGGGGGACGGATGTTGCGGGGGCCTGCTGGGTGCTTCCGGCGCCCGAACCGCTACTAGCAAACGTTGATTGTCCGAAAAAATCTATTTCGTCTGGGTGTGAGAATCATTCGATTTTTGAGAAGCTTTAGAGAGTGGGCAGAATTTTTTTTGCGTGGGTGCTAGAGCCATTTTTATCTCCAGCTTTTCAATCTAGTGAATGTTAAGAAATGCTAGAGCTAGCTAGATCAAGACCAACTTTTGTTTTTGCTAAGTTTATAATTTATTAATCTTTTGATTTGCATAACTATACTCTCCTGGCTCTTCATTCCCTAATTATGCTAACAACATAATTCTAAGAAATTATTTTGTTTGTTTCTGTGGACTTTTGAGAAAAAAAAAATTTCTTAATTTTCATTTTTAGCTGAAAAAGTTTTTTCCCTAATTTTGGCTTTTAGTTGAGATATTTTTTAAAACATTTTATGTGTTTTGCATTTGAAGCATTTGAACAAAAAAATTAATTTTTCGATTGAATGTTTTTTCAAACACTGATTTTGCATTTTGGTTCAAAAATGTATTGGAATTAGCTTCTAAGATTTTAGTTATTTTTTTCAAGTAGACAAAAACGCCAATTGTCGTGAAATAATGGCTCTTAGCACCCACCTACTTCCTCTAAATCTACCGGGACAACACGAAAAGTGCAGTCGGTGCAAAACGAGTGAGGGGGAGGGGTAACATCGAGGCTCCGGTCGGATAGGTACTTACTTATTGAAATGAATTCTGCTGGCACCGAGCCACGTCGAATCTTGTCCGGGATCGTCATGCCAATTTCGATTTCCGCCGTCTGTTGCTGCTTTGTTGCAGCTGCAGCGGGAAGTGCGACTGTCACGGGCGCCGATCCACGCCGTCTTGACAAATTGTGCTTCCACATGGACGGATCCATGTTCTCCTTCTGACCCATCCCGACACTCAGCATCTTGCTCACCCCATAGTCATCCTGCTTCCGCTTGCAGCTGTCCTTCTTCCGCATCGGGAAATGGGGGTCCCCGGGCGCGTTCTGCTCGTTATCAGTGGACCCGGACGAGTTGCTGGAGCGGCTCTCTCGCAGGGCTTCGGGGCACGTCCCGAGCTCTGCCGTCGATGACATGTACCTCTGTCGGTTGTACGAGGCCTGGAGGGGCGGGAAGGTCTGCTGTCGTATGAGGTGCTTCGGAGCCGTCACTCCCAGCGTATTCCCGGCATGTAGGACCATCGTGATCCTGTCGGCGTGGGCGCTGTCCGAGATCGAGGCGATGCTGCTCTCGGGCAGGAGATTCTCGGCGCTCAGAGGGCGTTCCTTCTCCGTGCTCCCAGCCGAGGACCTGCGTGGCCCGCTCTCGCTGTCGTCCGACGAGAGGATCGAGAGCGAGTCCTGGTCGAACTTGATATGCTCGTGCTCCTCCGTGAGCTCCTCAATGGCATCCGGGGGACTCATCTGCTTGGGTGGCAGCACAATCTTGGGCACGTGCAGCGGCACGGACATGCGTCTGTCTCGCTGCATGTTGGACGTGCGTTGCAGCATTGGCACCTGGAGGCTTCCTCGACGACGGGCAGCTGCTTCCAGAGGAAGGGGCAGGAGGTTCTCGGAGCTGCTGGACGTATCGATGGGCGTCAACTCGAGGGTTCCCCCGAAACCACACGGCTCGTCAATGTCGTCGAGCATCTCAGCGTCTGATATCTCGGTCCGTGTCTCCTCCGCTATCTCCTCCTGCAGCTTTCGCTCCCACTGGCTCTGGTTGTACTTGAGGTGGTGCATCATCTTGAAGGAGAGCTCGGTCTGGTGGAAGCGGTGCCACTCGTCCATGAGGGGCGTCACTACGACCCGCAGGAAGCCCACCTGGATCTTCGGGACCGACGTGGTCTGGCGGTCGCAGAGTGACGTCACCATCAGGCCCAGCTGCCGCTCGTAGTCACCTTGGCGGTAGAACTCCTCGCATACCTGGAAAACAAAAAAACGCATTTGAGTTCATTTTCAAGTTGGTTATTTTGCAAAATTTGGAAGGGGCTCCTAGTTCCCTCCCTGTTTCTAGTAACGGTATACTGAAGAATAATAAGGTATTTTCTAGCTCAAATTGGCTAAAATTTTCCCCCTATACGAACTTCTACAGACCCTAGTTCCACCACTGTAAGAGATAGGGGTCACATGTTGCTCCATGATTTGCTAGATTTTGCACGAACTACAACTTTTTTCTCAATCAGATGAAGCATAAGAAATCTTCATACAACGAGAAAACCCCCCTAGTTACGTCCCTGGTGGTTTTTCGGGAAAACCAATGCAACAGGCTAAAAATAACATAATGCAAAAGACCGCAGGTCTCTAGCTTTTCTACTTTCGGAGCCTGTGTGACTCGGACGGAGAGACAGACGAACAATGCACTAAAGCAAGGCTCCATACCTTGTGGCTCCACTTCTTGCTGATGTCCCATGGCCTGCATGGATTCGAGATGTCGGCACACTTGAGCGCTATCTGCAGGATAAAGTGGCGGTGCTCGGCCTTGCGCATATCCAGGGGCTCCTCGTCCGGACCCGGGTTCAGGTAGCGCTTCAACCGGGACAGAAACTCCTGCTGCCGCGTTATGTCCGTGGCGAGGATCAGCGACTGGATTTGACGCTCCAGCTCAGGCTTGACAGCTGTCAGCTGCTCCGCCAGACCACTCTCGAGCAGACACCCGATGGCGGACCTCCAGTGGTGGTTCTCGAGTACCGATGCGTTCTTGTAGAGGGCCGCCAAGTGATTCGAGGTGGTGATTAAGAACTGCTGGTTCACTCCGGGATGGTCGAGGTCGTGCGTCACGGCTCCTATAAGCGACGCCATGATTTCAAGCGGCTCCAGATGCTTCAAGATGTTGCTCTCTTGCAAAAAACAGTGCATTGCTTGTGTAACGTCAGTCGCGTGAATTGAATTGTGATATGGATTGCTACTGTGGTAGCCCTCCTCGATTAGCGTGAATAATTTCCATACTCTAACTACGTCTAGGTTAAAATGGTCCAGAAGGCCGTACGAGTGAAAGAGATGAACACATAACACAGGCAGTGAACGTCCTGGAAAGAGGAAAAAATTTCAGCCAAAACTCTTCAAAACAGCTCAGTCTTCCCCGAGTCGTCAGAGGCAATTTCCGGACAACTCACCTCCCGTCACATTTTCCAAAATGAACGCATTAAATTTCCAGTTGCCAACACGGTCAAGGATGTGCCGGACGTGACCATGCAGGATGTCATCCAAAATGGCCGGCACCGTTGCGAATCCCCGCGTATTTAGCTTTTTCCGTCGCCTCTTGTGCATCGTTAGGAAGCGGCCAGTGCACGCGTGACGTTTGCTCTGCTGCTGCTCCTGCTGCAAGGTGCAATCTGCGGCGTTTGTTGTGGCTGTCAACTCCTCATTTTGGATCAGAGCCTCGAGCAGTGGACGATCTGTGTCCGAGAGCCTGCGTGCCGTTGCAGCTACTGGACCCATTGTCGTGGCTCCTGCCGTAGTTGTGGTGGTCGTGGTGTGTGCTGTCGTCGATGTTGTTGTTGTTGCAGTATCAGCTGGAACAAATGACACACGGAAAAAATCAGATTACCTTTTTTGCGAGAAAAAAAAAGTTTCAAACGATACCCCAGCTCGTATTGCCAAGCTGGGAATAATTATCCTCCTCAGCTTCTCTAAGTGAGAAAGTTTGCATTTCCTTCGCCCCCGCGCAAGTTTACTTGAGAGCCGAGACAAGGTGATGTGCAATTTGCAATGGACGCCGCAGGTGTAAGAAGAAGCTAGGAGCGAATCAGGGAAGTTTCAGGAGGTGACAGACGCTTGCTGTTGTTTATTTGGGTTTTTAATTAAAACGGTATCGCGTCGACTTGGTATTGTTTGAGCTGAGCGCGAAATGCAGCGCTTTATGAATCAACACAATGAAATACCAGTTGAATTTTTATCATGGAGCAGTGAGCTAGAGCTCCCTCTTGTCAAAAGAGACCAGACCAGGTTTTCGGGTTCAAACTCCCCCCATCATCAGGCTTTGAAAAAACGTTTATCAAACCTTCCTGGCTACAGGTCTGGAAAAAACTGCAGATCTCAATAGCATCTAGGACCGCCACAGAGGGACTGAGCCTATCTAAAGCCAGCTTCTGGGCTTATACGAGTTGTTTTAATTACGGAGAATGAGCTTTTTCCGAGCCGGAATCTTCATTTCTGAGCCTGCTAATACACGCTGGCTTATCCAAAGCCTTATTTGTTGCTCCAGGGACAGTTACAGGTGCTAGAAACTGGTTTTCCTCAACAAATTCCAAACGAGATTTTTTAATGCAGCTCTAGGTGAGCTCTATGGTATTTACTCCTCATGAGAGAGAGAATACAAGAGCTGCAACTTGCGAGGAAGTGGAGGATGCATAAGTTGATTAAGATTGTTCTTTGTTTTTCCAATTAGCATTCTTTTCAGCCAACTAGTGGAAGTAAATTGCTTTTCGAGTGGGAAATTTTTGTTACAAAAATTGCACTTGAATGAGAAAAGCAGAGCGATCAAAAAGTGGGTTCCTGGGAGAAGTGCCGAAGACAATTCCGGCGGCCATGACTCATGGGGAGCGTCGATGGCATTTAAGCGCCTTTCCACTTTGATAATCCATACTCAAAGCGTCAGAAACAAAAGGAGATCTGGAAAAACAACCGGCAGCACCAAGACGATGAAATAAATTGGAAGGTAGGCACGAGAGCAATCGACAACGGGGTTGTTGCTATGAAAAAGCGAGGTTTTATCATAAAATAAAGAAATTGCTGGCAGCCTATCAGCAGGATACTCGGAAAGTGGAAATAAAACAAACTATAAACGAATTCTGTATTGACTCACTGAAATATCTCAACAGCATCGGAGCTCGGGGGATTATTTTCGTGCGTCTCGAGTTGTGTATTTTGGGGAAAGTTGAAATGCCGAATTAAAAAGAGGTAAACAAGCAGGGTGTATCGTTGTCCCATCCCTTCGTTCCTCTCTCAAAATGGTTCACCTGCCGCGCAACATGCCATGACAAGTTGAATCCGAGGATATAAACAAAGGAACGCTGCTGACTACTGAGGCAGATCAAAGTTGGACGCTTGCAGGAAACGGAATCAGTAACCCTTTCGAGATTGGCGTTTGTTTCGAGAGGTCAAGGATGGCCTTTGAAGACAATATTGCCTTATTATACAATACAATACAGTATATTGTGCAACATAATATTGCTTATTTTAAAACTTTGCTTTAAAAAGAAAAGTTCACAATCTTCCCAGTGAAAAAAAAAATTTGCCGATCCGCCATATTTCGTTTGTTTTCATTTTTGTAGTTCGATAGTAAAATTTGCAAAAAGAAAAAACATTTTTGTCTGAAAATTTTTACTACCGGGTCAAAAATTGACCGGGCCTGTGCAAGTTTTTCCCAGTCTGTCAGCGCGGAGAGACCTTCGAACAAACATTTTCGCCTCGCGGACAGACTTTTACTCTAGTGCGGACAGACTTGAGTCTGTCCGTTCCATACTGGCCGAGGACAAGCTTGTTTACACTGGGTTATCTTTCTGAAAACTTTTATTGACGCCTTTGAATTTAAACCAAAAATTTAATGGCAGAAAAAATTCAGAAAAATTCATAAAGTAACAGAATATTGGCTTATTGCTTCATATTTTATTACAGCAATACAATAACAATATATTGTATTGAGAATACAATATTTCCCACCCCTCGGAGGGTTTTATGAAGGGCATTTTCAGAATTAGTTAGTTCAGAACCCTTCAACATCAACATCAACATTCAACATTCAGAACCCTTCAGAACCCTTCAACCTCGAAAAGGATACGCAAACATCCGACATCCGCATTTAAATCCAAAGTTTCGCATATCCCTCTCTTGTTAAAGTCATATCCTCATCTCGAAAGTGTATCTCTGCAAACTTGAAATTGTGTTAGCTGACTCTCAATTGGCTATGGGTGATTGCGCGCGTCTACCTAGCTACGAGGTGTCGCCTAAGGTGGCAGCAACACAGTTGGAGTCGTAGTCTCAGTCCCACGAGGCGATGCAGGTGATAAAGTAGATGATAAATGGAAACAATTTATTAAATGTTGGAAAGTTCTGCTCTTTCTCTGCACGACGCCGACGCTGCGAAGGCAGAAAGTTAGTTTGAAATTGTAATGATTACAACTTTACATTTAACTTTCTGAGTTTGCAGTCGTGTAATCTTGATTGCATTGACGCTAGCTGCAGCCTGCCCTCCTGTCGATGTCGATGCAAGACAGCATTCGTCAAAATGGGGGAGGACGGGAGAGCTGGCCAAGACATTCCGTGACGCCGAACGGAGATTGCAACAAAGTTTAAATTGAAATTTGTGGTCTGGCAGCTTACAGGCACTTGCATGAGTGTGCCCGGTGTGTCTCATGAGTCATGATTTCTCATCACTCCAACTAAAATTAATTAGTCTAAAAACTTGGCTCGAGGCTCTCGTTTTGCGGCCAAAATAATCCCAGTAAAAGCTTTTCATTGGGGCTACTTTGCCTCTCCTAATTGGCTTCCAAATAAACCATCTCCCATTGTTTGTTTGCGAAAATGGGAATCCTGCAGCCAGAGTCGTTTGGAACTACGTGAATCACCAACGTGGCGTGATTACAAGAGGAAGTTTTACATTGAGCTCATCGAGGCGCGACCAGAGATGGAACTCGAACAACAGACAAAGTTTTGAATCACGTTTGACTGAAGCCTAGCCAGGCGGTTTGATGTTGGACGAGAGCAAATAGCGGACGGACACATTTCCATAGCAAACGGGAAACTCTCGATGGGCTTGTATATTTACACAGAATAAATGAAAAATTGCAAACTAATAAAAAACTAAAAGTTGTGCAAAAGTTCGGTGAATGCAGCCTCGATGCGATGTCCCACCAGGCTCCAGTGATTTTAATATCGCATTCGGCTCTCGTATTTCCACTCAGGAACCTGCGAGCAAACTTTCTGACAACGCTCGGTGGACTTCTTGTGGGGTGTCGCTTGACTGAGAAGGGAACCAACAACCAAAGTTTCCCAACTCTTTCCTCCATTCTTCTCGAGACCTGATTGTCATAATTTATCAAGTCCTTTGTGCAAGTTCTGCCACGTTAAGACGTGTTTTTAGTGCATTTTCATCAATTTTGAAAAAAATGCACTTATGTGTCCGATATGTCCGTCCGTCCGTCCGTCCGTCCGTCCGTCCGTCCGTCCGTCTGTCCGAGTCGCAAAGGCTCCGAAACTAGAAGAGCTAGAGACCTGCGGTTTTTTGCATGTTGTCATGTATGGTCTGAAGGGTGGCCCAAACGATTTGGTTTTTCCGAAAAACTGCCTGGGGGGTAATTAAGGGGGTTTTCCCGTTGTATGAAAGTTCCATATACTTCGTCCGATTGAGCTTAATTTTGGATATGTTATACATCATGTCAAATCTAGCAAACCATAGAACACATGTTGGCCCCTATACCTTAAGGGGGTGGGGTGAGAGGCCTCCGAAGGGGGCAAAAATTTAGTTGCTTCGATTGAGCTGAAACTCAGAATGGTCATGTAAAATGACAAATCAAGCAACTTTTGTTTCGGGTCATGGTCTCAAAAATGTAAAATAACGGACTCTAGGGGTCAATAAGTGGCCATCCAAGACTTCCCCTGGCGAACAGAAGGGCAAAAAATCAAATTCAACCGATTGAGCTGAAACTTTGACAACTGTTAGATAACATTAAATCCAGCAAAAAACAGTTCTACAGTAAGTCTCTATGACCTAAGGGGGAGGAGCTGTGAGCTCCCAAAATTTGTATGAGGCGAAAATTTTCTAACTCCAATTGAGCTGAAACTTGGGCAAATGTTAGATGACACTAAATTAAGCTAAATATCCTCCTGCATTAAGACCTTTTGACCTGTGGGATCAAAGTCAGGGGTTCAATAAGTTTCTGCAGTGACGGAATTGGGATAAAATATTTTTACTTCGACCCAACTTTTGCAACAAAGCGAATTGAAAATGCACTCAAATGCGTTCGTCCCCGACTAAGCTTTAAACATGTTTTTTCTGCCCCTCACTTATTTGCCTAAGTCAACATTTTAGCTGGGATTTGGCATCAAAAAAGAACGCAATTATCTCCGGTCAAGCAAAGGGCGGCGGATGGACAGGCAGGACAATGGCTTCTTATCAATCGCTGGCAGACACGCGCAACTGTTTTTGTCCCCTGATGAATGTCCTTTTGTTTCGACGTCAACATTTGTGCTCCGCACTTAGGTACCGCAGAGAGAGGGAGCGTGGCTCTTCTTGGGGCAAGTAAGTGGAAGGGAACCCAATATCGAGATTATCCCTGCTCAGGCGCCCGTCCAGCCTCCGTGCCATCAATAAACATTCCTCAGTCTTCTCCGTTTTGCTAACTTTAGTTCTCCCCGCAAACAACTGAAGCCCCAAAAAGTACATCAAGATGATGTTTTGGGTAACCAATGGTGGTGAATATGAAATGAAATAATTTCCATTCCTTTTTGCCTCTCCATACCACCCAGTCGCCGTATTCTTGGGATCGGTGTAGGAGGAATTCGTTTCCTTTGCAGCCTATCTTCTTGCTTTCCGACAGTTTCCTGCGATCGTGCACGACGATGCGAGAGGTAGGAAAATCAAATCAAGCAGATAAACAATCATGAATAAATGATGTTCTTAATGCATGACAAATTTGTATATTTTTATGATTTGCTGATATTCTGGGACTCTCGGAAAACAACAGGATATCGGTGACCAGGAGTGACATGTGTACTTACGTATTATGCGTCCGAATGCCGCGGGATCGGGTGGATCTGTGATCGGGACCTCAGGCTGAAAGACAAAACAAAACACCTAATTAGTAGCTGATGTGGTGGGGAACGGTGGGGGAGAGGAGTAAGGCGAAGGATAAAGAGAACATGTCTTGAAAGCCCACACGGAACGTTCTTTTAATTAACACTGATTGCCGTTTTAATCACCGCACTGCAGCAGAGCTGGATGAGGGGGACAATTGTAAGTAATCTGGCCACTTTTTCACTCATGATGATTGGATTGCGGGGATAAGGAGCTCCTGCGCCAATGCCGGAGCCAAAGACGACGGATCGAACAAAAACTTGTTGCAGGAAAAAAAGTTCAGCGCAAAGAAACACACGAGGCAGTAAATCTTGATAAAAGTCCGAGCGCCTGCTTTTTCTGTCGCACTCGGGAAGGCCGGTGGAGAGGATACATAATGGGAAAAGAGGCCGTTGATTCATGAAAGTATCGCGAACGTGAGCCCATGAACTAGGCAACTTTTTTAATGACTTTCTTAATGAGAAATTGTTGTAAATGGCTGCCATTTTAAGTTCTTATCAGCGTTATGGATATCACTGTATCTTTGGCCTTAACTCGATTTTTCACGCTTTGCAAAGTTTTTCCTCCTTTTCGATCTCAAACCTATTTAATTATATTTTAGTGCATTTTCATCAACTTTGAATCAAATGCACTAAAGTGTCAGATATGTCTGTCTGTCCGTCTGTCCGTCCGTCCGTCCGAGTCGCAAAGGCTCCGAAACAACAAGAGCTAGAGACCTGCGGTTTTTTACATGATGTCATGTATGGTCAGGAGAGTGGTGGAACTACTTTGGTTTTTCCTAAAAACTGACTTGGGGGTAATTAAGGGGGTTTTCCCGTTGTATGAAAGTTCCATATACTTCATCCAATTGACCTGAATTTTGGATATGTTCTACGTTGTGTCAAATCTAGCAAATCATAGAACACATATTTGCCCCTATCACTTAAGGGGGTGGGGTGAGGGGGTAAAATTTTAATTGCTCCGATTGAGCTGAAATTTATAACGGTCATGTCAAGTGACAAATCAAGCAACTTTTGTTTGGGATTATGGTCTCAAAAATGTAAAATAACAGACCTTGGGGTTCAAAAAGTGGCAAACAAAGGGGCAAATTTTCAAATTCAACCGACTGAGCTGAAACTTAGGCAAATGTTAGATGACATTACATTCAGCAAAATATCCTTCTACATTAAGGCTCTATGACCTGTGGGATCGAAGTCAGGGGTGCAATAAGTTTCTGCAGTGACGGAATATTTTCACTTTGACCAACTTTTGCACTAACGCTGAACTGAAAATGCACTGAGATGCCTTCGTCCCCGACTAAGCTTTAAACATGTTCTCTTAACAGGTGCAAAACCATCTCTTTAATGTGTTTTTATTACAATCTCTCTACAGATTTCCACAAGCGTTATTAAAAATTTTCTTGGTTAACAAACATTTCATGTGGTTTCTTTCCTGAGCCACCAAAGTCACAAAGCAAGCTCTTGAGGCGTCGTGTCGCCGTTCCGTGTCGTGCCGACGAGGCAAGAATGCGACCAGGTTGTGCATTGAATTTTAATCAACTGCAAAATGGCAGCACAGCAAATACAAAAATAGTTTATGATTTTAATTTTACCTCTGCCGAGCCAAACAAGCGGTATAAAATTAAGTCGGCCGTCGACGCCTCCGCAAATTTTTTTCTAATAATAAAACCGCAATTTCGCCAATGTGCCAGAGCGATGACGACGTTGGAACAATAGGAGAAATGACTTTGGAGACTTTATTTTACGCCCAGCCCGAGCATCGAGCGCACGTTTCGCTCCACAATTATTTCGCCCTCATTCCTCGAATCCTCCTTGCACAGGCTGGAGCTTTACGGCGATATGACTTTTGCTTTTTAATACAATATCAATTTTTCACTCCGCTCTCCCGAGCGCACTCCAGCCTCCTCACCTCTCACATCACATTGGCGAGGCGGTGGCGGGCTCCGTTACAGCTGGTCGCCGATTAGGAGAATGCGTGCGGCTATTTGCCACGTTAACAGCTCCATATCATGGCACACGATAAACGATAAAAGTAAAATAAAAGTTAATTGCATTCGCTTGCTGGTTTGCGCGGGACCTGCAAGCCAAGGTTGCCCCTTCCACTAGAGCCATAAATTAAATCATCGAGATCAAGATTTAGCTGAGCGAAAGCGCCAGGGACGCGCTCTTTGGACGTCATACTTGGCTGTCTCTGACGTAAGAAACTCCATTCCGGCGTATTAATCTAATTTCATAATTCCCATGGCATACTCACGAGTCGCAAGAACGAACGGCTCGAGCATGGAAGCAGCGCGCAAAGTGGCTAATTAGCATTTTTACAGTACTGGCACGCCAGCCCCCCCCCCCCCCGCTCGCCTGTTCGCCAGACAAAGTCGAGGTACGCAAAATGCATATAATTTCCCCGATGACCGATTTAGCATTCCTTAGACTTTATGGAGCGCGGGGCTCGAAGGCATGACTGTGACGCTGGTGGCTGTAAGTTATGTTAATGCAGCTGCTGCCACTCCGGATGACGTCAGTCAGTAGCTGGGCTGCAAAGGGCAATCTTAATTGAGTGGTCTAACGGAAGGGAAATCTTAATTAGTCTCTTGATTTAGAGCACTTTTTTCCCGAAACTCGAAGGAAACACAGTTTCAAGAGCACTCCAAGCAATTTTCACCCTTTTACCTCGCACAAAGGCAGCCATTTATATCGCTTACACATCGCAGAAGACACTAGCACGGAGAACTTTGACAGCATGCAATTTAATGCTCATAAAAGCCACTTGTCCCCACACGAGGCTCTGGCACAGCTACCTGCCCATCATCAACATGCGGCTGCTTGCATGCGGACATCACCTGTGAATGACGTCGTGTCGTAAATCAAAAAGCAAACCCTCAACAATACACACGCATGTATGCACTTTAATGTGGTGAGCCGGAGCTGGTGGAAATCAACAAATGAAAAACTACATGCCCACAAGACCGGGAAAATTCGCCTCTCTTTCCACAGTTTGCACCCAGACGTCATACGACTCTGGACTGCATGCGAGCGGAGCCTCGATCCACTCGAAAATTAGTTTTGTTTGAGTTTCTACTTTACACACGTGGCAATGTAACGACGTAGAGCAGCGTGAGCGAAATTTCCACTTTCAGCCGGCAATGCAAACGTTTGTCCTTTCACAGAGCAAACATTGAGTTGTCTACGTCAAATTTACTAGCCTGGCCTGACTCGCAGTGGGAGTGAATTTAGAACTTTCTGTGTTTTTACCTCCCACATCTCCTACATGATGACTTCATCACTCTGAACTTCATAAACGAACTATTCCACTTACTCACATGGAGCAGGCCTTTTAGCCATGATTGGAAAGGGGCATAATTTACTCGTCTTGGCCCCACTAGAGCTCCTCCAGGGATTTAACTTCATTTGAAATCTTCTTCAACCAATTTTGCACCAAAAAATATTTGGTCAAAAATCCCAAAATCAAGTTTTCGTTAACGAGCGGAGGTTGGCCATTTTATGAATTTTTAGGTGAAAAATTTTTTTCTCCAAAATCCACTTTTTCGACCAAAACTCTTAATGAAAGTGATTCAGGGGCTAAAATTAGTCAATTGAAGGCTTCAGGGACCATTTTCGCGACAAAAAATTTTTGGCCAAAAATCCCGAAATCGAGTTTTCGTTAACGAGCGGAGGTTTGCCATTTTATGAATTTCAGGTGAAAAATTTTTTTTCTCCAAAATCCCAGTTTTCGACAAAAACTCTTCGTAAAAATGATTCAGGGGCTAAACTTAGTCAATTGAAGGCTTCAGGGACCATTTTCGACACAAAAAATTTTTGGCCAAAAATCCCGAAATCGAGTTTTCGTTAACGAGCGGAGGTTTGCCATTTTATGAATTTCAGGTGAAAAATTTTTTTTCTCCAAAATCCTTTTTTTCGACCAAAACTCTTCGTAAAAGTGATTCAGGGGCTAAATTTAGTCAATTGAAGGCTTCAGGGACCATTTTCGCGACAAAAAATTTTTGGCCAAAAATCCCGAAATCGAGTTTTCGTTAACGAGCGGAGGTTTGCCATTTTATGAATTTTCAGGTGAAAAATTTTTTTCTCCAAAATCCTTTTTTTCGACCAAAACTCTTCGTAAAAGTGATTCAGGGGCTAAACTTAGTCAATTGAAGGCTTCAGGGACCATTTTCGCGACAAAAAATTTTTGGCCAAAAATCCCGAAATCGAGTTTTCGTTAACGAGCGGAGGTTTGCCATTTTATGAATTTCAGGTGAAAAATTTTTTTTCTCCAAAATCCACTTTTTCGACCAAAACTCTTCGTAAAAGTGATTTAGGGGCTAAATTTAGTCAATTGAAGGCTTCAGGGACCATTTTCGCGACAAAAAATTTTTGGCCAAAAATCCCGAAATCGAGTTTTCGTTAACGAGCGGAGGTTTGCCATTTTATGAATTTTAGGTGAAAAAATTTTTTTCTCCAAAATCCACTTTTTTGACCAAAACTCTTCAAAAAAGTGATTCAGGGGCTAAACTTAGTCCATTGAAGGCTTCAGGGACCATTTCCGCGACAAAAAATTTTCGGCCAAAAATCCCGAAATCGAGTTTTCGTTAACGAGCGGAGGTTGGCCATTTTATGAATTTTAGGTGAAAAATATTTTCCTCCAAAAGCAACTTTTTCGGCCAAAACGCTTCGTAAACGTGATTCTGGGGCCAAACTTAGTCGATTAAAGCCTTCAGAGACCATATTTGTGACATGAAGTTTTTGGCCAAAAATCCTGAAATTGAGTTTTTCTTAAAGATTGTTTGTTTGAACATCATTTAAAGTTTTCTTGAAATAACTTGTAATATATCAATTTCTACTTATTGGACTCTAAATCTGGTTAGAACAATACGTTCTTGCTCTGCATGATAAAGAAGAGTCAAACTTGATTCCGAATGTAATTAGTTGATAACTCTCCCATGTCTAAAATTTAACGCCCAACTTCATCCCCTAATGCTCATTTAAAAGTACCTCGAACTCCGACAAAAACTGACCCAATTACGCCCGAACTTAATTACGCCTGAAATAAGAGCTTGTCTGGTGCAAAAACCACCAAATAATGGAAACAAATAAAGCTGTTGTGAAAAACCAGCTAGCTATTATTTTAGCATTTTAACCAGCCACAGACCGGACCAGGGAGGTGTCGGGGTGGGGAGAAAAAGTCAGGTGCAATTTCGCACAAACGGGAGGTTGGATGGGCGAAACGAGACGCCCGAGTTTCGAATGTTGACATTTTGCCCGAGCAAATCTGCTTGCGAGACTCAGCCGTTTTGTTGTGCCGAGAGTGCAAAAAACTCGGTGTATGCTTTTGAAATTGTCACCCATTTGAAGGCTTACAATCCAAACATAACTACTGTTTGCCCGAGCTCAATAAACATCGTTTTTGTGGCTCTCGTGGATGCGAAAAACATCTGTGATTGACACCGTTTGAGCCTCGGCTGACGAGCTCTTTGCCGCTGAACCGAGAGCTATTTTTAATTACTCGTCCCCTCCATACGATATTGGAGGAACTCGCTGGTTTGTGGCTGTTTTGATGTGGCACAGCGATGGAAAATCTGTTTCCAATAATAATTTCCCTGTCGCAAACATTGTTGGAAACTCGACACATTTTTCATAAAAGTCACATGACACAATGCCTCCGATATAGACCAGATCCGAAGCTACTTGTTTATGAAATCAGCTAATAAATCACGGGGCTATTTTAATTTCTGAAACGTCGGTTTCATAATAACGTTTTGCCCACCTCATATGTATGCGATTCGTCGCGCCAATTTCGTGCCAATGGAATTCGAATGTTATTTTTTCTGCGTCGTGTTGACGCTCAAAGGTCACGAACCTTGGCACCTCGGCTCCGAGGCCCACATTCGCATCACACGATGATGTATGGGGATGCCTCGCGTCCAACAAATCTTCCCGATCAACAGCTGAACGAACCATCAGAATTCCAAGATTTTCTCACGATTGATAGGTTCCGTGTGCTCTCAAAGAATTTCGAAATTCCAATTTATTGTCTGCGTCTCGAGGCTTGCGTCACGCCATATTTTTAGGCGGATAAGAGCCGACATTTAATGAAGCCAAATCCCGAGGTGATGGTGCGACAAAAGTCGATGTAATCAAGGTCGAGCTTTTCATCAAATCCAGACATGTGTGAGAGCGTCAAGTGTGGGTAAGAGGATCGAATCACTGCAGGAAATATTGAAATTCAAAGGAACTTTAGTTGAATTACTTCCAGCACGAGTCACGAAGGCGAGGCGAGGTACGGGAGGGCGCCATGCCACTTGAACGAGCCAAATGCGAACGACAGCCAGAACATATAATGGGACTTTGATTATCTGGGCACACAATCCCTGCCTCGAGGCTGGATTGGACGAATTAGGAGGCTAAGCGAACATGCTCTCAGCGTATTGTTATTTCATAATTTCCCAATAAACACACATCGATTCCGAGAAATGGCAGGAAACGTCGTTTTCCGACAACTACCTCATCACACATCTCTTCCCTTCTCAGTCTCACCCAACCGAGTCAGATTACTAGACAGACACTTTTCAACACGCCACTTTCCACTCAACAAGCTCTCCCTCTGCTGCTGCCGATGACAGCATCAGCATCAAGATAACACTCCAGCACACGGCTCATTGTCGCTCTGGCTTCTAGGAGCGAGATCCACAGACAGTCACAGAACAGGAAATACGCCATTCAGGCTCAATCATACCAAATTACCGCCTTCCATTTCACTTTCGCTTTGCACACCTTCGGTTAAGGTTGTTTTTATTTTTAAGAAAATACGCCCACGCAGGTCATGTACACGTGTCTTCCCCACGCGTCGAAAGGGGGTCTCTCTTGAACCCATTTCAATCACCTTTCTGGTGAAAATACCTCCTCAGACAATTAATTGCGCTCGGTTACGACAGCCAAAAGCATGGGCAGAGCTGGGAAACGTGAGGCGCAATAATGTAATTAATCCGCAGCCGGGTTCAGAAACAAAAAGTTTAAAGCATTCTCGTCATTGGCGGTTCTAGGGGATGGCTGGAGTAAGTTCAGCCATCAAAGGGCATCATTTTGGCCTCAGCATCATTTCAAGGTGAAGAACTTTTACACTCTCAAAAATATGGAAATGCGTCATTCAAGGCATTTCACTAAGACTTAAGATATAAGGGTTTCAAAAGGGGCAGTTCTTTTTTCTATCAAAATTTTAAAAGGCATTATCATTCATGGCAGTGAGCTTTGAACATAGTTTTTTTGTACATAAAATATTTTAATTTATTGTTTTTCAAGAAATGAAATTTTTGGCACTCTTAAAAATTTTTTTGGGTTTCGGCCATCCCTGGCATTACCACCACTGATTCTCGTCCATCCCTTTTTCAGTGGCCGTTGCGTCAATTAATTAGCGAGTGGCTGCCAGCCCCTGGATGACGACTTAAGAGGATTAGGAGCTGACAGGGAGCGGGACCGAGCAATCAGGAGGGCTCCAGATAAGCCCATCAGGGTTCGTCGAAACAGAGAGAGAGAGAGGAAGGGAGAGTGAGAAAATCGAGTTAGCTGGCGAAACGAAACAAGCACTCAGCGCGCCAAGGACACATTTGCGGGAAATCAGCATGAGTGGAAATCGACATTGCGGTGTCGGGTGATGAATCAACCGAGTTCAGCAAGGTTAATGCTCGCATCCATGCTCATGTGCGGGACGCAATTTTCTCGCATAACACAAAAATAATTTACTCTAATTCAATTTCCATCTCCATCATCTCCGAGCCTTCGACCGCCTGTGACGTGCTTGCGGCGACATATTCAGAAAGTGCCTCAAATTATTACAATCTCGCACGTTTGGGCGACACCGAAAGGATCTTAAAAACCTCAACTGCAGCCAGATCTCACGCTGGCACAAGTTGGGTCTTGGGGACGTTGGACAAGTGAGAAAGCGGATAGAAACATGCAACACAACGGCGATATAATTGAAGCCCATACTCACATACGTCACCCTTAAATGTACAATTGTCAGGCACATCCTTGAATGACTTACCTGGAAAGAGAAATCAAGAGGTGGAAGGTAAGAAAAGTGATGATTTCATTAAACAAAAATCAAGGATTTCTGCAAAAAATTTCTAAAAATTCCTCACTCTTTGCTCCAGCCAGAGAAGCGTTCCCAGATGAAGCACCAGCCTAAGCACGTAATTAGTCGGGAACTAATCACCTTCTTATCCTCTCGAGAAGACTCGAGGAATTCATTTTTATTGCCGTGCAATTGAGCGAAGAACTCCCCTAACAAGACACATTTCCTTCCAACTCCGTGCCTCCATTACACACACTCATTTTCCCCCGTATCGAGTGAGCTGAATAATAAATAAAACATCATCAGCATCATCGTCACGTGGTAAGTACACTTATAAAGATGTCTACCTTAGCACCAGACACACACCAGAGAGGTCCAGCAGACCGACAGATAGAGGATCACCTTAATATGCGGACGACGACTCTCGTTGGCGTGGATTCGGATGACGTCAAAGGAGAAAAAAGTAAAATTAATTAGGACATATTAATTTTCACTTTTGTAATGTTATCATTATCGTTTAACCTTCCTCTTCCCTCGTTCCGAACGCGACGCGACTCGACACGACACGAATCGTCTCAGCGTCTCTTCATCCACATCATCCAGTGGAGCATAATGGCATATCTTTTTGTGTCCCCGGAAAGAAAATGATGCGCAAAGAAAGGTAACGATGTGCATGAAAATGGAAATGAGGCAGCTAGCGCCGAAACGAGGCGAAGAGGAGGTCGATAGGAGAGCAAATGAAAGGGCTTTGGCTTATTGCATGTTGATTATGTGAGTGCTTCGAGAGACGCACGTATTTTTCAAAGCTCCGAGCACCCAGCCTGCTTTGAGATTCATTTCGCTAATTGCTTCGCAAATGTAGGCCACAGACACCTCGTTTGAGCGAAATTTCAGCAGTTGCGTCACCGGAAACCACTCGTTTTTGCTACGAGTCTTGTTGGAGTCTTTTTTCACTTCCATAGAGTTCTCTACTAGAGGGTTATTAAAAAAAGGCTTTGTCTGTTTTAAGAGGCCCAATATCATAAAGGTTATCTTCAAGACACCCTAGTCTGTCTCCTCATTTTCTTAAATTTTCCAAAACTTTTGATTGAAAAGTCCAATCTTAAAGGGAAAGGCCTGGAAATAGTGTTCCTTATCGTTACCTCATCGTTACCGGAAGGTAGTTGGAGAGTGACCCTAGAATATCTGAATTGTAAATGATACTTTCTGATTTAATTTTGACGCTTTCTGAATAGCATTTGGTACATCTGAATTACAATTGATGCTTTCTGAATTACAATTGACACAATATGAATTACAAGTGAAAAAGGTGTAGAACATCCTCTTAAAATTGGTAAAGAGGTTCCTACAAGACACCAGCCGTCTCCCTCGATTTTCTCCGAGAAATTTCAAAACCGCTGCCATTTCTCAAATTAAATAAATCCAGCCTCTCACGAATTTTCACATCCAATAAATTTTCATACAGCAAAAGTAAGAGAAAAATTGCCACCTTGTTTCCTCCGCAGTGCTCGTCCATTAATCCTGATTACGAGCCGTGTCTAGGAAGAAGGAGACGAGAAAGAGGCCATTATCCTTTCATGCTCTACCCGCATCCAGACACCTCCACATATCTCCCAAGCTTTTCCGATAAATCGTTGCATTTTCCGGCATGCAAGACAGCCCTCGTTGGATTTCCACACGCCATGGCTGCAGGATTAATTGCGTCATTAGTCACAAATTGACTTTTAACGGTGACGCTGATGAAAGTAATATTTAAATCGATGGTATTTGAGATCAAAGGCGACAATGACGCCAAATTCAATTTATGGCAACTCCCACTCCTGCCTACTTAAGCGCGTACACCGGAGACATTTCGCGGAAAGGTCAGAGTTCCCGTGCGACAGTCATCAGGAAAGACGTCAAAAACAGAAGCCCGAGCTGCGATTCCGTGTTCCGATAAAGTTGCGGGGCTCAGCCGGTGTCCGCTTCGCACTCCCATTTCGCGGAATTAATCTTCTAAATTTAGTGTCATGCCAGCAATTTTCAAATTATCGACGCCATGCCGCGTAAATTCCTGGTGATTGCTGCTGCCGGCGTGCGGGATGGAGATCGGGGCAAAAGAGGCAATATAAATTGTAATAGAGCTTTTAAGCGTCACTCGACAGTCGGGTGTCGGAGCAGAGCGCAGAGCAAGATGAGACACATCTTCAAAGCGGCGATAAACTATAACGTGAATGATGGGTGAAGTAAATGTTTGGATAATTACAGTAATGTCGGTAATGCCGATGTATTTGTTTGTTGCCGTATCACTTTGTTGCTGACAAACAATGAATCTTTGCAGAGCAACCTTTGCTCGCCTCATCACCTTTTACAAGCTGCTTTATGTACAATTTAGTGCCTAGAATTTACAGCGTCTCTCGTTCTGAAATTGGATATCGCTAATGGCCTCGCTGAAGCACTTCAAGAGGTGTCTGGCACGTGATTCGGGCTGTTAATCAGTAGATCTTTCAGAAATTGCTTTTGGCGATTTTGCCACAATTTTTGTCTCATTTCAGGAAAACCACAATTTTTCACACATTTCTGGTGTTGGAAGGTTTAATTGAGTCTGACAAAAACAACAAAAAAACATTAAATCATTTTTTTTAAATTTCAACAAATCTCAAAAACACTCTGAACACTTTAAAATATCTAGAAGAGTCATTTGTAAAAATTGTCCTTGAAAACACGCATAATTTTCGTCCATTTTGAGCACAATTTAACAACTATTTTTGGCCTTTTGAGACCTCAAGCTTTAGAAGGTCTCCTTAAACCCCCATTAGTCTTGCTGAGAAACTCAGACCTTGAGCCCGGAAACCGTCAGTGCGTTGGACAGTTGCGACATCAGAGAAGCTTTGCACCAAACAAAAACAAACGATTCACAATAACAACGAGCCAATACAGTCAATGCACACAAATTACAGACCCTAGAACAATGCAGCGATTCACCTTGCCTATAATCATTCAAACTGCCTGCGGCCTCCATTCAATTGAACACTCTGCCCGACTCCGATTCGCCTTATCTACCTTCGCATAAATCGGGTGAGCACCTGCACTTGCAGTCCGAAGCCACAATTTGCGTTCGCCCACAACTCTCCACTCTTATCACGCCCATAGACTCGACGGATTGGAGTTGTGGCGAAAGTAACTACTAGCGCGTTTCGAAAATAATGCAATGTCACTCTTTGGCAGGCAAAATACCGAGCCTAAACGGGACCGGAGGGGAGCTGAGACCAGCGAGAGTATTTGAATTACACGGTGTTGAACAAGCGGAAAACTCGCCTCGGGATCGGCGCTCCAAATTGCTCATCGGAACGAGAAATCCTGTAATTGCCTCACGATGATCGTTTCGTGTTTTCAGAAGATATTTTCAATCGATAGAGGAGCGGAGCGGTGCTAATGCGGCTTTGGACTGGGGCCAGCAACTTGTAACAATTATTATCGCGTCGTTACAGAGGTTGTCCCAAGCCTGAATAATACGTTCGACATTTCATTGTGATTTTTGGGCTCAACAACTTAATCTGCCGGATGACGGTAAATGAAGGGAAATTAATTAGCACGTTTACCGACTTTTCATGTGGGAGGGCGCGTTTCTGGTGTTTTGACCCTCTAAAGGCACTTCTAGATTCTTTTTGCTTCATCCAATATTTCAGTATGTTTTCTATCATCTAAAAGTGAGAAAACGCTCAGTGTGAACAAGTCTGTCCGCGGCCAGTATGGAGCGGACAGACTGCGGACAGACTGGGGAAAATCTTGTGACTGGTCGATGCAGAAATGCCTTTCTTTTTTCCAAATTTTACTTCCGGACTACAAATTGGACGGTCAAAGATGTAAGCAAACCAAAAATAAGGACCGGCAAATTTTTTCACACAAGATAGTTCTTCTTCAAAATTTCATTAAAAATTATCCACAAGTTGTCAACCAACACAATTTTCTCTCACCAGCCTTGTTCACACAAAAAGAGTCTCAACCTCTCGATTGAGAGCGATCAGCTCCAATCAGCGATAAAAATGCAAATCGAGCAGTTTATACCATCGCACATTCATTCGATTACAAACATTGCAATCCACATCAAGCATCACTCAACAATTTGCATCATAAAAGCAGGCCTCCTGTCTCCAAGCGAATTGTTAGCAAACAAATTGAAAACTTTTTACTTTTCATACACCCATTCATTCGCTGGCTCTCGATAAAAACCCCCGGCGTGGAGGCGGCAGGAAGGGAGGCAGGCACTCCGTCAATAGACTGATGGTTGCTCACATGTGCCTGCATCGAGCCAGCTAGCGGAACACCCTTTTCCATCATCACACAAATTGCCACGATTTCACACTCCTCCCCTGCCAATGCATCGCCGATATTGCAGATGTAGCCGAAGTAAATTGGAGGCATATTCGCACGCATTTGGGGAGAGAGGCAAAAAAAAACTTTCGTCACCGCGGATGATGGTTTTGGCAGATTGAAAAATTTCTGGCGCGCAATCAAGTTTGAGGAGGGGACCCAAACCACCCACGGAAGCCAACTGCGTCCTTGCTGGGGACTCTGTGCTTCTCGCATTGTTGTGTATTTGTTTTAAAGTATGCTCCAAACTAAAGTTGGGCGAAACTTTATCCAACTGCTGCCTCCTGCACCCCACGCCCATATCAGCAGTTGATATATTTGGTGCGCAAAAACTTTCATTGACTAGGAGACGAGCGGAGGCTTCCCAACTTTGTCAGCACTTTGAGAGCTACAGTGGAGATCCGACGCACAGTCAAACTTTCCCAAAGTTTTCGTCTTGCTGCGGAAACTTTTATCACAAGCAAAACATGAATTTTGGGGAGTAAACAAGTTGGAGGCAGCCGAGACACACTAATTGAGGTGAGTGCCGTAAGTTAGATAATCTAGTGGCTGACTTAATTGGGATTCAAGTGCTGGAACTTGAACTTTGAGGGCTCGAGACGAGAGCGTGAAAAGTATGGGGGGCAGCAAATTGATTTTTAATGAGTCAGCCCTGCGAAGAGACGGCCCTGGGAGTCCCACGCTGGCAATTTGGGAGCAATTTCGGCAAAAGATGGGTGAGGGATTAGGGTGGGATTAAAAAGGGTGGCGCAGGCAGGTACACAAGCCGCCCTATTGCGTCAGAAGGGACCGAGTATGGACACATATTTCACGCGATAAAAATGAAATTGTGTCAACGGGTTGTTGGCGGGGAGAGTGACGACCATAGAGCCTGAGCACAAGAAGGTAGACCCCCAGGTAGATCCTCAAGTGGGCTCTGATTGGGCCAGATTAGCCGGAGCACCACTTACTGCTTCCCGGGGAGACGGTCATGGGGCATTTAATTTTGCAATCGGTCGCTTCGAGGGTCATTGGCTCCCATTTAGGCAATAAATTTTTCATGAGAGCGCGCTCCGATAAATTAAGTTGGGTCGCAAGGAAGCAATTTGGCTTGCGGCGCGCGGCGTTTTAGCAAAATGTGTAATGAAAGGGAAGCGAAATTGAATCATAAATTGCCATAAAATCCACTAAAATAATAATCGGAGCGCCCGCAAGTGCGGACGACTGGCTTCCCACGATCCAGAAACTTCTTTCCATATCCATCCCATTTGCACTAATCAGACGCACTGACTCGGCATAAACTTTTGTTTTGATGAACTTGCTGATGAAATAAAAATGTCTTTTCATCAACTACATAACGAAGGACCGTCGCAATCGCTAGGAGAGACGCAGACGATGACTCGAATTAGAGCAAGTTTGCAGGCAGTTTAGGATGTGTAAGCATCTCCTTGTGAATTATTTATTATGATGATGCTGCTGATGTCCTGCGTGCATGTGAATCGTAGGTTCGAGAGCTCTTCTCGTACGCCTTCGGCATAATTTGAAAAGTTTCCGCAATAACTTTCTCATAAACTTGAGCCATATAATGATCATCGTCTGGGCCATCACTCCGAGCGGGATAATTGATAACAGATTGGCAGCTCCCCTCCCCCATGCGTACACTTTGCCAGCTCCAAAATAAAAAAATGCAGCTCAGCCGTCATTGAAATTTTACTGCCAATATTTTGTGGTCTCCCTTCACTTAGCTACTTTGCTAGACGATGCAACACTTGCCATAAAGCGTCGCCCCCGCACATAAATAGCCACCAATATTGTGGTTGCAGCTCGAAACATTGTGTGTGCAACTTACATGGCGTGTCCGTAAAACGCTGAATGGCGGAAATTGTGACCAGCAAGACTATTTTTCTTCATCATGCAGACGGCAATGTGCCCCGCTTTATATATTTTCTGAGAGCTATTTTGACACAATGATTTATCGTCGTAAATGTTGGAAGTATTGTCGTAAAAAGAGGAGCGAGCGCATTTGATACATTTTTATGTGAAACACCGGCTGCAAGCGAAGGAGTGCATGACGGAGGCCGGGAATAGTTTTTCCCACACTGCAACAATTCAGAAAGTGGTATTTTATTGGGAAGTATAAATACCTGCCTGCCTGCCTTCTGCGTCCTGCCGATGCCAGAGGCAGCCTCAAGGACTCTCGAGAGCGCTCTTAACATTGCTCAGGCGGGTAGCATGCAGATGGGGGTACTTCTGGCTTCTCAAGGATGTGGAATCACCAAGCAGATGGAATGAATAAATGATTGAATTGAAACGAAAGGAAATTTCTGCCTTTTGACATTTGTGTTTCAAGTATTTTTTACTGCATTTTCCAACATTTTGGAAAATAACCAAAAGAGCTAGAGAAATACAGGCTTTACAACGTTTTTAGACCCCTAACCTCTTTAAGCAGGGTATGGGGGGTGTTTTATCCGATTGAACTGAAATTTTAGAATGTAGTCTGTTGGGAATCAAGCAAATCATGGAGCTATATATGACCTTCCAAAGTTCCAAAGTTTGATATTTAGTTTTCATATATATTTCAACCCTCTCTTTGCGTTATTGGAGCCTAGAAAGTGAGATTCTTTAGAATCTCAGTCAGAGATTAGTTTGCAACTTTGCCATAAATAAAAGAAGCCAAAGCAACCCAGCCGTATCCGCAGAGGAAATCTGATAACGCAAAAAACAGATTTCTACACATGTTTTTACACTCGGCTGAACGCAACTTCATTGCACAAATTACTTCATTTGCCTAACTCACTTCCCATTCACACAACGCACAAGTAGACGCCTTTCAAAGGCAAACAGAGCTAGCTGGGGCCTGCTGAGCTTGCACAAAGAGAAACCGTCTGAGCGAAGAAGCATTCGAAATGCACTGCAAGCTCACCTCAACTCGATCGTCTCTTTGCCGTGCCTGATAAGGGCATGAATCGGAGCCACCCACGCTCGCACATGTGCGGACGATGGAAGCAATTACTCTTAATGGACCCCGGAATCGGCAGAGAGTGCAGTGTCGCAGGTGCACGAATTACTGCATATTTATTGGCTGCAATTTCGGTGGTTTCCTGCGTAACCCCTTGTGTGGGCGAGGTGGGTGAGGTGGGCTCTAGTGGAGACCATTTCACAAGCCGTTGCGGCTATATTAATTTCATTTGTCCGCACTTCAACGTCGAACGTAATTTGATTGCGGTTCCCCCTCGGATTACTGAGCCCATGGGCACGTGGAATCGCGAGGTGAGCGCAGGTGGGGGCATGGGAGCTGGCTCAGCACATTTGGGTACGAATCATCTCGCTGATTATGATGATTGCGATCAAGAGTCATCGTTATGAATTGAGCAGCTATTTGCTTGTTTACTTACTCATTGTCTCGCAGTATCTCGCACTTCCATCTTCCTCGCATGTGTTGAGGCGAGGCGAGGCACAGAATGAAACTCTGTGCGGGCCTCGCACATCTACAACAACAACTACCAAATTGAAATTGAGCCATTGGGTTTATGTTGATGTCGGCAAATATTGGCACCAGTGTGAGTGCGTGTCTGGGGGTGTGTCTTTTCAAATGTAAATATATGTCGCCACTCGCCGTATTTGTGTGAGACACATGCGAGAAGGTCAGGAGGTCACGAGAGACGAGCCTTCTTTGTTGGAAAGCCGAAGAAGGTCCGGAGAGACCAATGATGTCCAGAACTCGGTAACGACTTGCCGAAAGTCATGGGAAACTTGGCACAACAACATTACGAAAGTTTGCCCCCTTGCCGTAGAGAACTACTGCTAGAGTAATATGTCCTCTCAGGTCTTTCGAGCCGAGATTTTTAGTACATTTTCTCTCGGATAGAGAAAAAATGCGCTATTGCATCTGCTATGTCCGTCTGTCCATCCGTCTGAAACTTTATAACTCAAGAACCAGAAGAGATAGAGACCTGCGGTTTTCTATATCGTGTAGGACATAGTCTGTACAGTGGAAGAATAGACATCTTAGATCCCCATTTTCTTTAGGGAGGGAATTAGGGGGGTAAACCCGTTGTGTCAAAGTTCCTTATACTTCGTCCGATTGAGCTGAATTTTGGATATGTTGTAGTTCACATTAAATCTAGCAAATCATAGAACACATGTATGCCCCTATCACTTAAGGGAGCCGTGTGGGGGACCGCTAAAGTTTGTACGGGGGTCAGAATTCAGAAATTGAGAATTATGAATTCAAATAAAATTCCCTCAAAATATAAATCCTGGAAAATGCACTTCTTATACTTGATCTTCGATTTTGTATTTGGTGGTCTGAAACCACCCAAAGGTAGGTTACAGGAAAAGAATTGACACTCTAGTAGCAATTCTCTATGCCCCTTTCTCGCGCTCTGGGCTGTCAGAGACACACATCAGCGAAGTGACTGCGGAGATTTTGTCAAAAGATAATCAATCAAATTAGTCCGTCGGTCGATAGTCGATCTAGGAGATTATTACGAGAGATTGTGCGCCCTTTCAGACCAGATAAACAAGCGAGTTAACGTCAAAAGATGATAATGAAGATTGAAACTGAAAAGCTGTGCCAAAAATTTGTAGGTCCCGCTCTTGCTCCATTGACTTGCCTAAATTGGTCTGCCGCTTGTGCTTGTGCCAGTGTGTCGCGACTCCGGCTCTTCTCATTCAATGCGGATAGACGGGTCGTTGGAGTGGAGCGGAGCGTGGATCAAGGAGATGCCAAGGACGATGGTGCAATCAGTTCTCTGCCCTCCCCATTATCACCATCAATTTTGCTCTCCCTCGATCCTTCTGTGGCGCTCAACTTTTTATTTTTAATTGAAATTGAGCCGCTTCGGGGAGTAAATTGAGTAGAAACTCTTGCTTTTCTCCCGCTTCTGCTCGTACGTATCACAAATGTGCCACGAGGCTGTGAAATCAAATGGAGTAATGTGAATTTCGAGAAACAACAAAGTTCAATAAGTCCCGGGGCTTTGTTTTTCTTTCCCAGCTTTGTTTTAAACACGGCCCAGGGAATCCTTTGTGCCTCATTTTTTTATCGGGGAGCTCGACCTTGACCTACGAGTTCTCAGAATGGCTCCCTAATCTACTTTCTCGCACAAAAGCTCGGGAGTAATGGTTTAATTTAATATTGCACTTCCACACCCCACAATGCCGCTCCCGTCAGCATCTTGAGTGGTCTTCATCCACTATTAAGTCGACGGCATGGCTCGGGGCATTTTGGGGAGGAAATTAAAATCTGCTGCCTTGACTTGCGAGAAACAACAACACCACGAGGAGCGGAGCATCACCAGCAGGTGCGACTGCAGCATCTTTTCATCATAAATGCATTGTCATTCACTCGCAAATTGCTTTTTTGTGGGACAAGGGGACCGCGAAGTGCGCCAAAGTGCTGCATCAGCTTCTTCTTGCACCATTTGGAGAGCAAACACGGCCGCCAACGTCACGACATAGGTAAACAATCAAAAGCGATGTGATGCCTTTATTACGGCGTGGCATATCGGTCGTCCCCGCTTTCATCAGAGATGACAAACTATCACCCTGCCGTGCCGCTCACACACGGTGGGAAATGGGATGAAAATGAGAGAGAAAAGTCATGTGTGTGTTTGAGATTTTTTTTTTCGCACAAGAAGCAATAACATCTTTCGTACATAGATACCCGTGCGATCTGAATTCCAGCAAGGCAAGTCGAGCGGCATTGACGTCATCAAAATCGATTTCCACGCGTACAGCTAGACTCGCACACATACACGAGAGTGCTCTATTTTCCCTCACACATCTCCGCGCGTCCATACGGCAGCGTGTTTATGAGCCGCGCCGCAAAGGATCCTGGCCTCCTTTGATATAACTTCCCGCGTTCCGTACGTCTATTTCTATGCAAAATTATTAAAATCATCATCGCGGATCCTATCGATAAATTTTCCCTGCACTCACTGACTGGTCTCTGAGAATGTTTGGCTGGTGAAGTTTTCCAGAAGGAACTTTTAAGGCCTGTATTGTTCATCTTCAGTAAGCTAACTGAGCTTTAACCAAAACACCTTATTTCAGCTATCGAAGTTTAGATTTTTGAACAAAATGAATTTTCAGATGACAACTGACCCCACATTGTGTAATTTTCAAACTTGACCCGGAGACTCAAAGCTAACCGCACATCAAGGGGTCGGTTAGACACATGTTAAACTAACCGAGGGTGAACAATACAGGCGAGATCGGTCTGAAATGAGTTCCTGGTATTGCATCACCTCTCCCGGATCAACTTCCAATTTTTCCAAGAAGGTTTTCCAGTAGAAGTTCAAATCGACATTACGTCAAGATTTCAACCCGATTTCGGCAGGCCTAAAGTTATTCCTGAGGGTCTGAAATCAATAAAAATTTCTTGTGAAAATCGCCCAACACTTTGTTTTAAAAAATTTTCAGAAAAATTTTTAGGAAAAATCATCAAAATTTTTAGTTTTTGAGGATTACCATGAAATTTTAAAATTTTTGGAACAACTTAAGACTAATAGGCTGAACAGACGGGGTTCACTCGCAATCATATCGATGGGGGACGGGAAGTGATGAGAGGAGAAAGTTGTTCTGAAGCGAAATTGTTATTATAGCCCCTATTTAGTGGTGGAAACGTCAAATGAAAGGTTGCTAGGAGGCAGTCGGAGAAACCGAGATGTGCAGTTGACATCGAAGATTAACACAACACTCGCGTTAGGCGCGAGATCAAAGGTAGTTCCGACCCAACCGCAAGCAGCAAGGAGAGGTGTCAGGAGCACCTTCCTCGAAAATCGAGAGGAGCATCTTGATGTCGTTCGCACATTCTGCACTCCTTGAATGGAATGGAATGTGTGTCAATTCAATTCGAGTCGCTCTCCATCACCATCGGAATACATAAAATTTTTATGGCCACTTTCATTACGCCAGCGAGCGTTATCATTTCCCTTGTCGCTACTCAATTTTATTGAAAACGTGCGTGTTGTTGGAGATTTTATATACGAACGAGTATAAAATTCGTCGGTGCATGAATAGGCCTGAGGTTTCCCAGTGTCATGCCGTCGTCGTCGACGTCGTCATCGCAAAAAGATTGTTGACGCGCGATAAGGAATTCATGATATTGACATACTTCTCCGGGAGAGACGAGTTGGTGCTTCTGACTAGCCAACTTCAAAGGAGCAGGCGGTTTAGGGTTTAACAATGCCAAACTCTACGAGGAGGAATTTTATTTTTGGGCTTTTTGGAGATCAAACACACAGCACGCGGTGTGGCGGAAATTTTTAATGAAGACTTTCGGCGCAAAATGTCCCCGTTCAGGTCTCAGTTGGCAGTAATTAAGCCATGTTTATTAAAAGTCGGTGAACAAAGAGGGGCGGGAGAACCCTTTGAAGGTGAACTTCGGCTGACTTTCATGTGGTTTATCCGGGAGCTTGTTGGAAGCATGGTCAAAATTTTTCCAAACTCCAGAACCATTTGAACATTAAATTTGTGCCCTTTTTGGTTACAATGAGTCTTTCATGTACTCGTAATCACCCTTGGAAGAAAGACTTTCCCACAGAAAAGCGAAAAACAAGTCCAGAGGCGGACGAAGACAACAATATTTTCCAGAGATTCTTGTTTCAGCAATTCCTGGAGACTAGTAATGATCTAGGCAACTCGAGTAACTCGAGAATATTAATTTCTATAATAAGCAGAAGCCATCTAGTTAGTGATCTCCTGTTTTGCAAAAGGGATCGAATGAACTCGCCTGGAAGCCCAGAAAGGCCTACTTTCAGTTCAGAAAGCTATTGAGTTTCGAACCCCTCCATCCCATACTCGCTGAGGTTAATTCAGCGTACTGTTGAGTGATTTTGCAACCACTTTCAGGACGCGTAGGTGGCGGGGCTGAAAGAGGTATTTCCGAGAGAAAATGCACGCTTTAATTAAAACTTCGCCCGATAGACATATTCATGACAAGCGACAAAGGATGTATTGAGCTTTTCGAAACCCACAACGCGAGGTGGCTTATGCGTGGGAACCCGCACTCCATCACAAATTCGCAACAAAGGGATTGCGAGGCAGCTCGGCTCAAAATCACGGGAAAGTGTATAATTTTTACATGTATTTACTCAACTTTTAACATCCTCCCTGACGCGCTCCACTCTGTCACTTGTACATTGTGCACTCTCAAGGCTACTTGGCTATGAGTTATGTACACATATCCAGAGTGAAAAGTGTCTATATTTACCCATAGATACGCTGCCGAGGCTGCAGCAGCATGAATGAATCGGTGTCGTACACGTTCGTACGGGGGAAGTGGAACAATGTGGCTCGTGTACAGCGAGTAGCGACTAGAACAGAGGAGGCACGGATATGGAAGAGGTTGCTGACCTCCATATTCGCTCGGTATTTGGCTACCGCCACGGAATTTTATTTATGCCAGAGCTCTGCCAGCCATTATCTGTATCGTGTACGTCGGCATGCGAAATGTAGGTGAACATTTTCTTCGCCTTCCTTCCTCCGCACTTCTCTCCGCACTCCATTGTTGTAACGCCGCGTTTTTGTGTGTACATATTCGTCTTTTTTATCCAAATCACTACTGTGGCATATCTTGGGACCCACACACGTACTGTGTAGGTGCAGGGAAAGGATACGCGGTAATAAATTGAGATGACATTTTGCCGCGTACACCCTGGCACACTTGGCAAAGTAACACAGCCGGACGGAAGACAAAAAGTGACCCAATAATGAAGTCAAATAAAATGCCATGAGCGGCACGTTACATAAAAGCTTTTTGCACAAGAGGTCGCCAAAGGACGGACGGAAGTGGCGCAGTTTTGGCTAAATTTATGGATTTTCATGCAGCGCCAAATACCCTCACGTGACGCCAAATCTGGGTCAGTCAGCGTTAGCGTCCGTTACTGCAGCCCCTTTCCCCCTCAAAGGTCACATTGAGCATGTTGCTTTCGAGACTCTTCTGCAACTTGCCTCAAATGCAGCCTCCAAAGCGGTGGCATTAAAATAAATTTCCCATTCTTACCCACGTCACGTGTGTTTATGTCGAAAATGTGTGCTCGACTTTAAAAATCCCGCCGAAAGACGACAAAGGAGTTGTAAAAAGCCATAAAAGGCGCATAAAGAAGAATATCAAATGAGGTGGCTGTCTTCGAATGGGTTGCTCAACGTCAAATACGGCCCAATAATGTGCAATTGGCATTCTGATGTGGGCAGATTTCATCCGTTCCCTCCGCTCCCAGCCGTTTGTGGGGTGGCTTCTGCGATAATCGGCGAAACTTTTAAAATTTATGGGAATTTCAAACTCTTTCGTTTCCAGGGGGAGGCGGCTTTAACGAGGCTCTTGCTCTCTGCCAGAGATTGAGGGTAATCCCGAACTCAAGCTCAATTGTTTTCAAAGCGCCATGCCGGGCCTCACGTGGATTACTAGCGTTTCGCTAAATCCAATCTGCTTATGAGCGCTTCTGCTTTAATCACGCAGCTCATTTAGTTACGAGATAACCTTGGGCGTGCGTACTATCGCCGTTTTCAGCATCATGACTCGGAGGAAAACACGTATAATTTTTGAGTACCTTCTGTAAAATGTGGAGCATTAAACGAAAGTCACTCAAAATGATGACTACGAAATTTTTGAGCCCATCTCTGCCTGAGCGTCGATGCTGGAAACTTTACTGCTATGTAAAATACATTGGGACATAAATGTGGTGGAAAAGTTGGCAACGTCGCCGCGTGCTTCGTGCAAGGAGAGACATTTATGCAGATTAGGAATGCCTGAGGGATGCGAGCGACAAACGACAACCGACATGTGGATCGTTCCTACACAGATTCGCTTCTTTTTTTTCTTTTTTGCAATCGACTTCTCTTCCAGTCGCTGTTTATAACTTACGATCTATGTATGTAGGTCTAGGAGGCTCTCAGGAAGCAACTTACCTGAAAATAGAAAGAAAAGAGAGGAGTGAGAAAAGTTGCATTTTTAAGCCATCCATTAGTCGCCTGTCCGCCCTAAATCTGCGCACCACAAAGATTAATGATGTAAATTTGACTTGGCGCCATTATCTCCGGGCTAC
Source organism: Forcipomyia taiwana (assembly GCA_963930915.1). Lineage (NCBI taxonomy): Eukaryota > Metazoa > Arthropoda > Insecta > Diptera > Ceratopogonidae > Forcipomyia > Forcipomyia taiwana. The sequence continues at coordinate 237,009 of CAWVOI010000041.1, forward strand.
GATGAGAGAGCCAACAATTGGATGACGAAACTCCCACTTGTTATGAGTGACGTCGAAAGTAGGTCAATAGGATTTTCTGCGGGGCTGTGCTCGACATCTCGAGCTATTTGACAAATCAACAGCGCGTTTTGGGAAAATTAGTGATGAGTATTTTGCAGCTTCAAGACATTTCGACGTTTCTCAAAATGGCTCTCGGGCAATTCAACGAATTCTCGTGTCGTGTTTACTTTTCGACAAATTAGTGGGATTATTAAAGTGTGCAGAAATGCGCAATATTTGCACACTTCTCACATTATTTTTAGGTCGTAGTGTCGTACTTAGAGTCGAGTGTTTCGGTGAACCTGAAATGACGCTCATTTCCGCCTCTTTCTCAGTCTCGGTCACGAGTTCGGGCAACAAATTAGTGATTGCCTCGAGGTGTCAATTAAAAATTTTCCTGACATTTTTCCGAGATCAATATTTGTTTTTTTTCACTTGATAAAAAGTCCTGTTTGATTTTAACTCAATAAAACGATTCACAACCCAGTTGTTTTTCTTTCCATCAATTTTTTTCCCGTCCAAAATAAGAGCTTTAAAGCCTTTCAAGTCTCGTACTCCATTCATGATTTCCTTGCTAATGTTCCCGCCTTTGAAGCCTTCGGCGAAGTTCGGTTTCCCCCGACCCGAAACCCAAGTATCCAATTTGGTTATTTTTAATCCGAAATTAAATAAACAGGCTCATGAAACACCCCTCAGTAAGTCCCCAAATCGCTCGATACACGTTATTGAGATTATTATGGCTGCGTTACACGAATTTGATCGTATCTGTGTTCTCTCCTTGCTTTACAACTCTTCCTGGATTTCAAATGCCTACACAACACTTATGTGTCGGCGATATATGTGTCAAAGAGAATTTCGGTTACATGTGATGGATTGATTTCCTTGTAGAACACAGAGCACACAGAGGAGCCCCACCGTGCCCTAAACAAATGAAGAGCGCAAAGCAACCCTGAGTGAGCAAATAGACTCTAGCTCTGGCGTGGCACGAGATAAGGTGGAGGCGGAGGCAAGAACGCGCGCGCATCCGAGTATATAATGATTTTAACCCAATTACATTATATGAATTGATTATGTGATGACATTGCCCAAGATAAAGCTGATTTATGGGCTCCGCTCCTCGGCGCTGTGCCTTCTTCCCTCATCTTTTTTTCCGAGCGCCTGCACGCCGCGTCGACTTTCGGCAGGAAATCGCCCGAAACTTTACAAATCTTCTAAACACTTGGGGATCATCCTTGTTTAAACTTTCACCTCATTTTGTTTATCTTTGGGCCATACATAGCCGTCCCCAGATACATAATGTACCGACCGAAATAGATAAGGCGAGTCGGGTCCGGACGTGGCTTCGGGAGACGTAGAACTTTTCAAATCCAATTGATTAATCGTCTCGGCGAGCAAATCTGCTCGGTCAAGAGAGCCAGCGACGGCCTCTTTTGGACATTGTACTTCATAATCTCGTCTATTTATAAAGAATCTCAACAGAAGGTGACAAATTTCACGGACCCGTGCCAAGAGGCTGTCTTTGTGTCTCATTGTTGCGCACTAAAATTGGAATTCTCAATATTTGGCCTCCATTCCGAGTTGAGCAGGTCAGGTTTCCATCTTTAATGCGGAGACGCACTCTTGTTTGCTTAGGACAGCTTCCAAGGAAACTGGCTCCTTTTTCTTTCGGGTCGTTGGAACATTTTTTCAAGGATTTCTTCAGCCTAAGCCATCATTTAGCCAAGATTAACCCTCTTATGCATGAGTTAACCATCGTGTTTGTCATTTCATCACGCTTTTCTTCCTTAACCCATTGGCCACTGAAAATTTCAAAGGAGCTCTCTAGCTTCTTCCTCGGCTTCCTCTAGGCTTCCTGGGCCATCTAAAGCTTGGCCTTTTGTTGTTTAAAGTTAGTGTAAATAATGACATTGTACAAAACATTTTAAGGGTTGCGAATACCCCCTTTAAAATGGGAGTCAATCATCACCTTAAGCGCAATAACTAAGCTTAAAAAATCGCCCAAGTCAGTGTTCAAAAGTTTGAATGAGCCCTAACTTTTTAATCAAGCACAATAAATACTAACTTCATATACCATTAGAGACCCAGATAAGCAATCAAATCTTTTCCCCTAAAAGTAAAATTTCTCTAGATTTCAAAGAAAAACCAAGCACTGGAGGGTTAAATACGTCTCCATAAAAGAGATAATAAAACTAGTGTGGGCGCCCTCCTGAAAGAGACGTTAGCAACCTGCTTGACCCTCTGCCCCTCACCGAGCCTATCTCAAGCTGATGTCTATTTCCACCGCAGGACAACCCTCGTTCGCTACACCATCACGCTCCGAGTCCGTTCCGGCAGCATCGACAATAATTTAATCGACATTGCGCACACCACACGACTACGTCAACCGGGTCAGGGTGTGTCAGATGACTTTTTTGTGTACTCCATTCCACATTCTATCCTCTTAGTTATCTCGTGCGCACTCAAATTTGTATTGATTTTGAATTATCTATCGCCCTTTTCGCGATGCACGAGCACTCAATTTGGGCGTCACTCCGGCATCCAGGTGCCCTTTTGCAAATTCCCAACTTGAATTACTTTATTCCCGCAACAGCTGGGTTTCGCCAGTGCAGGTGGAAACAAGGGAACATGGGGGTGGCTCGAGAGGGAGAGAGAATGAGAGACTGCCGGCCAAGCGTGAAATTTCCTTTGACACCCAACAATTGTATTAAATGTGCACTAATGGCTCCGAATTTGCCACCATCGCCAGCGATTTTGGGGCTTTCGGTCTTGTGTTCGAGGGGAAGCGAAACTTTTCGTCCCCAGAGTCGGTACAGACAGGCGCAAGAGGTGGGATTGGAAGCAATCACGTGCAGTTCCCAACTAATTTACGATCTCGTTCGCCTCAGAAGCACCCCTTGAGCTCGGTTTTGCCGTACCGCACGAGATTTTCTCGGAAAATATGGCTTTTCCAACTCTTTTAAAGCTCCCCTTGGGTGGCACTATAAAAAATGACGACAAATTTAAGATTGATGTAAACACATTACCCGCCTGCACACGCACAAAGCGAATGTTTCAGAGCCTCACAGAGACGAGACGCGACGTGGAGAAATAAATAAAAACGTTTCCCCGGGTAAAGTTGCCATTAAAAAAATGAAAAGTAATTTCGCGACCTTCTCATCTGGCTGCCTGGCAACACGTTCCATCTCCCTCGGCATCCAATCTCGCTTCCACGGCGGCTTAATCTCATTCCGGGAACGTACTTAAGCCTTTGCTTTCGGATGCAGTAGAATCCTTTCACGATTTTCTGTTCCTAGATTACTCGTTTTGGAGTCACGCAAGCACGTTTTTTAGTGCATTTTAATATGTTGAAAAAAATTGCAGCTTTTTTTGTCTGTCTATCTGTCTAAAACCAAAAGAGCTAGGGAACAATTCTAGGGGGGTTATGGAGGTGTTTTACGCCCATTTCCCTCCTAGAATGTCCGGAATCTAGCAAATCATGAAGGTACATATGACCTGTATCTTTTTCAGGGACGGAGATAGGGGTTTGGATGAAAAATAAAATTATTTCAATGGCTGAAAATTTACTCAGTGATTCATATGTAGAAAAAATTAAATCAAGTAAAATCGGTCATAAAGCTTATGGGGAAAATTTCGAAATTCGGCTCGAGCTGGAAACCCGATACGTAAAACTGCGAGCGCAATTGGATCCTTTTTGGGATGCTATCTCGACCCAACGCGACACCGGAAGCACCGCACCTCGAACGGAATTAATTTTCAGGGCGAATCGGCACGCTGAATCCCAATTAAGCTCCAATTGGCGACGGAAAAATCCCGCGGAAGGTTAACGAGCATCGAATTCGAGTATCTGCTCATTGAACAGCAACACTGCAAGTCAGGCTGGGCTGCCAGTGACAATGAAGTTAATTTATTATTTTATTGTTATTGTTATGATTTTATAGTTATAGGTCTGTAGTGTAGGAGCTGGCCTGTTCGTTTGCTTGGTCAATTTAAAATTAAACAAATAAAATGCCTGCTTTTGTCAGTTCACGCTGCAGCACAGCCTTGTCGGCACTCGCAAAAGCACACAAAAATAGTCCAATAAAATTAAATTCGTTTCAATTACTTTTCCATTGCCTCTTCTGCCCGTCAGCCACCACCAAGAAACTGCTCTGCCGTCGTCGTTGACGTCGCATTAAAAGTTTATGGTCCCTAGGCCCGATTGCCTGAGCGACAGCGACTTTCGAGCTCGCTTCCGTTCTCCCATTCCCCCACGACTTTTCGGTAACATGCGTGGCTAGAGAGAGAGAGGCCTGCCCCACTAATAAAAAGGCGAGTGACAGACCAATTTATTTTAATTAATGATCAACTATCTAAAATTGGCACCAATTAAATAAAATTAGCCGAGCAGTGTGAACTCTCTGGCTTGTTTCTTCATTTTTTTGTTGTCTCGTATGCTCAGATGATTTAATGTGCTCGCAGCCATACATTCCAATTTCGTTAATTAGTTACTGAAATTGCTTGTTTTGAGAGCCAGTGCGCTAAATACGCGATGGTGATTTCTGGTTCACGAGCGCCCATGATTCACTCACTCAGGGGCTCAGTCGCGTCTCTTAATTGCTTTTGACGGCTTTTCAAATGGTGCTAACAGACTCCGGAATAGGCTCAGTCGATTGAACTCGCTATATTGATCGTCCCAATTGGCTCAATGGGATTTGAATTTAATTTTTATTTTCCAATTTAGAGCCGGGTCAAAGGGCTTCTACTCGATTTTTCACTCGATGAAAAAATGCCTTCCTATTCTAGTCTTTAACCAATCAAATTGAAATTTTGTCTGGACGAGTTCAGAGTAATTTATTCCCTCCAACTAAATTTCCAGAAGGACTCTTTGCCTCATCTTTGATCCATTCATCAAATCCAAGAAGAGTCGAGGAAAGTATCCCCGGGGCCAGTATGGAACGAGGAGACTGCGGAAAGACCCAAGTCTCCCCGCGAGATGAGAATGTTTGTTCGCAAGTCTGTCCGCACAGACAGACTGGGAAAAACTTGGACAGGCCGGGTCAATTTTTGACCCGAAAGTAAAAATTTTCAGGCAGAAATTCTTTTTCTTTTTCCAAATTTTACTTCCGGACGGAACAAAGATGGACAGGCAAACGAAAAATGGCGGATCGACAAATTTTTTCACACAGAGTAGTGTCTGTTATTTCCGATTTAATTTGAAAATGGAAATTTTCATTAACGAGAGCATTTTGGTCAGGTTTGAGGCAAACCAAGGTTAAACCACGCTATTGAAAATGGCTACTGTTGCAATACAAAATTTCACCACGAACCTCCGTTATCGGTCTAATCAAAACACCGCGATATGCGCTTTCGATACGTAGCTTTCATACTAATTGCACAACTGCGGGTATAAAAACAACTATATCAAGTGCCCCAACTGCTAAAACGACTCCTTATCGATAGTTCTAAAAATAGCCCACGACTAACCTGATTAATGCATGCGTTTAGCACGAACTGTGGGAGAGCACGGAGCTCCCTCATCGCTGCGAAACTATCAGATTAGATAGATTTTATCGCCTCTCTCGAATTGTGCAACAGTCACCGGGGAATTAATGAAGACATTGAAATTTTGACAGCGAGACACGTGCGATGACAGGTGTCGCATGGCAGTTTGAATTAGAGGATGAATCAACGGCGATGATCATGGAAAAATGACAGAAACATGCATGTGAACCGAATCGGGCCCAAGTCTATTATTAGCGCGCCTGGCAATGCCGGGTCCGATTAAATTTATCCGTCTAGTGGATTTCTTCGTGCCTCACATATTTCTCTTGCAACCCATTCACTATAACGAAGTGTCACCGTAATGCAATGCATGCGATTACGTATCACGTCCACATATTTCACCTATTTTTAGCCCGCTCGCTGCTTCCTCGCGCCAGGGGTGGCCTGAAAGGCTTTCTTAGAAGCCTTTACCAAGTACCATCCTTCTCACAGCCACCCAAACTCAAATTCCTCCGAGCTCGCAACCACACACGGCATTTGCGCCACTCTCGAGCCAGGATTTATGGTTATTTCCTGTCCTTGACATTTCAACCTGCTGCCGCATCATATTCAAGGAGGCGAGACTCATGCGGTGCGTACTGTTTTAAGACTTTCGGGTACGAGTTTGATCAAGATTTTGCAAAAAAAAATCCCTTTGTCTGTCTGAAACTTAATAACTCAAGAACGTGTTTATGTTTGTATAAAAATTCCGATTGAGCTAAAATTTTAGTAAAAAAATGTTTAGTAAAATCATGCTACGACATAAGATTCCTACCATTTACAGGAACGGAGCTAGGGACCTCCAAAAAACAACGATAACATCTAAATGGAAAATTTAACTGCCCTTACAAATTTACTTGATGATTCAAATGCAGCCAAGTTCAAAAAGCAATTGACCAAAATCCTTCTCAACGTTATGAAAATGCCACCCATAAGCTGTATCATCGATTTTGCTTAATTTTTTTCTCTTAAAATAAATTGTCTACTTATTACCTTCTTCAAAAAAAAAAAAATAGTCGGGACATTTATTTTTTATTGCATCGAAATTGCCCCTGAAACGATTCTCTGACCTGGAACAAAAGAGACGCAATTTTTCAACCTCAAGCTTTCATCTCGTCCTTATTTTAGCCATCATATTTTATTTAAAAAGATAGGAAGCAGCTCTCCTTCCGAGACAGAGACACAGCCCGTCGCAACGGGATATGCAGGCGGCATGTCGATAAGAGAGAGAGAAAGAGAAACACGAGAAGCATGATATTTTTGTGCCTCGCTTCCATCGAGCTCATTTACGGACACTCGCCGTCATACTCCTCGCAATTCTGCCAATCTGCCCATCATCAAGATTGAATTGGAGCCCACCATGATGCATTTGCACGATAACCTTTTCAAACAGAACCTCAAAAATATGAAAGTTTCCTTGACGCAGACAGGGCGTGGGAAAGAGGGGGGAGGACGGCGGGGGTGGCGGGGGTAGAGAGAAGAAATTCGCGCTCCACAACAATGCAAGACTCTTTTTCTTACGGCCCGTTTGGCAGCCCTGCCGTTTCCGCATCCGTACTTGTGCCTCAGCGTGCAAGTGCGGGGCGAGGCCATGAGAAATTTTTAACCTTTTGAAATGCTTCGAAGCGCACATCAAAACGAGCAAAAACTTTTCCTTTTTGCAGCACGACGCGGACATGTAAGAGCCTGCCATCAAGGAAGAAAAAATTTGAAAGGGGAAATGGCATGCAATCAGCATAAATTCAAGTGCTGAAGTCTGCGACGGCGAGGGAGGAGGAAGCGTATCTGGGAGACAAAAAGAAACCCTCTTCTGGGGAGTGGAAACTATTTTTCGTCGTGGAAGTCTGAGTGCTCGTTAAGGCGAGCAGCTGGGCGGAACAGCGGAAAACAAACGGGGTTCGAGAAACAATCAAAACTTCGCCTTCTCGCTACCTGTCATTCGTGTCCGAAACTTTGCTGGCGCTGGAGGTGGTTCTCAAGAATTCTCGACTTCTCGAAATTCTCGATAAAAGTTTTTCGAGAAATTATTTCCACCTGAATATTTATTAACAAGTCAAATCTCTCGAGAAGTCTTGATTGGTCCGATTTCTCGATTCGAGAAACTTTTTTTTCTTCTGTTTTCTCGAGACTTATTTAAATCAAAAAAATTTTGCCTTCTTATTTCAAGAGGATATTTGTTTCTGAATTCTAAAAAAAATGTGAGCATTTTCTCGAGAATTTCCGGTGATTTGTGAATTTCGTTGATTTCTCGAGAATATACAATAAGCTCTAGGTAGCACCGGAGCACGCAGTTCTCGGAACCTAATCAGCGGTTTCACGAGAAACGCGTCGGTTCCCCAAACTTTTGACAAGAACTTCTCCAATCTTCGTGCCGGCTGGCATCGGAATTGCGTGACAAGCTAAATAAACTTGTGTCTCGAGCTGAAGAAAATTTATGATAATCATCCGCTGACAAGGTGAAAACACAAACGCGATGCTCAAAGGGTTATTAAATGACCAATTTGTTTCTTCAATGAAATTCTTATTTCACGACAATGACACAGGCACGCGACTGTTTGTCTAAAATATGCTTACAATTGTCTCACGAGCTGTTCAAATACGAAAACAAAAAAAATTCAGACACCGTTCCCCAAATAATTTGTGTTTGAACGGGTTTAATTCGAGTATTTGGCCAGGGACGGCGCTAAGGGGGTCCGAGTGATATCCGCCCGGCCCCCCGCCCCGCCCTCCCTTCTCCTCGCCTTATCAGAGACAACAGATTTCTCAATGAATTTGAACAAGTTTATTGCGGCCCAGCCAGAGCCCGTGTGTCACCAAATGCTATATTTAAATGTGCTAGGAAACAATGAAATTCCGTATTTCACTCATTAATTTAAGTACCGCAGCTTTATGAACACCCGAGAAAGTGCGAGAGGTGCGGGTAAATACGCGATTTGTAATTGCCCGCCTAATAACGTCGCCCAGAGCTGGGTGGGCGGGAGGTAGTTTTCATCGCCCGAGAGGGAAACTCAGAGCCAGTCATATTTCTAAGCAAACAAACGGTGCAAAAGGCAATTACTCTCCATGGAGGCCAGCTGTAAATAATTGAGAAGCACAATTTTAAATAAACAAACAATTGCCTGGCGAGCTGCCCTGCTCGGTGGAGGTGCAAAAGAGTGAATATGCCAAATGAAATGTGAAATTCTAATTTTACAGAGATTTGTCGGGCAATCAAATGTTTTGACGTTAGCCATCAGCGACAGCAGAGGTCGAGTAAACATGCCCAAGACGACTCTCGGCGCACCCTTTCACGGAGGAGGCTGGAGCAGGCCCACAAGTCTGATTAGCGAAAATTAATTTACGACCTCGGGAGGCAATAAAGAACCCAGTCCTTTCCTCGCTAGGTCACGAGAAGCCATAAACTCTAAATACTCTACTTACCGCAGTTCGAGCGCTGTGACCGCAAACATTGGCTATAAAAGGCTTCGAAAATCGTTACACAAAGCACCCCTTTCATATGCAAAACGGGCAGAACCTATTTTGGGCTCGGCTTTGGCACTCGACTGTCATATTTTTATCAACTAGGTACTATTGTTGTTCGAAGTCGGAAAAAAACTAGAGTAGAGCACCCGCCACTCGATCGCTCAGCTTCGAACGCAGAAGAATTAGCGACGACACTTTAAAGCTCTAGCTTGTTTTAGGAAAAATTCTCTGGACAGGGCTTTTGTCTGTTAGTCCGAGGATCTTCGGGGGCCTCAAAATGACTTCTGAATTTTCCAAGTTCGAAATTTTCCCGAAAAGATTTTTTGGCGCTGAATTCAGTTTTTCGGCTCAAATACACCGAAACGTAAATTTCAAGCTAAAACTCAGGGACTTCAGAAACCATTTTTGCGAAAAATAACTTTTTAATGAAAAATTCAGAAATTGAGATTTTCTTAATGAATTCAGGTTTGGTCATTTTCCAAATTTGGAGTGATATAATTTATCTCCATTTTTTAATTTTCCAGCCAGAAATGAATTTTTATAAACGAACGAAAATTTTAACAGTTTTCGAAATTTCGAAAAAAAATTTCTGTCATATTTTGATCTAAAGTTCTCGAAAACGTGTTTTTTTAGTTAAATCTAGAAATTGGAATGCTTTCATAGCATTTTTCTCGACAACCCAGAGCACTTCAGCACCCGTTCAACTCTAATCTGTCTGCCGAGAGAACGAGTGCGCGACGAGGAGGCTTTCAACGAGTTTCTAAGTAGTGCCCGAGCCGTGTGTGCTCGCAGTCACGATGATTATATTTGTCGACGCGAATCTGGGTCAAGTAGATATAATTACGTCAATTGAAAATTGCACTTTGTTTAAGGTTTCGAGTGTGTGTTAGGTAACCGGGCAGCGATTTTCCCGCAAAACGTGCCGAAAAGTAAATACAAACAGTGGAAGTGGTGCTTACATTTGTTTCAGCCAGCTCCTGGTAGTACGACTCCCCGCTGCCCCGACGAGAGCCCACGCACATGGCGCGTCTCAGGATGCGCGAGAGGAGGGAGCAGATTCCGCACCGCTGCATCGCCTGCTCCATCGAGGACCGACTCCTGCCGCCACTTCCGGCCCCGTTGGTGGCGGACCCGTGCCGATGGTGACCGGTGGCGGCCTGCAGGTCGGGGCAGTCGGAGACGCACGTGGTCACGGCGCCCTTCGACCCCACCTGCCGCACGGCCGCCACCTTGGTCTGCGACTTCAGCTTCTTGCGTTCCACCCCCGCGGATTGGTCGCGAGTCAGGGCTCTCGGCTCTCGGCCTCTCGCTTCTCTCTCCTTCGCCTCCTCTTCGCTCCGATTTATGCTGCTTTCATTTTTGTTGATTTGCCATCACGACCAATTTTCCTCTATTTTCTTTTGCCTTTTACTTCACTTCGTCTCGCACGTTTTTCCACGAGTATTTCAAATTGCCTCTATATCACACAGTGTGTTGCCGCCGCGGTTCGTGTAAATGATGATGATAATGCTGCTGATGACGAGGACGACGACGAGATGTTTTTAATATGGAAAACAATTTTATCCACTTTTAATTTACAGCCACCATTTATAATTTTCTCTTTTTTCCTCGACTTTTCGCTTTTCGCTTTTCTCCGCACTTTTGGTATTTTCTTAGGAGAAAAGAGAGCTAGCTCACTTTGTATATGACGTCGACGTCGCTGGGAGGTGATGAAAAACAGAAACTATTGGTTTATGGTAAATGTTTGGTTATTATTTTGATTACATATGATCACACGGCGAAGCGAACGCGGGTGTACGGCCTTGATAAGAAGAAGATGAAGATAGCATCATCATAAGACATCGAACATTAAACATTTATTTTGCTTTGTTTTTCTTTCCTCCGATCCGATCTCCGTTCTGCCCGTGTTTCGTCCGGCTCTGCAAAAATTCGTCTTCAGTCTTGGGCAAGGTGACTCGCTTGTTGCCGCACCGTCGCAAAAACTATACATGTTTGACACAGTGTCACTCGTAGCTGTCTTCAGAAAATGTTTTCGCTTTGTCTTTCGGATTCCGAGAGGTCTTTGCCTCCCACACAAAGGGCGCTCCCACATAAAGGAAAATATTCTTAGTCGGGGATGCTCATGCATTTTAAAGTCGGTTGTTTTTAAGTCCGTCACTTTGGACTTTTTCTCCTACAAACTTTAGAGATTAAAGCCAGGAAAACTTTAACTTGGAAACTCTTAGTCTCATCCCTAAACAAGCCTTCCATGATTTGCTGGATTTTGCAAGATTTGAATTTACGAAACTTTAAGAAAAATACCTCCAATTTCTTCCCTGAGAAGTGAACTCATTTCGAGCCAGAAGTGAACTCATTTTGAAAAATAGGCTTTTTCGAACATATTTTTTGAAAATTCCCCGAAACTTCGTCTTTTTCGATTTTTATCTGAGATTACAATTACTCAAAGAATAATAGTCAAACATCACGGGAAAAATCAATGTCTTCCTAAATAAGGATTTTCAAAGGCATAAAGTGAGCTGCAAAAGTCAATTATAAAAAAAACATGTTTTTTTGTATATTTACATATGTATGGTATATTTGATAAAAATATATTTTTAAAAATTGAGAGTCTCTATGCTGCATATGATGTGAATAAGGAAAAACCATATATGTACCATATAGTTGAAATATACAACTTCCTTCAATTTTTCATACGGGGGCAAAAAGGAGCTTAAATTTCAAAAATAAGCAAAATCGTACGAGTGGATCTATGTCCGGCCCGAAATGGGTGAACATGACACAAAAAACCGAGACTCTCTATCCCTTTTGGATCTTGAGCTATGAAGCCTAAGACAGACAAAAAAAACTTTCAGACTCGCCCCACATCGCCAGTGCATCGCCAATCACCGCGAATACAACGTGTTAAACAACCTCATTAGGCCTGGACACTTTGACTGATGTGCAATTTAAACAAAGTGTCTAGCGTCGTCGTTCGAGCACTCAGCGCCCGAGACGGGGACCTGCTGGAACGAAGCCCAACTGAATTGTTCTTCATCGCCTAGCAAAGTGAATGATGTGATGTGCATACAAACGACATTCGACACACATTTGCACAGACACATTTTGACTTGATTAGTTGGTCTCTTGGACAATTTTCAGCCTGTGTGAGTTCCACGTACTTTAAAGAGCGATAAAGGCCCACTGTGCTGCATGTACGCCTCACGCCTTATAAATATGCAATAATTTATTCAATTTGGTCGAGCAACTAATGGATATAATTTACAATATTTTAATTAAAAACGTGTAATATGAGACAGACGCAGTTCCGCAACATGGCTCCCAGTCCGAGTCGCCAGATGTGGGACCGGAAGTGGGGCCTCTGCTCAAATAGACCCCGCCAGAGGTCCACGCCTGCTTGTCTCGGTTGACACTACAAAGTGCATTTTGCATCTGATTTCCCGTGAATTCCGAAATTGAAGCGAGACGCGCTCTCAGATCACGGAAAACGTTGATGTAATAAATAATTGACTAATAAATGATGAATTCATTTGATTGAAATCAAGCTGTACTCCTCCGCTCGCCCGGAGAAGCTTGCTAACGTGACAGCGAACAGCGAACGCAGTGAAGTGACACCGCGGGGATGAAGCAATTTTGTGATTGTTTACTGACTAGCTGCTGCTGTGAGCAAGACTTGGTGAACGTCTTGCTCTGAACAAGGCAGGTTGATTAGATGCAATTTTGATTAAGGCGCAGCACTGTTGAGGCCGTCTAATTGAGACGTTGGGGAATCTACTCGAGTGGGAAAAATTGTCTTCCGGTGATTTCTGGAGTCCTTGGGGGGACTTCCTGGAGCAGATAAGAGAGCTTTCAAGGTGGCTTAACCCTCTAAGTGACCCTCTTTTAATTTAATTAAAAATAATTTTAAAATTATGAGTAGAATTGACGAAGGCTTCTAGGCCCCAAAGGACTATTTTGAGGTGATTGTTTTGGCCAATCTCCTTTCTGGGAGTGATTTCATCCAAAAAATAGAATTTTTAGACTTAAAAAAAAAATCTTCAACTAAATTCCAGCTTAGCAAATTTTTCCTTTCCTTTAACCTTAAATTTTTCAAATAAATTATTTACAACCAAAAATGTGAATAGTTCAGATTTGCCACATAGAGGGTTAAATCCACCAAAGGTCAATAAGAGACCAAAGCTTAGCCAACTTGTTAAAAGGTAGAACACGTGCCTTCCCCCCTGAGACTTTTTTGACGAGCAAGAGCGACACGAGCCATGGGAAAGCGAGTTGAGAACTGACGTAATCGACACCCAAAAGAAGGCCGGTGTACTCCTTATCAAGCAGATTGGGGTTTCGGGCACACACTCGCACGAAATAACTCGCCGTCTGCAAATTTCGAGAACCTTGGGAAAGCAATTTGTGCTCTTTGACACACTGACAAACAGCACCTCGTTTTATTGCACAAACATGTAAGAAATAAATCAAAACGCAACCTTGCAATAAGTAGCCTCACATCAATTGTCACGTCGAGCGCGCACTCATTCACTCATAGAATTTCTAGGCCGTGCTTCATTAATTTTTAATAGACTATATGTACGTTGCACATGGCAAATATTTCACTCTCTTGTAATATTTTACCATGAATTTATGTGAGTATTTTTTTGCACTTCAAATATGCCAGGGAGCCCCGGTGCTTGCAAAAATATTTTTTCATTATCTCCAGCCTCAAGTGGACGTAGTAAGTTTCGCGTAATTTTTTTGCGCCTCGCGTCTGAGTGTAGTCTCGGTAGAGTCTTGATAAGCGTACATGGCAGCACGATGCGAGGCTAATTGAACACAACTCGGGGCTCACACGCACCGCTTTGACTCAATTTGTACGTTTGAGGCACGTAAAAGTCGCGTGATGGGTCTGGAGGCTCGTTTGGGGCTAGTTGAGTGGGAGGAAAAGGGCTCGCTTGGGCTGAAAATTAGGCTGTTGGTTCATTTAATTGAGCAAAAAGTTTAGTATGAACCCTATCATTTAATGAGGAGATGCTCTCCCGCGTTTTCATTAGCTCCAAGGACCTGTTAAAATATTGCGTCACAGTCTGAGTGGCTGGAGGGGTCTAAAACCCCGATTTTGAGCGACCCTTTACTCTCTAGTAGTTTTTCGCCATAAAAACTTTTCCCCAAAAATTAGATTTTCGTAGGTTTTGGCCACAAATTATTCCGTCACTTAAATAGCAAAGACAGACAGAGACTCGCAGCTTTGCATTTGAGCCAAGTTTCCGAGGTTGAAGAGCTCCCGGCCATAAAATACTAACGATAAAGCCACACGGCATGAACCCGCCTCAAGTGCGCGCGTTGCGAATCGTGTTTATGCAAAAGAGAGCCGCGTCAATGGAATAATGACACTTTTGCACAGCTTAAAATCGCTCCTTGACTCATTTGGATTTATTTGATGATCGTGTTGTTGTCAAAACGTCTGTTCACAATGTACTCAATTCTTTGGCGCGCCTGAATAATTCATCAGATTCCAATCACGGGGTGTGAGCTCAAAGTGCCATCACGCCCCGAAAGAGAGCGTTGGGACCCACGAGAGGCATGTGACTCCAGCACATCAACAAGTTGCCTTCACCTGCTTTCGCGTAAGCCGCCTACCTTCATTCAAAATTAATCAACTGCGCGATACTGTCTTGGGCACTAAATGACTTGTGGCATGAAATGCAGCAATTCAGGCTCTCGGTACTCCGGTTGTTAAGATTTCTTATCTCGCTCGCTTATATTTCAGCTGCTTTTGTTGTTGTCGGCTCCCGTTCCCGCTTCGGCACTCGTACGGGCACTTATGCGCAAAAAATGTGGGGCAAATACTAAACATGAATTTCTCATTGGCGATGTCGGAGGGAAAAAGTTTCTAAATTGGTTTTTAAAATGACAAAAGAGAAAGGAAAAGTGAACAGCATGTAAGCCCGGGGGTGAAATCTGTTTTTAATATATGAACCGTACGTGTCCTCGCTTCCGTGCTCCCTCTTCCGCCCCAATGCATCCCGCAGCAGCTCCGAGAATCTCGCGGATGCTGCAGGTTTCGTTCCCCAAAATTGTTTTGTTTGCTTCTCTCGAGCATGAATTTTCCAGCTCTGGAAATCGAGCACCAAGTGGTTTCAATTTAGCATGAATTTCGAGGGTTTTTCATTTGTCCTACTTTTACTACAAAACAGGCTTTAACACTTTTTCCCGCCATTGAAATTTTTTTTCGGAGAAGTGCAGGAAACATTTTACACGCAAAAAAGAGCGTTGAGTTTTTGTCTTCAGAAATTTCAACTTAATAAAATAAAATTACAACTCGACTAAATCGACAAATCGACTAAATAAGGAAATAAAGAAAATGGTCCAGGATTGATTGAAACTCGTAGAGTAGCATCTGGAACCTTGGAACTTTCGAAAAAATTAATTGTTAGAAAATAGAAGGACAAAACGACCTAAGATTTGGAATAGATAAGTTTTTCGACTATTTTGGCAGTTGATAGAAAACTGAGCGTGAGAAAATGTTAATAACTAATTTTCCCGTCGACCTGAGCGGAAACTAAATACGGTCAAGTTCAAAGGAGGAATGCAGAGCCCGCCGGAAGCGTCGAAATTAGATAACACTTCTCCTCTCCTCCTTCGCCCGCACTTCAGTTTTACACTTTGGCAAACATTCTCGGAGTCGGAGCGGGAATTATGTAAGCAGAAGCACCGAAATGAGTCCAGTCATCTCCCAATCAATGGCAATCATCATCTGCCTCACAACAACAATAGTTCATGTGGGTCTACATATGTTTGTCTTCATCATCTCGCCGCGTCGTCGACGAGTGCGAGTCTCGCGCGTAAAAGATAAAGCAAAACACTCTGGAGTAGTAGAGAGTCTCGGCTGAATGCACGTCTCTTGCGTGTGTCTGTCGGTGTGTATGTATGTTTGCTTATTCACGGAGAACTGGAATCTCGCGATGCGAAGACGATGTGGTCCAAAGTGACATTTAATCGCCGTTCGGTTCGCGAAAACATTTTCTGATAACAGATTCCCTTTTTCGAGGGAACGGGAAGAGCTCCAGACGAGTTCCTGCGACGATAGAGCACTGCTAATCACCTTAAACAAGACTCACGTTTGCTTTTGCCAACACAAACAACTCTGCCGTTCTCGCGATTAATTACTATTTGCGTAAATTTACACGCTACTTGACATTTTGGAAGTTTCTGATTCTTCTCGGTCTTCTCACTTCACAGCGAATTGATTCTCTTTTATCATTCGAGACTTTTTCTTGCTATTCAAACTTCTTCAATTCTTTCTACACCTGTGTGCTTTGTATGTATCGCACTCCCGTCTGCGGCGTGTTCATGTATGGTGTGTATGTGTGTGTTCTGTGATATTATTTTAATTTTAAAATTTCATTCAATAACGTAATAAAATTACAAGTGAGTTGAGTTGTTGAGTATCGCGATCATACTGAACGATGGATTGAAAGTTGCCAGTCGAGGAGCAGGGCAGAAATTCGCCATTCGCGTACGAGCCACGCTCACCACGCTCCCCGTACGGAGATGTGTGAGCGTGAACGGGAGCGTTGCTGAATGGAAGGAGCACAATGAGGTCTCTTGAATGGACGAGCGGCGATTGGAAAGCGCACGGAGAAAATGCAAAAGCTTTTCCCGAATTTGGAGAGAAACTCGGAGCTGCCATGCAACTCGTAGTGGATTAAGGGAGGGAGGTTCTGGGAAATCCACCCGATTCATGAATTAAATTTTCATTCATGCGTCGCCCTAAATACCCAATTAAGCCCACCACACTCTTTTGTGTTCCGGGAAACGAGCCCAGACTGCTGCCAACGACGGCAATAACAAACAGAAGTCCCCGTTCCCCCTTTTGCATGCCCGAATCGTGTAGTTTTGCGGATCAATAACATGGAAAATCATGCGGCACCGACGTTTATGTGCAAGCATAAACGGAGTGAGGAGTCCAGACCACCCATGCGCTGAATATGCTCAAATGGTCACGAAAGCAGTGCACCGCTGACGGTTTTATCTGCCACAGAGCGCCAAACGACATGCTGATAAGCACAGACGAGGTGGAGCACTGAATGAAATATATGTACATGGGAAGAGGAAATGAAAATCTCCACTCTCAGAGAGCCCGACCGAGTACCGACTCGCGTGGCGCAGCTTTAGCCAGGGAGCTTTCCTCGCGTGCTCCTCAGCCATAATCCGGAGCAGGCTAATCTAGTGCTAACGACCTCTGGCTGTCTGGAGCCCATAACTCACTTCAATTTCGGGCGCTTTCCGCACCGTCGACGCCCCAACTCTCGCCCCAACTCTCTCCAAGTTGGAAAACAATTTCCCCGAAATCGAGTTAATTTCCTCTTCCAACTTCCAAATTTAATTAAAAAATTAAAATTTATTCCGTGTAATAATTCCCTCCCTTGTTTTCAGTACTGGGCTCGGTAGTCCATCACCCAGAGCTTTTCCATTTTCCAACTTTCCCGTCCCGTACATCGCTCGTGTACGTGGCTACATTTGCATCTTAAGCCCTCCGAGTGGCGCTGAATTGCACACAGACGTACTGGTATACACATGAGAGCAAATCTTTCGTTCTCATGGCAACCGTGGCTCGAGTGTGCGAAGCCTAATCTCTCGTATGGAGGCCTCAACACGCACCCAAATGCAGTTTTCTGTGCACACATTACAAGTCAAAAACATTTCTAGCACACGTTTTCGCCAGGTAACAGCTCGCTAGGGTGACCCTGAATCCCACCCACAGCGTTGGGCCTAGTGAGCTGAGCGTTTCAAGCTTCGAGCATGGAAATTTTTCAGGTCGGTCAATCTTCTCATGGAGTAGACAAACAGAACAAAATTTTCAGCCAATTTTCTTGGAAGTAGGGGTTTGAGACCTACTTGGATCGAAAAAAAAATCTCCCAAAGTACTTAAGTCCGGAGGCTCCGGTGGCTGCTTCTAGGGGTCCCTCTAGTGATCGTCACCAAAGATAGGAGCTCTAGCCCCCGTACTTTGGGAGCTAGAGAAAACCAAATCTTGGTGAAATTTTTGTATGGGATTTGGTTTTCTCTAGCTTCCAAAGTATGGGGGCTAGAGCTCCTATCTTTGGTGACGATCACTAGAGGGACCCTTAGAAACAGCCACCAAGAGATGAGCTTCCAAACTTAAGTACTTTGGGAGATCCGAGTCATCTCAAATCCTCAAAATTGGCTGAAAATTTTGCTCTGTTTGTCCACTCCATGAGAAGAGCGACCGACCAAAAAAATTTCCATGCTCGAAGGTTTCAAGAGTAAAATTTTTCCAAAAAAAACGATATTTTTTCCTCATGAAAAATAAGACTGAAAATTCCAATGTGGGTCGTGCGGGGAAGGCTCCATTTGGCTGCATTAGCTGATGTAGTCATTAAATACCCGTTTTTCGTGAGAAAGGTTGCACATTTTGTTTTCCACCTCGCGCCTGCAACTGCAACATTCATTTCGCGAACGTGCATGTGATCAATTTTCGTAACGATGCTCTGCTACCTGAGCTCCTGAAAGCGAAAGAAGATATATTTTTCCTCCGCTTTTGGGGAGGAGTGGGAGGCATGCATTGGAGTAAAAATACTCGTACTTGAGACGGAGGTTGGAGCTAAAAGCTGAAAATAATGACTCAAAAACATCATTATCTCGGTATTTGCGGCAATGCGGGGGAGGCGAGGTGATATGCAGGCGGGATGTGGGACGAAAACGTGTCGAATTTGCACGGTAGCATAAATGTTTATGATTACGAACGAGTTTATTATTATTATTTCTCGGGGGAGAAGCGAAAAGAAGCCGTGGAGCGGAGGAGAGAGTCATCTTTGATCTTGGTGGGATTTTGACACGAACGAGTAATCTCACAATTACGAAAAGCAGCTTTATTTTACCACATGGTACCAAAGTTATGGGATTCATAAAGTGCTGCCGTTGGAAGTCACGGGGAAGCCCGGCAAAGTATGCCGGCTTTTTATCCATTTTATGAGCTGGTGGGGCAAAGTTACGGCACACTTTTGGCTCAATCGAGCTTGCTCCTACCCGTCCATTGAGTTAATTGTGCGGTTCTCGCTTTTTGAGGATATTTTTAACAATTCTTGGAAAATAACATTTTAACCTCTTTGTCTGTCTGTTTGGTTGGTTATTTCTAGGAAGTGTTATATTGAATTCTTCGAATGGAGAAAAAACATCTTTGGGACAATAAGATTTCCATCTAAGAAACTGAGAACGAAAGAGGATTCTGGAAGACTCGAGGCAACTCTAGCGTGGCCAAATTATCCAGTTCGGCGAAAACACCTCATTTGCAAGCTATTTATATCACCGTTCTTCCCCACCATGAGAGAAATTGCCATGAGGATACATTCGTCGCGAACATCACTGGTTGTGGGTATCTGGGAAAGCCACCCCGCATCAAACGAAAACAAGACAGCGTGTTGTCTCTCCCTGGACGTCAGCGACATCTCTGGACGAGCTCTGAGGCAGCTGGAAAACCGGGTTCCGAGGTGCGCAGGTCCTCTCCCGGTCTCTCTTTACACTTTACGGCATACACACGGAGAGGGTTCCGCATAAAAATTTACTCACAACTGAAGATGTTGCAACCTAGTTTTTTGGTAAGGTCAGGGACACTCAACTCCTTGATGTCTCGTATTTACTTGTCGTCTCTCGACAACTCTCTAATCACGCCACGAAGCAGATTTGTCAAAGGGGTGGGGGGGGGAGGGGGGAGTCCCCTTGAACTTAATTGCCGGCTTTCTTGAACGAGTGAATTGACCCGGCTGCCGGACCTGCCGTGTGCCAAACTCCTGATTTCAATTAATTTCCCGAGTAAATGGGTCGTTCAGTGAGAGATGCAGAGATTATAGGGGTTGCGAGCAACCGCAAAGGACGCTCACTCACCCGAAAGGGGACTCGCAGGTGCGGTAGACACCCGAATGCCATTTGTCAGGAGGCAAAGCCTCGTCTTGGCTTCAGGAGACACAATTGTCGCGCGAAAATGGGGTCAAAACCCGGGAAACTGAAGCTGCCTCGCACATTTTCGCAATAAAAAAAGCCATAATTCTCCCAGAGACATTATCTAGACAGACAATATGTGCCTCATGCGAGCCTATCTGTGCCTCTTCAGTCTATCACATTTTGAGGTCATATTCACACCCATCGCAGGCAGCTCCCACCCCTCCCCTCCCCATGATTTACAGCCGCATTTCCATTCATCACTTTGAACATCCTGGATTGTGTGACAAGCCCTATAAATTACCCAATGACGGAGAGCTTTGTCTCTGAGCTGATGATGTGCCCTCATGTGGTGGCGCGGTGTCGTGTGTTAACAGCAATTCCGGCGCGTTGTCGACGTGGACGCATCAATTTGCCACATACTTTAGCTTTGACGGGCACGAGACCCCATAAAATTGGTATTAAGCGTAGTCGAGAGCCATTACTTGGAGTAGCTTATTTGCTCTCAGAGAAAGATGGGACGTTATTTGGAGACGAGACAAGTTTTTCAGACGCACTTGGACTTCAAAGTGCGCTTGTCACGTATCTGCATTTCATAAGAGGGCCTTTACGCTCTAATGTATGAATTAACTCCGTCAGATCCGTTTTGTGAAGAACCTGTCAAAGTTTTTCCCAGTCCCCCCGCAAGGGGAGACTTGCAAACAAACGTTCTCGCCTTGCGGACAGACTTTTTCTCCAGCGTGGACAGACTTGTTCACGCTGGATAGGGCTCCCCTAAGTGAATGTTTTAAAAAATTACTAGCGTTTTTCGTCCTTCTATCAGCTGAAATTTTCTAATGGATTGGATTAAAAATATAAATCTTTCATTTTTTGAAAGCTAAAAAGTCAATGTAAAAATTTTCCCCAGAAAAATACATGTTGGTAGTTTTTGACCCAACAGACAAAATAACCCTCCTGGAGCATTTCCTATCGTTCATTTAATAAACACTAGAATGTTTACATCATTGGAAGAATGAGTCTGATAATGAGGTGACGTGACGTCCTGGGGGTGGGGACAGCGACTCGCCTGCGGGACGAATAAAAAGATAGCATCGGAGCAACTTGACTAATTGAATTATGTAATGTGTCAGCGATCAGCCGCCGGACTCTTGATCTCATTATGTCATGCAATTCAGCTCTGCGGTATCGCTTGACTCCGTATATCAGCTCACGACTTGAGGAGTAATTGGATTTGCATGGCATAGACGTCACTTTGGAATGGAAACTTTTCAAATTGCTGACTGGGACCCCGATGGGGTTTCGGTGAAGCCACTGAGCCACCGCGACGCGCGACCCTTCGGGTAATTGGATTGGGATCAAGGCGGAGAGTGTGAACGAGGAAAGGCTAATGGCCGACCGGGTTCGACCATTTATCCAATTTATTCTCGCAGTTCCATTTATTTTTATTGTAATCATCGCAGTCAATACGAGAGCACGCGACTCGCAAAAGTGTTAATGAGCCAAGTTTTTTTTCTGTAAGGTTTCGCTATCGTGTTTTCCATCACAGACTGGAGTCACCAAATTGTGCAATATGATACAACAGCGGGAATCGCAGATAAACGGATTTATGTAATAAGCATTTGTTAGGTAAAAATATAACATGAGAATTAGCGGCTGTAAATGATAAAAATAGCGGAAAGTGGTGAACGGAAGGGAGATTAGTGCACTGAGTCACCTTGAATGTGGCGTCAAAGACAGGACGTTGACGTTTGAAGTCGAGGGCGGCACGTGCGGCAAGTAGGGCTCGAAACCAACCAAACAAACAAATACAACCAAATACTTTTCCAGACTATTTGACTTCACAAAGTCCTAAGGAAGCAACAATATTTATAAAAATAAAATTTAACCCATTTCGGGCTAAGGGTCGGATTTAGATCTTTTTCTGACATAACGGTAATAGATAGAAAGCTATTTTTTTGTCTGAATATTTCATCTTTCGTCTTTACCTCATAGGAGAAAATTTTTCTCCCCAGGCTTTTAAATCTAGCTTTTGAAAAATAGGCTTTTTCTAACATATTTATTTTTTGAAAATTCCCAAAAAATTTCGTTTTTTTCAATTTTTGTTTTTTTTTCAAAAAAAAATCAAACATCTTAGAAAAAATCAAGTTCTTCCCAATTAAGGCTTTCCAAAGGCTTAAACTAGCCTTCAAAAGTCAATGATGAAAAAATAATTTTTTTGTATATTTTACATTTATTTGATTAAAATATATTTTTAAAAAATTGAGAAATGATATGGATGAAGAAAAACCATATATGTATTAAATAGTTGAAATTTTTCTTATGGGGGTAAAAAGAACTAAAATAGGTTAAAAAAATTAGCAGCAGTTTTCAAAATGCTTTCAATCATTCAAATCGGACGTCTCGTTCTTGCGAAAGACCATTTTTCACCAATCACTCAGTGACCTTTTTAGCGGCCATTGACCAAATAAGAATGTTTGGTATGGTCAATTGCTAATAAATATTTGACAAGCGCTTGATTGGGTGTCGAGTGGATCCTCAGCCAGCCGACGTCCGACCGTTTTTAATTTACTGCATTATCTCATGTCTGGGCCATGGCAGTATCGTTTCCCAAAATGATAAGGAAAATCGATTTCCAGCATATCAGCGTGTAACTCGCGAGTGGCTCGTGTTCGCCATGCAATAAAGTTTTTCATTTATTGCGGAGATTAGCGAGCAAACCCATTACTACTAGCTCAATATTTGACTTATCGGGAAAACGGTGTGGGAAAGTTCTCCCCTGTTTTGATTTTCTAGCAGTTCGAGTTCGATTTCGCAGGAAGCTCTTAAGCTAAAGCGATGTATCTCTCTAGAATCCTCTCGAGCCCATGGATACCGCAAGCGTTAAGGGCCCTGAGTCATCTCTGCTTAATTGCTTCTGTGACACTAACAGCCTTTGCGAGACATTAGAATAACAAATGCGGGCATTAAAGTTGATTGAAAGTACGAGAGAGCTGCAAAACCCCTCCCCTCGGCAACTACGCAGTTTCAGGTTCAGCACGACGCAGCTAATTAACCCACGAGGTCACAGAAATCGGCCTTGCGTGTGCAGCTAACTACGAGTTCCAGACCTCTCCTGCAACGACAAAGAACCTTCGCTGCCTCTCACTGTGACGAAACGGCCGACTGTTCCTCCATATCAGAAACCAATCAATCACGGGTGTTTTGATTGCTCTTCTCGTGATTGTGTACGTCAACTTTGACCCGAATTAACCTCATAAAGAATTAATATCGCCGTGAATTTCGCTTGACCCACTTTCTGCCATCAGGTCGTTCAGTGACCCGCTCGCGTTCTCGATCGAATTTTTTCGCCATCACTCTCCAGATACGCTCATGCATCACTTAATGGTCCCATTCCAATTGTGGTGTAATAAAAATGTTTTTATGGACCATGGGCGACGGGAAAGTGGCGAAGATGGTGGGAAAAGGGGGCAGAGGGGTGTCAAATGCTCGCACTCACCTGTTGATGATTGACGGCTCCCACACAGCTAGTTCACGTTTTCGGGGCCCACCAGTTGCTTACTCCCTCGCAGGAGTCTCCTTCCTCTGCTGGCGCCGATACACGTGCTGCCAAAACGACACTTGACGCCTCCACCCTTGCGCTATATTTGCCGTCTCGTGCTTATTGTTATCATTTATTCACTTCACGGCTCAATAAATCTTCACTTTCACTTTCAATTTTCAACTTAACGAGCTCAGCTCGAATTATTTGCGTTTTTTCTCCGAAAACAATTCGCACCAACGTGAATCAACAACTTTTTACGATCCCAACAATTTCTGACACACTTAACAAATGCCAAGCAATTTAAAGTTTCGGATTTCAAAAATACTCAAGACCTTCCGGCTGCGCGATTCCGCAATTCTGCGAAAAAAAAGTGGACTTCACTGGAGTAGAACACAAAGTGAACTGGCGTCGCATTGCACGATTTTCCCCGTGTACCGACCGCCCCGTACCTCGTGTGGGGCCACACTCGAGTGCGGAAAGTACCTACGGAACACGAAAAGCGGAGCACGGGATGTACATTGCCAAGAGGAAAATTGTGTGGAATGCACGAAAAGGTTGTTGCCGGCATGCATGCAATATGTGAAATTCTCCCGAATTTTCAAGAGGTGGCTAACGTGGCTTGTAGGAACCGAAACGGGCAACGACGGCTTCTCGGAATGGAAAATCAATTGACCTGGATACGGTGACCTTAAAACTATTGTAAAATATGTTGCCGAAATGTACATCGGTAACGTGAACTGCGAGGGAAGCGGCATAATTTCCAATCATTCATACATCCGCTTCGGCAACGTGATTGAAGCTGCATCGTCTCCCGAACATTGGCAATTGATTCAATCGTTTATTGGGGTTTCGAAAACCTGCATCTGCATGTGGCACGAGGAGTGAGCGGACGTCAATAGAATGTGCCTGAGGCCTCAGATGCACTGTTCTTCAGAAAGCCTCTTGTTCCATTGAGAAGAAGATGGTTACGCTGAAACAGTTCTCAATCGGTTATGTAAACGGTGAAGAGATTTCAAAAAAGATTTGACTATTTGAATGGGATTTGATTTGAAACCTTGCTGACAGGTTTTTGTGTGCAAAGTTTGTGAACCAAAAACTTTATAAAATCACAAAAAGTACAGAAAAATATCGCCATGTTGCGGAGGTTACGTCCGTCATTTAGCATTTACAGGCACTACTGCAAGGAAACAAAGCCGCCATCGTCGGAGAAACTCGGCGAGCTGCTGGACGACTCGGTGACCTTTCCGGAGCGTGAGTTCGCCCAGCCGCTCTGGTCCACCCAGCCGTATCCCGTGGGAACCGTGTTCAGGGGCCAGGACCAGGCGGAGAAAGTGCCGAGGCCCAAGATTGACCCCCGGGAGACCTCCATCATCCTCTTTCCGGGACAGGGAACGCAGTTCGTGGGCATGGGAGCGCAGATAATCTCGAACCCCGAGGTCCGGGACATGTTTGAGATCGCCAACGAGGTCCTGAAGTACGACCTGCTCAACCTGTGTCTGCGGGGACCGAAGAAGGACCTCGACAAGACGATCTACGCCCAGCCCGCCATCCTAGTGACGTCCCTGGCGTGTCTGCAGAAACTCAAGGAGGAGAGGCCGAACGTCATCGAGAACTGCGTCGCGACGGCGGGCTTCAGTCTGGGGGAGATCACGGCTCTCGTCTTCGCGGGGTCCATTCCGTTCGACCAGGCCATCAGACTCGTGCGAATACGGGCGGAAGCCATGCAGATGGCCTCGGACGCAATCAAGGGGGGCATGATGACGGTCATCTACGGACCCGACTCGAAGCTAGGGTTCGCCATGAAGGAGGCCAAGGACTGGTGCGTGGAGAAGGGCATCGAGGGGGCCGACTGCATCGTCGCCAACTACCTCTATCCGCACTGCAAGGTCGTGGCGGGAAGCGAGGAGGCTCTGCAGTTCATAGAGAAGAACGCCAAGGAGTACAACCTTCGGAGGACCAAGAGACTTCCGGTGAGCGGGGCTTTCCACACATCCCTCATGGAGCCGGCAGTGGAGGCGTTCAGGAAGGCTCTGAAGAAGATCAGGATAGAGGAGCCAGCCATCAACGTGCACTCGAACATCGATGGGCTTCCGTATCGGGGAGTGAACGACATCCTGAAGAAGCTCCCGAAGCAGATGGTGAAGCCGGTCAAGTGGGAGCAGCTGCTGCACATCCTATACGAGCGAAAAGGGGGCGAGTACTTCCCCCGGACGTTCGAGGTGGGGCCAGGATCGGGACTGAAGGCCATCCTGAAGCAAGTCAACGCCAAAGCCTGGGACACCACGTACTCAGTTCATCCTTAGAATAAAGTTTTCGCAATTTTCAGACTAAATCCCTACACTTTATTAGTTCTTGCTTCCCGCACCGGAGTTCTGTCCCGCCTGAGCGTTGGAAGAAGCCCCCAAAGTCTGTTCCTCGTAGTTCTCCAGCACGTCTGCCAAGTGCTCGTTGTCTCGGGGCTTCTTAAACTGCCTCTTCTTGAGCGGCTGCTTCTTCCTCTTCGGCGGTAGCGGCTTCTTGGGACCCTGATCCTGCATGGAACGGATGCCCTGCTTTTCCAGGTACTCCTCTATCTTGTTGTCGTCCATCGCGTCCACCGTCACGGATCTCCAGAGCTTCTGGAACTCGTCGTCGACCACGAAATTGCACGACCTGTCATTGTAGAACAGAATTTTCTTCTTGTCGATGGGTCTGTTGATGAAAATGATGTCAGCAGCGCGGTTCTTGACCACCTTGTCGCAGTGTGGAAGAGACTCCTGGACGTCCTCGAGCAGTACTCCTCCGAGGCCCTTCAAATCGTGCTGTTTTAGCAGCTTCATGAGAGTCTTGCCGTCTCGGAGCTTGTAGACGGCCTTGAAAATGTAGTGACCTTCTGGAGAGACCTCTATTTTCGGGTTGTTTCGCAAAGCCTCGTTCGCCAGCCACTAGAAGATAATTACTCATTAGGTGTCAAAAAGACTCGCCGAGTTACGGACATTTTTGACGCCATTTCCAATGTCGAGCTGGTTGGTCTCGTCCAGGATCTCCTCCAGACTCAACGGATGGTCCTCTCCGTCCTGATGCCGGGTCCTCATGTGCTTCACAATCTTTGCTAGTACGCCAAATCTGTACTGCGAGCTTCCCGACATCGTCTTGTAGTTCGTGGCGTCCAACCTTGGCCCCGACGTCGAGGGTCTGGGTCTGGCTTTCGAGACATCGCGACTCGACGACGAGGACTCTGGCTTGGATGGCTTTTTCTCGACTCTAGAATAGAATTTATATGAGCCTGTGCAGGTGAGGCAGCTCCTGTACTCACGTTGGCAGAGCGTAGGCCCTCTTTTTGAAGGCTTCCCTTTCACGAAGCAGAGCAGGATCCATTTTGGCTTTTGTGGTTTGTCTTCCGACGTCCTTTGATGCCCTTCTTTTGCCAACGCAGGAGATGATTCGGTATTTAGGGAATTATTGCCTGAAACTGATGATATGCACGAGATATTTCACAAAATTTGGTTTCGACTTTTGAAGTGCGATGTAAACACAATTATGACTTTCACTTAGACTGGGTGATGGACATACGTATTCAATGTTATTGCTTGGTCTAGGTCAAAATCTCTCACAAACGTAAACAAACAGTTTTCTCAGCAGAAATTTTCCAAAAGCTTGTCATTTAAAGGTCTTTTAGGCGCTTAAATGAATTGATTCAATACAGGAGATCTTCGAAGTGATCATAAAGATGTTCGTGTGTCGCTGCTGCCTCACCTTCGAGGACAATTTGTACCCCTTCGATGACTACCAAGTTTCTTTCCTCGAGCTCACGGGAATAACTGCTGAAAAATCGGCTCTCATCTGTCCCATTTGCATCAGGAAGCTCACAGAAGCTTGTGCTTTTCGCGATCTCTCCCTGAAGTCTGACGATATTCTGCAGAAACAGCTCACAGAAGTATCCCTGGTCGAGGTAAAAACGGAGGCCCTGGTGGAGGAGGAGCAGGAAATCGAGTACATCATCGAGGAGTGCGAGGACGAAAACTTCCAGAAGCCGGGGGAGGAGCTCTCGACCGTTGAAGAGGGCGAGGTCATTGAGAATATCGACATCTCCAAGGATCTCCTGCATGAGCTGATCGAGGCCAAATCGAAGAAGAAGAGGTCAAAGCGGCTGTCTGACGAGAAGCAGAAGCGGGAAATTTCTATGGTGCATTCCATGAGGGCCAAGGCGGCCTGGACGAAGGGCGCGAAGGAGAATCTCATCAAGGAGTGTCCGTACTGCTTCCTCTCCGGAATCTCCAAGGTGGACCTGATGCATCACATCCAGGAGCACATCAGTGAGCTCTTCTTAGCTTCTCAAAATAGGCTTTTACTCATGAATCCATTTCAGTTCTCAACGGGGGTCTGGAGTGCGATCACTGCAGCAAGAAGTGGATGAAAAAGAGGCAGCTGAAGCGCCACATCCAACGCGTGTACCTGGGTCTCAAAGACGGGGTCCCGATCTCCGATGGTCTCACGCTGACCTCCACCTGCATCATCTGCCACGAAACCTTCCCCCGAAAGAGTCTCCTCCGGATTCACTACAAGGAGCGCCATCCCGAGATCATCGAAGCCAAGGCTGCAGCAACGACCTTCTACACCTGCCAGGACTGCGGGAAGCAGCTGAAGACGAAGAAGACTCTCGAGAACCACGAGCTCACCCACTCGGAGCTGCGGCCCTACGTCTGCTCCGTCTGCGGGAGAGAGTACAAGACTAAGGAGGGTCTGAAGTACCACGAGATGACGCACACCAACCTCCGGCCCTACCTGTGTCCGATCTGCGGGAAGAGTTTCAAGACCAAGGACAACCTGAGAGACCACGAGCCGGTCCATACAGGTGAGTGCTCCTAGTTTTCTAAGGCCTACGTTCTGATTTGTGTATCTTGCAGGAAACTTTGACTTCCCGTGCGAGCACTGCGACAAGAAGTTTCGCTCCAGAGCTCTGCTTCTGGGTCACCGAGTGCTCCATGACGAGACCCCGAGACACACGTGTGAGATCTGCGGCCTCAAGTTCCGACGGGCCAACAATTTGCGGGACCACAAGCTGACCCACACGGAGACGAGGCTTTTTTCGTGTGGCCACTGCGGCACCTCCTTCAAGAGCCGGAGCTCTCTGAAGCGACACATGAAGCAGCACGCTGTGAAGATGGGGATGGACGACGGGAGCATCGAGTACAGAAGAAGTATGACTGTGTCGGGATCAAGCGGGTACCTGGTGGAGGGCTTCATCGTTCACGAGACGCAGGTGGTGCAAATGGCCTCTTAGAAAAAAGGATGAAAAATAAAGTTCTCGATTATTTGTGAATTATGAAATTTACTTATGTTTGAGCAAGGTGAGGCCACTCAGAAATGTCAGTAAGATTTTCATAAGGGAGGCTTGGCTTTGAATTTTTCGTCCTGGAAAATTTAGAAGATTTGGCCCTTCAAGTTCAAAAACTGATCAAACTTGCATTCTTTCACAAAAATGAACATTTTACGAATTTTGGCCAAAAAATTTTTTGTCGAGAAAATAGTCCCTGAAGCCTTCAATCGGCTACATTTAGCCCCTGAATCACGTTTATGAAGCGTTTTGGCTGAAAAAGCGGATTTTGGAGAAAAAACTTTTTTTCACCTGAATTTCATAAAATGGCCAACCTCCGCTCGTTAACGAAAACTCGATTTCGGGATTTTTGGCCGAAAATTTTGTGTCACGAAAATGGCTCCTGAATGCTTCAATCGACTAATTTTAGCCCCAGAATCACGTTTACGAAGCGTTTTGGTCGAAAAACTGGATTTTGGAGAAAAAAAAATTTTCACCTGAAATTCATAAAATGGCCAAACCTCCGCTCGTTAACGAAAACTCGATTTCGGGATTTTTGGCCGAAAATTTTGTGTCACGAAAATGGCTCCTGAATGCTTCAATCGACTAATTTTAGCCCCAGAATCACGTTTACGAAGCGTTTTGGTCGAAAAACTGGATTTTGGAGAAAAAAATTTTCACCTGAAATTCATAAAATGGCCAAACCTCCGCTCGTTAACGAAAACTCGATTTCGGGATTTTTGGCCGAAAATTTTGTGTCACGAAAATGGCTCCTGAATGCTTCAATCGACTAATTTTAGCCCCAGA
Organism: Forcipomyia taiwana; assembly: GCA_963930915.1. Lineage (NCBI taxonomy): Eukaryota > Metazoa > Arthropoda > Insecta > Diptera > Ceratopogonidae > Forcipomyia > Forcipomyia taiwana. The sequence continues at coordinate 266,615 of CAWVOI010000041.1, forward strand.
ATCACGTTTACGAAGCGTTTTGGTCGAAAAACTGGATTTTGGAGAAAAAAATTTTTCGCCTGAAATTCATAAAATGGCCAAACCTCCGCTCGTTAACGAATACTCGATTTCGGGATTTTTGGCCGAAAATTTTGTGTCACGAAAATGGCTCCTGAATGCTTCAATCGACTAATTTTAGCCCCAGAATCACGTTTACGAAGCGTTTTGGTCGAAAAACTGGATTTTGGAGAAAAAAAATTTTCACCTGAAATTCATAAAATGGCCAAACCTCCGCTCGTTAACGAAAACTCGATTTCGGGATTTTTGGCCGAAAATTTTGTGTCACGAAAATGGCTCCTGAATGCTTCAATCGACTAATTTTAGCCCCAGAATCACGTTTACGAAGCGTTTTGGTCGAAAAACTGGATTTTGGAGAAAAAAAATTTTTCGCCTGAAATTCATAAAATGGCCAAACCTCCGCTCGTTAACGAATACTCGATTTCGGGATTTTTGGCCGAAAATTTTGTGTCACGAAAATGGCTCCTGAATGCTTCAATCAACTAATTTTAGCCCCAGAATCACGTTTACGAAGCGTTTTGGTCGAAAAACTGGATTTTGGAGAAAAAAAATTTTCACCTGAAATTCATAAAATGGCCAAACCTCCGCTCGTTAACGAAAACTCGATTTCGGGATTTTTGGCCGAAAATTTTGTGTCACGAAAATGGCTCCTGAATGCTTCAATCGACTAATTTTAGCCCCAGAATCACGTTTACGAAGCGTTTTGGTCGAAAAACTGGATTTTGGAGAAAAAAAATTTTCGCCTGAAATTCATAAAATGGCCAAACCTCCGCTCGTTAACGAATACTCGATTTCGGGATTTTTGGCCGAAAATTTTGTGTCACGAAAATGGCTCCTGAATGCTTCAATCGACTAAATTAAGCCCCAGAATCACGTTTACGAAGCGTTTTGGTCGAAAAACTGGATTTTGGAGAAAAAAAATTTTCGCCTGAAATTCATAAAATGGCCAAACCTCCGCTCGTTAACGAAAACTCGATTTCGGGATTTTTGGCTGAAAATTTTGTGTCACGAAAATGGCTCCTGAATGCTTCAATCGACTAATTTTAGCCCCAGAATCACGTTTACGAAGCGTTTTGGTCGAAAAACTGGATTTTGGAGAAAAAAAATTTTCGCCTGAAATTCATAAAATGGCCAAACCTCCGCTCGTTAACGAAAACTCGATTTCGGGATTTTTGGCTGAAAATTTTGTGTCACGAAAATGGCTCCTGAATGCTTCAATCGACTAATTTAAGCCCCAGAATCACGTTTACGAAGCGTTTTGGTCGAAAAACTGGATTTTGGAGAAAAAAATTTTTCGCCTGAAATTCATAAAATGGCCAAACCTCCGCTCGTTAACGAAAACTCGATTTCGGGATTTTTGGCTGAAAATTTTGTGTCACGAAAATGGCTCCTGAATGCTTCAATCGACTAATTTTAGCCCCAGAATCACGTTTACGAAGCGTTTTGGTCGAAAAACTGGATTTTGGAGAAAAAAAATTTTCGCCTGAAATTCATAAAATGGCCAAACCTCCGCTCGTTAACGAATACTCGATTTCGGGATTTTTGGCCGAAAATTTTGTGTCACGAAAATGGCTCCTGAATGCTTCAATCGACTAATTTTAGCCCCAGAATCACGTTTACGAAGCGTTTTGGTCGAAAAACTGGATTTTGGAGAAAAAAAAATTTTCACCTGAAATTCATAAAATGGCCAAACCTCCGCTCGTTAACGAAAACTCGATTTCGGGATTTTTGGCTGAAAATTTTGTGTCACGAAAATGGCTCCTGAATGCTTCAATCGACTAATTTAAGCCCCAGAATCACGTTTACGAAGCGTTTTGGTCGAAAAACTGGATTTTGGAGAAAAAAAATTTTCACCTGAAATTCATAAAATGGCCAAACCTCCGCTCGTTAACGAAAACTCGATTTCGGGATTTTTGGCTGAAAATTTGGTGTCACGAAAATGGCTCCTGAATGCTTCAATCGACTAATTTTAGCCCCAGAATCACGTTTACGAAGCGTTTTGGTCGAAAAACTGGATTTTGGAGAAAAAAAATTTTCACCTGAAATTCATAAAATGGCCAAACCTCCGCTCGTTAACGAAAACTCGATTTCGGGATTTTTGGCCGAAAATTTTGTGTCACGAAAATGGCTCCTGAATGCTTCAATCGACTAATTTTAGCCCCAGAATCACGTTTACGAAGCGTTTTGGTCGAAAAACTGGATTTTGGAGAAAAAAAATTTTCACCTGAAATTCATAAAATGGCCAAACCTCCGCTCGTTAACGAAAACTCGATTTCGGGATTTTTGGCCGAAAATTTTGTGTCACGAAAATGGCTCCTGAATGCTTCAATCGACTAATTTTAGCCCCAGAATCACGTTTACGAAGCGTTTTGGTCGAAAAACTGGATTTTGGAGAAAAAAAATTTTCGCCTGAAATTCATAAAATGGCCAAACCTCCGCTCGTTAACGAAAACTCGATTTCGGGATTTTTGGCCGAAAATTTTGTGTCACGAAAATGGCTCCTGAATGCTTCAATCGACTAATTTTAGCCCCAGAATCACGTTTACGAAGCGTTTTGGTCGAAAAACTGGATTTTGGAGAAAAAAAATTTTTCGCCTGAAATTCATAAAATGGCCAAACCTCCGCTCGTTAACGAAAACTCGATTTCGGGATTTTTGGCCGAAAATTTTGTGTCACGAAAATGGCTCCTGAATGCTTCAATCGACTAATTTTAGCCCCAGAATCACGTTTACGAAGCGTTTTGGTCGAAAAACTGGATTTTGGAGAAAAAAAATTTTCACCTGAAATTCATAAAATGGCCAAACCTCCGCTCGTTAACGAAAACTCGATTTCGGGATTTTTGGCCGAAAATTTTGTGTCACGAAAATGGCTCCTGAATGCTTCAATCGACTAATTTTAGCCCCAGAATCACGTTTACGAAGCGTTTTGGTCGAAAAACTGGATTTTGGAGAAAAAAATTTTCACCTGAAATTCATAAAATGGCCAAACCTCCGCTCGTTAACGAAAACTCGATTTCGGGATTTTTGGCCGAAAATTTTGTGTCACGAAAATGGCTCCTGAATGCTTCAATCGACTAATCTAAGCCCCAGAATCACGTTTACGAAGCGTTTTGGTCGAAAAACTGGATTTTGGAGAAAAAAAATTTTCACCTGAAATTCATAAAATGGCCAAACCTCCGCTCGTTAACGAAAACTCGATTTCGGGATTTTTGGCCGAAAATTTTGTGTCACGTAAATGGCTCCTGAATGCTTCAATCGACTAATTTTAGCCCAAGAATCACGTTTACGAAGCGTTTTGGTCGAAAAACTGGAGAAAAAAAATTTTCACCTGAAATTCATAAAATGGCCAAACCTCCACTCGTTAACGAATACTCGATTTCGGGATTTTTGGCCGAAAATTTTGTGTCACGTAAATGGCTCCTGAATGCTTCAATCGACTAATTTTAGCCCAAGAATCACGTTTACGAAGCGTTTTGGTCGAAAAACTGGAGAAAAAAAATTTTCACCTGAAATTCATAAAATGGCCAAACCTCCACTCGTTAACGAATACTCGATTTCGGGATTTTTGGCCGAAAATTTTGTGTCACGAAAATGGCTCCTGAATGCTTCAATCGACTAATTTTAGCCCCAGAATCACGTTTACGAAGCGTTTTGGTCGAAAAACTGGATTTTGGAGAAAAAAAAATTTTCACCTGAAATTCATAAAATGGCCAAACCTCCGCTCGTTAACGAAAACTCGATTTCGGGATTTTTGGCTGAAAATTTTGTGTCACGAAAATGGCTCCTGAATGCTTCAATCGACTAATTTTAGCCCCAGAATCACGTTTACGAAGCGTTTTGGTCGAAAAACTGGATTTTGGAGAAAAAAAATTTTCACCTGAAATTCATAAAATGGCCAAACCTCCGCTCGTTAACGAAAACTCGATTTCGGGATTTTTGGCCGAAAATTTTGTGTCACGAAAATGGCTCCTGAATGCTTTAATCAACTAATTTAAGCCCCAGAATCACGTTTACGAAGCGTTTTGGTCGAAAAACTGGATTTTGGAGAAAAAAAAATTTTCACCTGAAATTCATAAAATGGCCAAACCTCCGCTCGTTAACGAAAACTCGATTTAGGGATTTTTGGCCGAAAATTTTGTGTCACGAAAATGGCTCCTGAATGCTTCAATCGACTAATTTTAGCCCCAGAATCACGTTTACGAAGCGTTTTGGTCGAAAAACTGGATTTTGGAGAAAAAAAATTTTTCACCTGAAATTCATAAAATGGCCAAACCTCCGCTCGTTAACGAAAACTCGATTTCGGGATTTTTGGCTGAAAATTTTGTGTCACAAAAATGGCTCCTGAATGCTTCAATCGACTAATTTTAGCCCCAGAATCACGTTTACGAAGCGTTTTGGTCGAAAAACTGGATTTTGGAGAAAAAAAATTTTTCACCTGAAATTCATAAAATGGCCAAACCTCCGCTCGTTAACGAAAACTCGATTTCGGGATTTTTGGCCGAAAATTTTGTGTCACGAAAATGGCTCCTGAATGCTTCAATCGACTAATTTTAGCCCCAGAATCACGTTTACGAAGCGTTTTGGTCGAAAAACTGGATTTTGGAGAAAAAAAATTTTTCACCTGAAATTCATAAAATGGCCAAACCTCCGCTCGTTAACGAAAACTCGATTTCGGGATTTTTGGCCGAAAATTTTGTGTCACGAAAATGGCTCCTGAATGCTTCAATCGACTAATTTTAGCCCCAGAATCACGTTTACGAAGCGTTTTGGTCGAAAAACTGGATTTTGGAGAAAAAAGAATTTTCGCCTGAAATTCATAAAATGGCCAAACCTCCGCTCGTTAACGAATACTCGATTTCGGGATTTTTGGCCGAAAATTTTGTGTCACGAAAATGGCTCCTGAATGCTTCAATCGACTAATTTTAGCCCCAGAATCACGTTTACGAAGCGTTTTGGTCGAAAAACTGGATTTTGGAGAAAAAAAATTTTTCACCTGAAATTCATAAAATGGCCAAACCTCCGCTCGTTAACGAAAACTCGATTTCGGGATTTTTGGCTGAAAATTTTGTGTCACAAAAATGGCTCCTGAATGCTTCAATCGACTAATTTTAGCCCCAGAATCACGTTTACGAAGCGTTTTGGTCGAAAAACTGGATTTTGGAGAAAAAAAATTTTTCACCTGAAATTCATAAAATGGCCAAACCTCCGCTCGTTAACGAAAACTCGATTTAGGGATTTTTGGCCGAAAATTTTGTGTCACGAAAATGGCTCCTGAATGCTTCAATCGACTAATTTTAGCCCCAGAATCACGTTTACGAAGCGTTTTGGTCGAAAAACTGGATTTTGGAGAAAAAAAATTTTTCACCTGAAATTCATAAAATGGCCAAACCTCCGCTCGTTAACGAAAACTCGATTTCGGGATTTTTGGCTGAAAATTTTGTGTCACGAAAATGGCTCCTGAATGCTTCAATCGACTAATTTAAGCCCCAGAATCACGTTTACGAAGCGTTTTGGTCGAAAAACTGGATTTTGGAGAAAAAAAATTTTCACCTGAAATTCATAAAATGGCCAAACCTCCACTCGTTAACGAATACTCGATTTCGGGATTTTTGGCTGAAAATTTTGTGTCACGAAAATGGCTCCTGAATGCTTCAATCGACTAATTTTAGCCCCAGAATCACGTTTACGAAGCGTTTTGGTCGAAAAACTGGATTTTGGAGAAAAAAAATTTTCACCTGAAATTCATAAAATGGCCAAACCTCCACTCGTTAACGAATACTCGATTTCGGGATTTTTGGCCGAAAATTTTGTGTCACGAAAATGGCTCCTGAATGCTTCAATCGACTAATTTAAGCCCCAGAATCACGTTTACGAAGCGTTTTGGTCGAAAAACTGGATTTTGGAGAAAAAAAAATTTTCACCTGAAATTCATAAAATGGCCAAACCTCCGCTCGTTAACGAAAACTCGATTTCGGGATTTTTGGCCGAAAATTTTGTGTCACGAAAATGGCTCCTGAATGCTTCAATCGACTAATTTAAGCCCCAGAATCACGTTTACGAAGCGTTTTGGTCGAAAAACTGGATTTTGGAGAAAAAAAATTTTCACCTGAAATTCATAAAATGGCCAAACCTCCACTCGTTAACGAAAACTCGATTTCGGGATTTTTGGCTGAAAATTTTGTGTCACGAAAATGGCTCCTGAATGCTTCAATCGACTAATTTTAGCCCCAGAATCACGTTTACGAAGCGTTTTGGTCGAAAAACTGGATTTTGGAGAAAAAAAATTTTCACCTGAAATTCATAAAATGGCCAAACCTCCGCTCGTTAACGAAAACTCGATTTCGGGATTTTTGGCCGAAAATTTTGTGTCACGAAAATGGCTCCTGAATGCTTCAATCGACTAATTTAAGCCCCAGAATCACGTTTACGAAGCGTTTTGGTCAAAAAACTGGATTTTGGAGAAAAAAAAATTTTCACCTGAAATTCATAAAATGGCCAAACCTCCACTCGTTAACGAATACTCGATTTCGGGATTTTTGGCTGAAAATTTTGTGTCACGAAAATGGCTCCTGAATGCTTCAATCGACTAATTTTAGCCCCAGAATCACGTTTACGAAGCGTTTTGGTCGAAAAACTGGATTTTGGAGAAAAAAAATTTTCACCTGAAATTCATAAAATGGCCAAACCTCCACTCGTTAACGAATACTCGATTTCGGGATTTTTGGCCGAAAATTTTGTGTCACGAAAATGGCTCCTGAATGCTTCAATCGACTAATTTAAGCCCCAGAATCACGTTTACGAAGCGTTTTGGTCGAAAAACTGGATTTTGGAGAAAAAAAAATTTTCACCTGAAATTCATAAAATGGCCAAACCTCCGCTCGTTAACGAAAACTCGATTTCGGGATTTTTGGCCGAAAATTTTGTGTCACGAAAATGGCTCCTGAATGCTTCAATCGACTAATTTTAGCCCCAGAATCACGTTTACGAAGCGTTTTGGTCGAAAAACTGGATTTTGGAGAAAAAAAATTTTTCGCCTGAAATTCATAAAATGGCCAAACCTCCGCTCGTTAACGAATACTCGATTTCGGGATTTTTGGCCGAAAATTTTGTGTCACGAAAATGGCTCCTGAATGCTTCAATCGACTAATTTTAGCCCCAGAATCACGTTTACGAAGCGTTTTGGTCGAAAAACTGGATTTTGGAGAAAAAAAATTTTCACCTGAAATTCATAAAATGGCCAAACCTCCGCTCGTTAACGAAAACTCGATTTCGGGATTTTTGGCCGAAAATTTTGTGTCACGAAAATGGCTCCTGAATGCTTCAATCGACTAATTTAAGCCCCAGAATCACGTTTACGAAGCGTTTTGGTCGAAAAACTGGATTTTGGAGAAAAAAAATTTTCACCTGAAATTCATAAAATGGCCAAACCTCCGCTCGTTAACGAAAACTCGATTTCGGGATTTTTGGCCGAAAATTTTGTGTCACGAAAATGGCTCCTGAATGCTTCAATCGACTAATTTAAGCCCCAGAATCACGTTTACGAAGCGTTTTGGTCGAAAAACTGGATTTTGGAGAAAAAAAAATTTTCACCTGAAATTCATAAAATGGCCAAACCTCCGCTCGTTAACGAAAACTCGATTTCGGGATTTTTGGCTGAAAATTTTGTGTCACGAAAATGGCTCCTGAATGCTTCAATCGACTAATTTTAGCCCCAGAATCACGTTTACGAAGCGTTTTGGTCGAAAAACTGGATTTTGGAGAAAAAAAATTTTCACCTGAAATTCATAAAATGGCCAAACCTCCACTCGTTAACGAATACTCGATTTCGGGATTTTTGGCCGAAAATTTTGTGTCACGAAAATGGCTCCTGAATGCTTCAATCGACTAATTTTAGCCCCAGAATCACGTTTACGAAGCGTTTTGGTCGAAAAACTGGATTTTGGAGAAAAAAAATTTTCACCTGAAATTCATAAAATGGCCAAACCTCCACTCGTTAACGAATACTCGATTTCTGGATTTTTGGCCGAAAATTTTGTGTCACGAAAATGGCTCCTGAATGCTTCAATCGACTAATTTAAGCCCCAGAATCACGTTTACGAAGCGTTTTGGTCGAAAAACTGGATTTTGGAGAAAAAAAAATTTTCACCTGAAATTCATAAAATGGCCAAACCTCCGCTCGTTAACGAAAACTCGATTTCGGGATTTTTGGCTGAAAATTTTGTGTCACGAAAATGGCTCCTGAATGCTTCAATCGACTAATTTTAGCCCCAGAATCACGTTTACGAAGCGTTTTGGTCGAAAAACTGGATTTTGGAGAAAAAAAATTTTTCACCTGAAATTCATAAAATGGCCAAACCTCCGCTCGTTAACGAAAACTCGATTTCGGGATTTTTGGCCGAAAATTTTGTGTCACGAAAATGGCTCCTGAATGCTTCAATCGACTAATTTTAGCCCCAGAATCACGTTTACGAAGCGTTTTGGTCGAAAAACTGGATTTTGGAGAAAAAAAATTTTTCACCTGAAATTCATAAAATGGCCAAACCTCCGCTCGTTAACGAAAACTCGATTTCGGGATTTTTGGCCGAAAATTTTGTGTCACGAAAATGGCTCCTGAATGCTTCAATCGACTAATTTTAGCCCCAGAATCACGTTTACGAAGCGTTTTGGTCGAAAAACTGGATTTTGGAGAAAAAAAATTTTTCACCTGAAATTCATAAAATGGCCAAACCTCCGCTCGTTAACGAAAACTCGATTTCGGGATTTTTGGCCGAAAAGTTTGTGTCACGAAAATGCTTCCTGAATGCTTCAATCGACTAATTTTAGCCCCAGAATCACGTTTACGAAGCGTTTTGGTCGAAAAACTGGATTTTGGAGAAAAAAAATTTTCACCTGAAATTCATAAAATGGCCAAACCTCCGCTCGTTAACGAAAACTCGATTTCGGGATTTTTGGCTGAAAATGTTGTGTCACGAAAATGGCTCCTGAATGCTTCAATCGACTAATTTTAGCCCTAGAATCACGTTTACGAAGCGTTTTGGTCGAAAAACTGGATTTTGGAGAAAAAAAAATTTTCACCTGAAATTCATAAAATGGCCAAACCTCCGCTTGTTAACGAAAACTCGATTTCGGGATTTTTGGCCGAAAATTTTGTGTCACGAAAATGGCTCCTGAATGCTTCAATCGACTAATTTTAGCCCAAGAATCACGTTTACGAAGCGTTTTGGTCGAAAAACTGGATTTTGGAGAAAAAAAATTTTCACCTGAAATTCATAAAATGGCCAAACCTCCACTCGTTAACGAATACTCGATTTCGGGATTTTTGGCCGAAAATTTTGTGTCACGAAAATGGCTCCTGAATGCTTCAATCGACTAATTTAAGCCCCAGAATCACGTTTACGAAGCGTTTTGGTCGAAAAACTGGATTTTGGAGAAAAAAAAATTTTCACCTGAAATTCATAAAATGGCCAAACCTCCGCTCGTTAACGAAAACTCGATTTCGGGATTTTTGGCTGAAAATTTTGTGTCACGAAAATGGCTCCTGAATGCTTCAATCGACTAATTTTAGCCCCAGAATCACGTTTACGAAGCGTTTTGGTCGAAAAACTGGATTTTGGAGAAAAAAAATTTTCACCTGAAATTCATAAAATGGCCAAACCTCCGCTCGTTAACGAAAACTCGATTTCGGGATTTTTGGCCGAAAATTTTGTGTCACGAAAATGGCTCCTGAATGCTTCAATCGACTAATTTAAGCCCCAGAATCACGTTTACGAAGCGTTTTGGTCGAAAAACTGGATTTTGGAGAAAAAAAATTTTCACCTGAAATTCATAAAATGGCCAAACCTCCGCTCGTTAACGAAAACTCGATTTCGGGATTTTTGGCCGAAAATTTTGTGTCACGAAAATGGCTCCTGAATGCTTCAATCGACTAATTTAAGCCCCAGAATCACGTTTACGAAGCGTTTTGGTCGAAAAACTGGATTTTGGAGAAAAAAAATTTTCACCTGAAATTCATAAAATGGCCAAACCTCCACTCGTTAACGAATACTCGATTTCGGGATTTTTGGCCGAAAATTTTGTGTCACGAAAATGGCTCCTGAATGCTTCAATCGACTAATTTTAGCCCCAGAATCACGTTTACGAAGCGTTTTGGTCGAAAAACTGGATTTTGGAGAAAAAAAATTTTTCGCCTGAAATTCATAAAATGGCCAAACCTCCGCTCGTTAACGAATACTCGATTTCGGGATTTTTGGCCGAAAATTTTGTGTCACGAAAATGGCTCCTGAATGCTTCAATCGACTAATTTTAGCCCCAGAATCACGTTTACGAAGCGTTTTGGTCGAAAAACTGGATTTTGGAGAAAAAAAATTTTTCACCTGAAATTCATAAAATGGCCAAACCTCCGCTCGTTAACGAAAACTCGATTTCGGGATTTTTGGCCGAAAATTTTGTGTCACGAAAATGGCTCCTGAATGCTTCAATCGACTAATTTTAGCCCCAGAATCACGTTTACGAAGCGTTTTGGTCGAAAAACTGGATTTTGGAGAAAAAAAATTTTTCACCTGAAATTCATAAAATGGCCAAACCTCCGCTCGTTAACGAAAACTCGATTTCGGGATTTTTGGCTGAAAATTTTGTGTCACAAAAATGGCTCCTGAATGCTTCAATCGACTAATTTTAGCCCCAGAATCACGTTTACGAAGCGTTTTGGTCGAAAAACTGGATTTTGGAGAAAAAAAATTTTTCACCTGAAATTCATAAAATGGCCAAACCTCCGCTCGTTAACGAAAACTCGATTTCGGGATTTTTGGCTGAAAATTTTGTGTCACAAAAATGGCTCCTGAATGCTTCAATCGACTAATTTTAGCCCCAGAATCACGTTTACGAAGCGTTTTGGTCGAAAAACTGGATTTTGGAGAAAAAAAATTTTTCACCTGAAATTCATAAAATGGCCAAACCTCCGCTCGTTAACGAAAACTCGATTTCGGGATTTTTGGCCGAAAATTTTGTGTCACGAAAATGGCTCCTGAATGCTTCAATCGACTAATTTTAGCCCCAGAATCACGTTTACGAAGCGTTTTGGTCGAAAAACTGGATTTTGGAGAAAAAAAATTTTTCACCTGAAATTCATAAAATGGCCAAACCTCCGCTCGTTAACGAAAACTCGATTTCGGGATTTTTGGCCGAAAATTTTGTGTCACGAAAATGGCTCCTGAATGCTTCAATCGACTAATTTTAGCCCCAGAATCACGTTTACGAAGCGTTTTGGTCGAAAAACTGGATTTTGGAGAAAAAAAATTTTTCACCTGAAATTCATAAAATGGCCAAACCTCCGCTCGTTAACGAAAACTCGATTTCGGGATTTTTGGCTGAAAATTTTGTGTCACAAAAATGGCTCCTGAATGCTTCAATCGACTAATTTTAGCCCCAGAATCACGTTTACGAAGCGTTTTGGTCGAAAAACTGGATTTTGGAGAAAAAAAATTTTTCACCTGAAATTCATAAAATGGCCAAACCTCCGCTCGTTAACGAAAACTCGATTTAGGGATTTTTGGCCGAAAATTTTGTGTCACGAAAATGGCTCCTGAATGCTTCAATCGACTAATTTTAGCCCCAGAATCACGTTTACGAAGCGTTTTGGTCGAAAAACTGGATTTTGGAGAAAAAAAATTTTTCACCTGAAATTCATAAAATGGCCAAACCTCCGCTCGTTAACGAAAACTCGATTTCGGGATTTTTGGCTGAAAATTTTGTGTCACGAAAATGGCTCCTGAATGCTTCAATCGACTAATTTAAGCCCCAGAATCACGTTTACGAAGCGTTTTGGTCGAAAAACTGGATTTTGGAGAAAAAAAATTTTCACCTGAAATTCATAAAATGGCCAAACCTCCACTCGTTAACGAATACTCGATTTCGGGATTTTTGGCTGAAAATTTTGTGTCACGAAAATGGCTCCTGAATGCTTCAATCGACTAATTTTAGCCCCAGAATCACGTTTACGAAGCGTTTTGGTCGAAAAACTGGATTTTGGAGAAAAAAAATTTTCACCTGAAATTCATAAAATGGCCAAACCTCCACTCGTTAACGAATACTCGATTTCGGGATTTTTGGCCGAAAATTTTGTGTCACGAAAATGGCTCCTGAATGCTTCAATCGACTAATTTAAGCCCCAGAATCACGTTTACGAAGCGTTTTGGTCGAAAAACTGGATTTTGGAGAAAAAAAAATTTTCACCTGAAATTCATAAAATGGCCAAACCTCCGCTCGTTAACGAAAACTCGATTTCGGGATTTTTGGCCGAAAATTTTGTGTCACGAAAATGGCTCCTGAATGCTTCAATCGACTAATTTAAGCCCCAGAATCACGTTTACGAAGCGTTTTGGTCGAAAAACTGGATTTTGGAGAAAAAAAATTTTCACCTGAAATTCATAAAATGGCCAAACCTCCACTCGTTAACGAAAACTCGATTTCGGGATTTTTGGCTGAAAATTTTGTGTCACGAAAATGGCTCCTGAATGCTTCAATCGACTAATTTTAGCCCCAGAATCACGTTTACGAAGCGTTTTGGTCGAAAAACTGGATTTTGGAGAAAAAAAATTTTCACCTGAAATTCATAAAATGGCCAAACCTCCGCTCGTTAACGAAAACTCGATTTCGGGATTTTTGGCCGAAAATTTTGTGTCACGAAAATGGCTCCTGAATGCTTCAATCGACTAATTTAAGCCCCAGAATCACGTTTACGAAGCGTTTTGGTCAAAAAACTGGATTTTGGAGAAAAAAAAATTTTCACCTGAAATTCATAAAATGGCCAAACCTCCACTCGTTAACGAATACTCGATTTCGGGATTTTTGGCTGAAAATTTTGTGTCACGAAAATGGCTCCTGAATGCTTCAATCGACTAATTTTAGCCCCAGAATCACGTTTACGAAGCGTTTTGGTCGAAAAACTGGATTTTGGAGAAAAAAAATTTTCACCTGAAATTCATAAAATGGCCAAACCTCCACTCGTTAACGAATACTCGATTTCGGGATTTTTGGCCGAAAATTTTGTGTCACGAAAATGGCTCCTGAATGCTTCAATCGACTAATTTAAGCCCCAGAATCACGTTTACGAAGCGTTTTGGTCGAAAAACTGGATTTTGGAGAAAAAAAAATTTTCACCTGAAATTCATAAAATGGCCAAACCTCCGCTCGTTAACGAAAACTCGATTTCGGGATTTTTGGCCGAAAATTTTGTGTCACGAAAATGGCTCCTGAATGCTTCAATCGACTAATTTTAGCCCCAGAATCACGTTTACGAAGCGTTTTGGTCGAAAAACTGGATTTTGGAGAAAAAAAATTTTTCGCCTGAAATTCATAAAATGGCCAAACCTCCGCTCGTTAACGAATACTCGATTTCGGGATTTTTGGCCGAAAATTTTGTGTCACGAAAATGGCTCCTGAATGCTTCAATCGACTAATTTTAGCCCCAGAATCACGTTTACGAAGCGTTTTGGTCGAAAAACTGGATTTTGGAGAAAAAAAATTTTCACCTGAAATTCATAAAATGGCCAAACCTCCGCTCGTTAACGAAAACTCGATTTCGGGATTTTTGGCCGAAAATTTTGTGTCACGAAAATGGCTCCTGAATGCTTCAATCGACTAATTTTAGCCCCAGAATCACGTTTACGAAGCGTTTTGGTCGAAAAACTGGATTTTGGAGAAAAAAAATTTTCACCTGAAATTCATAAAATGGCCAAACCTCCGCTCGTTAACGAAAACTCGATTTCGGGATTTTTGGCCGAAAATTTTGTGTCACGAAAATGGCTCCTGAATGCTTCAATCGACTAATTTAAGCCCCAGAATCACGTTTACGAAGCGTTTTGGTCGAAAAACTGGATTTTGGAGAAAAAAAAAATTTTCACCTGAAATTCATAAAATGGCCAAACCTCCGCTCGTTAACGAAAACTCGATTTCGGGATTTTTGGCTGAAAATTTTGTGTCACGAAAATGGCTCCTGAATGCTTCAATCGACTAATTTTAGCCCCAGAATCACGTTTACGAAGCGTTTTGGTCGAAAAACTGGATTTTGGAGAAAAAAAATTTTCACCTGAAATTCATAAAATGGCCAAACCTCCACTCGTTAACGAATACTCGATTTCGGGATTTTTGGCCGAAAATTTTGTGTCACGAAAATGGCTCCTGAATGCTTCAATCGACTAATTTTAGCCCCAGAATCACGTTTACGAAGCGTTTTGGTCGAAAAACTGGATTTTGGAGAAAAAAAATTTTCACCTGAAATTCATAAAATGGCCAAACCTCCACTCGTTAACGAATACTCGATTTCGGGATTTTTGGCCGAAAATTTTGTGTCACGAAAATGGCTCCTGAATGCTTCAATCGACTAATTTAAGCCCCAGAATCACGTTTACGAAGCGTTTTGGTCGAAAAACTGGATTTTGGAGAAAAAAAAATTTTCACCTGAAATTCATAAAATGGCCAAACCTCCGCTCGTTAACGAAAACTCGATTTCGGGATTTTTGGCTGAAAATTTTGTGTCACGAAAATGGCTCCTGAATGCTTCAATCGACTAATTTTAGCCCCAGAATCACGTTTACGAAGCGTTTTGGTCGAAAAACTGGATTTTGGAGAAAAAAAATTTTTCACCTGAAATTCATAAAATGGCCAAACCTCCGCTCGTTAACGAAAACTCGATTTCGGGATTTTTGGCCGAAAATTTTGTGTCACGAAAATGGCTCCTGAATGCTTCAATCGACTAATTTTAGCCCCAGAATCACGTTTACGAAGCGTTTTGGTCGAAAAACTGGATTTTGGAGAAAAAAAATTTTTCACCTGAAATTCATAAAATGGCCAAACCTCCGCTCGTTAACGAAAACTCGATTTCGGGATTTTTGGCCGAAAATTTTGTGTCACGAAAATGGCTCCTGAATGCTTCAATCGACTAATTTTAGCCCCAGAATCACGTTTACGAAGCGTTTTGGTCGAAAAACTGGATTTTGGAGAAAAAAAATTTTTCACCTGAAATTCATAAAATGGCCAAACCTCCGCTCGTTAACGAAAACTCGATTTCGGGATTTTTGGCTGAAAATGTTGTGTCACGAAAATGGCTCCTGAATGCTTCAATCGACTAATTTTAGCCCTAGAATCACGTTTACGAAGCGTTTTGGTCGAAAAACTGGATTTTGGAGAAAAAAAAATTTTCACCTGAAATTCATAAAATGGCCAAACCTCCGCTTGTTAACGAAAACTCGATTTCGGGATTTTTGGCCGAAAATTTTGTGTCACGAAAATGGCTCCTGAATGCTTCAATCGACTAATTTTAGCCCAAGAATCACGTTTACGAAGCGTTTTGGTCGAAAAACTGGATTTTGGAGAAAAAAAATTTTCACCTGAAATTCATAAAATGGCCAAACCTCCACTCGTTAACGAATACTCGATTTCGGGATTTTTGGCCGAAAATTTTGTGTCACGAAAATGGCTCCTGAATGCTTCAATCGACTAATTTAAGCCCCAGAATCACGTTTACGAAGCGTTTTGGTCGAAAAACTGGATTTTGGAGAAAAAAAAATTTTCACCTGAAATTCATAAAATGGCCAAACCTCCGCTCGTTAACGAAAACTCGATTTCGGGATTTTTGGCTGAAAATTTTGTGTCACGAAAATGGCTCCTGAATGCTTCAATCGACTAATTTTAGCCCCAGAATCACGTTTACGAAGCGTTTTGGTCGAAAAACTGGATTTTGGAGAAAAAAAATTTTCACCTGAAATTCATAAAATGGCCAAACCTCCGCTCGTTAACGAAAACTCGATTTCGGGATTTTTGGCCGAAAATTTTGTGTCACGAAAATGGCTCCTGAATGCTTCAATCGACTAATTTAAGCCCCAGAATCACGTTTACGAAGCGTTTTGGTCGAAAAACTGGATTTTGGAGAAAAAAAATTTTCACCTGAAATTCATAAAATGGCCAAACCTCCGCTCGTTAACGAAAACTCGATTTCGGGATTTTTGGCCGAAAATTTTGTGTCACGAAAATGGCTCCTGAATGCTTCAATCGACTAATTTAAGCCCCAGAATCACGTTTACGAAGCGTTTTGGTCGAAAAACTGGATTTTGGAGAAAAAAAATTTTTCGCCTGAAATTCATAAAATGGCCAAACCTCCGCTCGTTAACGAATACTCGATTTCGGGATTTTTGGCCGAAAATTTTGTGTCACGAAAATGGCTCCTGAATGCTTCAATCGACTAATTTTAGCCCCAGAATCACGTTTACGAAGCGTTTTGGTCGAAAAACTGGATTTTGGAGAAAAAAAATTTTTCACCTGAAATTCATAAAATGGCCAAACCTCCGCTCGTTAACGAAAACTCGATTTCGGGATTTTTGGCCGAAAATTTTGTGTCACGAAAATGGCTCCTGAATGCTTCAATCGACTAATTTTAGCCCCAGAATCACGTTTACGAAGCGTTTTGGTCGAAAAACTGGATTTTGGAGAAAAAAAATTTTCACCTGAAATTCATAAAATGGCCAAACCTCCACTCGTTAACGAATACTCGATTTCGGGATTTTTGGCCGAAAATTTTGTGTCACGAAAATGGCTCCTGAATGCTTCAATCGACTAATTTTAGCCCCAGAATCACGTTTACGAAGCGTTTTGGTCGAAAAACTGGATTTTGGAGAAAAAAAATTTTTCGCCTGAAATTCATAAAATGGCCAAACCTCCGCTCGTTAACGAATACTCGATTTCGGGATTTTTGGCCGAAAATTTTGTGTCACGAAAATGGCTCCTGAATGCTTCAATCGACTAATTTTAGCCCCAGAATCACGTTTACGAAGCGTTTTGGTCGAAAAACTGGATTTTGGAGAAAAAAAATTTTCACCTGAAATTCATAAAATGGCCAAACCTCCGCTCGTTAACGAAAACTCGATTTCGGGATTTTTGGCCGAAAATTTTGTGTCACGAAAATGGCTCCTGAATGCTTCAATCGACTAATTTAAGCCCCAGAATCACGTTTACGAAGCGTTTTGGTCAAAAAACTGGATTTTGGAGAAAAAAAAATTTTCACCTGAAATTCATAAAATGGCCAAACCTCCGCTCGTTAACGAAAACTCGATTTCGGGATTTTTGGCCGAAAATTTTGTGTCACGAAAATGGCTCCTGAATGCTTCAATCGACTAATTTTAGCCCCAGAATCACGTTTACGAAGCGTTTTGGTCGAAAAACTGGATTTTGGAGAAAAAAAATTTTCACCTGAAATTCATAAAATGGCCAAACCTCCGCTCGTTAACGAAAACTCGATTTCGGGATTTTTGGCCGAAAATTTTGTGTCACGAAAATGGCTCCTGAATGCTTCAATCGACTAATTTTAGCCCCAGAATCACGCTTACGAAGCGTTTTGGTCGAAAAACTGGATTTTGGAGAAAAAAAATTTTTCACCTGAAATTCATAAAATGGCAAACCTCCGCTCGTTAACGAAAACTCGATTTCGGGATTTTTGGCCGAAAATTTTGTGTCACGAAAATGGCTCCTGAATGCTTCAATCGACTAATTTAAGCCCCAGAATCACGTTTACGAAGCGTTTTGGTCAAAAAACTGGATTTTGGAGAAAAAAAATTTTCACCTGAAATTCATAAAATGGCCAAACCTCCGCTCGTTAACGAAAACTCGATTTCGGGATTTTTGGCTGAAAATTTTGTGTCACGAAAATGGCTCCTGAATGCTTCAATCGACTAATTTTAGCCCCAGAATCACGTTTACGAAGCGTTTTGGTCGAAAAACTGGATTTTGGAGAAAAAAAATTTTCACCTGAAATTCATAAAATGGCCAAACCTCCGCTCGTTAACGAAAACTCGATTTCGGGATTTTTGGCCGAAAATTTTGTGTCACGAAAATGGCTCCTGAATGCTTCAATCGACTAATTTAAGCCCCAGAATCACGTTTACGAAGCGTTTTGGTCAAAAAACTGGATTTTGGAGAAAAAAAAATTTTCACCTGAAATTCATAAAATGGCCAAACCTCCGCTCGTTAACGAAAACTCGATTTCGGGATTTTTGGCCGAAAATTTTGTGTCACGAAAATGGCTCCTGAATGCTTCAATCGACTAATTTTAGCCCCAGAATCACGCTTACGAAGCGTTTTGGTCGAAAAACTGGATTTTGGAGAAAAAAAATTTTTCACCTGAAATTCATAAAATGGCAAACCTCCGCTCGTTAACGAAAACTCGATTTCGGGATTTTTGGCCGAAAATTTTGTGTCACGAAAATGGCTCCTGAATGCTTCAATCGACTAATTTTAGCCCCAGAATCACGTTTACGAAGCGTTTTGGTCAAAAAACTGGATTTTGGAGAAAAAAAAATTTTCACCTGAAATTCATAAAATGGCCAAACCTCCGCTCGTTAACGAAAACTCGATTTCGGGATTTTTGGCCGAAAATTTTGTGTCACGAAAATGGCTCCTGAATGCTTCAATCGACTAATTTTAGCCCCAGAATCACGTTTACGAAGCGTTTTGGTCAAAAAACTGGATTTTGGAGAAAAAAAAATTTTCACCTGAAATTCATAAAATGGCCAAACCTCCGCTCGTTAACGAAAACTCGATTTCGGGATTTTTGGCCGAAAATTTTGTGTCACGAAAATGGCTCCTGAATGCTTCAATCGACTAATTTTAGCCCCAGAATCACGTTTACGAAGCGTTTTGGTCGAAAAACTGGATTTTGGAGAAAAAAATTTTTCACCTGAAATTCATAAAATGGCCAAACCTCCGCTCGTTAACGAAAACTCGATTTCGGGATTTTTGGCTGAAAATTTTGTGTCACGAAAATGGCTCCTGAATGCTTCAATCGACTAATTTTAGCCCCAGAATCACGTTTACGAAGCGTTTTGGTCGAAAAACTGGATTTTGGAGAAAAAAAATTTTCACCTGAAATTCATAAAATGGCCAAACCTCCGCTCGTTAACGAAAACTCGATTTCGGGATTTTTGGCCGAAAATTTTGTGTCACGAAAATGGCTCCTGAATGCTTCAATCGACTAATTTTAGCCCCAGAATCACGCTTACGAAGCGTTTTGGTCGAAAAACTGGATTTTGGAGAAAAAAAATTTTTCACCTGAAATTCATAAAATGGCAAACCTCCGCTCGTTAACGAAAACTCGATTTCGGGATTTTTGGCTGAAAATTTTGTGTCACGAAAATGGCTCCTGAATGCTTCAATCGACTAATTTTAGCCCCAGAATCACGTTTACGAAGCGTTTTGGTCGAAAAACTGGATTTTGGAGAAAAAAAATTTTTCGCCTGAAATTCATAAAATGGCCAAACCTCTGCTCGTTAACGAAAACTCGATTTCGGGATTTTTGGCTAAAAATTTTGTGTCACGAAAATGAATCCTGAATGCTTCAATCGACTAATTTTAGCCCCAGAATCACGTTTACGAAGCGTTTTGGTCGAAAAACTGGATTTTGGAGAAAAAAAATTTTTCACCTGAAATTCATAAAATGGCCAAACCTCCGCTCGTTAACGAAAACTCGATTTCGGGATTTTTGGCCGAAAATTTTGTGTCACGAAAATGGCTCCTGAATGCTTCAATCGACTAATTTTAGCCCCAGAATCACGTTTACGAAGCGTTTTGGTCGAAAAACTGGATTTTGGAGAAAAAAAATTTTTCACCTGAAATTCATAAAATGGCCAAACCTCCGCTCGTTAACGAAAACTCGATTTCGGGATTTTTGGCCGAAAATTTTGTGTCACGAAAATGGCTCCTGAATGCTTCAATCGACTAATTTTAGCCCCAGAATCACGTTTACGAAGCGTTTTGGTCGAAAAACTGGATTTTGGAGAAAAAAAAATTTTCACCTGAAATTCATAAAATGGCCAAACCTCCGCTCGTTAACGAAAACTCGATTTCGGGATTTTTGGCCGAAAATTTTGTGTCACGAAAATGGCTCCTGAATGCTTCAATCGACTAATTTTAGCCCCAGAATCACGCTTACGAAGCGTTTTGGTCGAAAAACTGGATTTTGGAGAAAAAAAATTTTTCACCTGAAATTCATAAAATGGCAAACCTCCGCTCGTTAACGAAAACTCGATTTCGGGATTTTTGGCTGAAAATTTTGTGTCACGAAAATGGCTCCTGAATGCTTCAATCGACTAATTTTAGCCCCAGAATCACGTTTACGAAGCGTTTTGGTCGAAAAACTGGATTTTGGAGAAAAAAAATTTTTCACCTGAAATTCATAAAATGGCCAAACCTCCGCTCGTTAACGAAAACTCGATTTCGGGATTTTTGGCCGAAAATTTTGTGTCACGAAAATGGCTCCTGAATGCTTCAATCGACTAATTTTAGCCCCAGAATCACGTTTACGAAGCGTTTTGGTCGAAAAACTGGATTTTGGAGAAAAAAAATTTTTCACCTGAAATTCATAAAATGGCCAAACCTCCGCTCGTTAACGAAAACTCGATTTCGGGATTTTTGGCTGAAAATTTTGTGTCACGAAAATGGCTCCTGAATGCTTCAATCGACTAATTTTAGCCCCAGAATCACGTTTACGAAGCGTTTTGGTCGAAAAACTGGATTTTGGAGAAAAAAAATTTTTCGCCTGAAATTCATAAAATGGCCAAACCTCCGCTCGTTAACGAAAACTCGATTTCGGGATTTTTGGCCGAAAATTTTGTGTCACGAAAATGGCTCCTGAATGCTTCAATCGACTAATTTTAGCCCCAGAATCACGTTTACGAAGCGTTTTGGTCGAAAAACTGGATTTTGGAGAAAAAAAATTTTTCACCTGAAATTCATAAAATGGCCAAACCTCCGCTCGTTAACGAAAACTCGATTTCGGGATTTTTGGCCGAAAATTTTGTGTCACGAAAATGGCTCCTGAATGCTTCAATCGACTAATTTTAGCCCCAGAATCACGTTTACGAAGCGTTTTGGTCAAAAAACTGGATTTTGGAGAAAAAAAATTTTCACCTGAAATTCATAAAATGGCCAAACCTCCGCTCGTTAACGAAAACTCGATTTCGGGATTTTTGGCTGAAAATTTTGTGTCACGAAAATGGCTCCTGAATGCTTCAATCGACTAATTTTAGCCCCAGAATCACGTTTACGAAGCGTTTTGGTCGAAAAACTGGATTTTGGAGAAAAAAAATTTTTCGCCTGAAATTCATAAAATGGCCAAACCTCCGCTCGTTAACGAAAACTCGATTTCGGGATTTTTGGCCGAAAATTTTGTGTCACGAAAATGGCTCCTGAATGCTTCAATCGACTAATTTTAGCCCCAGAATCACGTTTACGAAGCGTTTTGGTCGAAAAACTGGATTTTGGAGAAAAAAAATTTTCACCTGAAATTCATAAAATGGCCAAACCTCCACTCGTTAACGAATACTCGATTTCGGGATTTTTGGCCGAAAATTTTGTGTCACGAAAATGGCTCCTGAATGCTTCAATCGACTAATTTTAGCCCCAGAATCACGTTTACGAAGCGTTTTGGTCGAAAAACTGGATTTTGGAGAAAAAAAATTTTTCGCCTGAAATTCATAAAATGGCCAAACCTCCGCTCGTTAACGAATACTCGATTTCGGGATTTTTGGCCGAAAATTTTGTGTCACGAAAATGGCTCCTGAATGCTTCAATCGACTAATTTTAGCCCCAGAATCACGTTTACGAAGCGTTTTGGTCGAAAAACTGGATTTTGGAGAAAAAAAATTTTCACCTGAAATTCATAAAATGGCCAAACCTCCGCTCGTTAACGAAAACTCGATTTCGGGATTTTTGGCCGAAAATTTTGTGTCACGAAAATGGCTCCTGAATGCTTCAATCGACTAATTTAAGCCCCAGAATCACGTTTACGAAGCGTTTTGGTCAAAAAACTGGATTTTGGAGAAAAAAAAATTTTCACCTGAAATTCATAAAATGGCCAAACCTCCGCTCGTTAACGAAAACTCGATTTCGGGATTTTTGGCCGAAAATTTTGTGTCACGAAAATGGCTCCTGAATGCTTCAATCGACTAATTTTAGCCCCAGAATCACGTTTACGAAGCGTTTTGGTCGAAAAACTGGATTTTGGAGAAAAAAAAATTTTCACCTGAAATTCATAAAATGGCCAAACCTCCGCTCGTTAACGAAAACTCGATTTCGGGATTTTTGGCCGAAAATTTTGTGTCACGAAAATGGCTCCTGAATGCTTCAATCGACTAATTTTAGCCCCAGAATCACGTTTACGAAGCGTTTTGGTCGAAAAACTGGATTTTGGAGAAAAAACATTTTTCACCTGAAATTCATAAAATGGCCAAACCTCCGCTCGTTAACGAAAACTCGATTTAGGGATTTTTGGCCGAAAATTTTGTGTCACGAAAATGGCTCCTGAATGCTTCAATCGACTAATTTTAGCCCCAGAATCACGTTTACGAAGCGTTTTGGTCGAAAAACTGGATTTTGGAGAAAAAAAATTTTCACCTGAAATTCATAAAATGTTGTTGTTGTTGTTATTCAAAATAATAAGGAGCGCGCCGAAGCATTTTGCTCCTTGAGAGTTACATCAGTGTCTTACAATTTTTTTATACCTAGAGCCCTAAGTGCGAAGGAAATCACATTTCATTTTTTCATTTTCTTTTGAAAGATATTTGCGAAAAGCATTGCCGATTACTGATATTTTCTATTCCTCCAATACGAGGACACAAGCAAGACATACGCGAAACAAGAAGGTACAAGATTTTCTGTCCAGGTCTATAAAGCAAAAACGATAAACACCAAGAAAAAAAGAAGTTTTCGCAACAAAGCAACTCGTCAGATGTGCGTATAGTAGCCCGAAGTCTTCAAAAAGTCCATGATATGTGTAAAAAGTCCAGGATTTGCAAAGTCCTTCAAGCTCCCGGTCAGTCCGTGGTCGTGTCTCATGTCGTCCAGTCCTTCGCAGTCAGCAAAGACATGTCTCACAGTCAAAGTGTCTCCGCAAAATTCGCACACTGGCCTGGTCCCGTCCCTTTCCATGAGCCACCCGTGTGTGAGCCTCGAGTGGCCCACCCGCAAGCGTGTCAGGATCGTGTCGTCCCTGCGAGAACCCATTGCCTGCCTCCTCTCGGAGACTTCAGGCATCCAGCTCTTCAGGAAATTTGTACTGTCGACCTGCCTCCATCTGGAGGTGATCGAAGAGTGAGTCCGTGTCCTGAACAGAGTCTTCGCGTCGTTCAGCGAGAGGTACGTGTGGAGGCTGGTATCTGGGTTGCGAATAGCTGCCTTGGCCAGCTCGTCTGCTCTCTCGTTCCCGGGGACACCGCAGTGCCCAGGAACCCACACGATATGGAAGTTCCGATGCTGCATGAGGATTTTCTGAACGCTCTGAATCAAGGGATCTCGAGCCGTGAGCACTGAGATCGCGTTCACGCAGCTGAGGGAGTCAGTAGCGAAGGCAGTCACGGAACAAGGATCGGGAGCAGATTCGGAGGCGTACTTGAGCGCGAAGAAAAGGGCGGCTGCCTCTCCGTGGAAGACTGAGGCTTCTCGCCTGAGCCTTGCCTGGAAGGTCATGTCATCAGTATGGGCCGCAATGCCCACTCCCGTGTCGTCTTTTGAGGCGTCTGTGTAGACGACCCTTTGATAACCTGACAGCACGGACGCGACTGCTGCTCTGAGAATTGCAGGGCTCGTGTGGTCCTTCTTGGTGAAGTGGGCTTCTCGATTCAACTGCTTCCCGATGTCGAAGTTTGGTGGCAGCCATTGAGTTGGTTCACTGAATCGGAAGTCGTCGGGGAGGAGCCCGAGGTCTCTCAGGGCTGAAATGAATCTGTCAGCGAATGACTTGGGGACTGGGTCGGCGAAGAACTCGAGGCCCTTTACGCCCCTGTTCAGGAGTCTCGCGCCGTATCCCAACGTTTTCCTCAGTCTCCTAGCGCTCAGTGACGGGACGCAGGCCTCGGCCAAGAGGCTCTCGATGGGAGAAGATCGAAAAGCTCCCAGAGCCCTTCTGATCCCCTCGTTGTAGATCGAGTCGAGGGTCTTGAGAACGGTTTCTGAGGCCCTGCTGTAGAGCTCGGAGCCGTACTCCAGGGTTGAGAGTGTGAGTGCTGAGTGACTCGTCAGGAGGATGTCGCGGTGGGCCCCCCATTTGGAGCCTGAAACCAGCTGAAGGACTTTCAGGGCGCTCCTTGCCTTTACTCTCCTCTCCGCAATATGGTCTCTCCACCTCAGTTCGGAGTCAAAGATCATGCCGAGAATCTTTGCTTCTCGAACGACATCGATCTCCTGATTTCCCAGTTCCACGTCGATTCCCTTGCAGAGGGTGAGAGCTCTGCAGCAGTGGAGGATTTTCACTTTCTCGTACGAGAGCTCGAGCCCTCGCTCTGCCAACCATCCGTCGACGAAGGTCATTCCTGCCTGGATGGCCTCGTTCGCTTTCCTGGTACGTCTGCTTCCCGTGATGGAGAGAAAAAGATCGTCTGCGAAGAAACCGGCGTCAATCCTGAGCTTCCGGAACTTGCCCCTCAGGAAGTCGAGGAGCTCCGGAATCAAGTCGTTGATGACAAGAATGAAAAACAGAACCGAAATCACGGAACCCTGGGGGACCCCGTTCTGAATTGAAAAACTACTCGACAAAAAGCCCCCGTTGTTGACCCTGATTGACCTTGATTTCAGAAAGTTATGCGCGAACCATACCACGTTCCCTCCATACCCCATATTCAAGAGCTTGTCGACCACCAGACGACCCCACACCCTGTCATACGCGCTCTTGACATCGAAGAGCCCCACCAGAGTATGCTGTCTCTTGGCGAATCCCCAAAGAATCTGACTCTCCAGTTCGATGAGGTTGTCAAGGACGCACCTCCCCGAACGGAAAGCGCTCTGTTTCTCGCAAAGTAGGGATCTCGATTCGATGTCGCTCTGCAGTCTTCTCTTGATGATCCGCTCGAAGATCTTGCAAATGACGCTAGTCAGGGCGATTGGGCGGTAGCTTGTCGGTTCGCCGACAGGCTTCCCGGGCTTCGGGATGGGGATGACGAGGGACTCGGTCCAGGGTTTCGGGAAAACCCTGAATGCGAACAGGCTGTTGAATATCTCCAGCAGGAAGGATTTTGCAGAGTGATGGAGGTTCTCGAGCATTGAATATGTAATTCCGTCTGGGCCGGCCGACTTGCCCTTTCCCGCTCTAATTGCGTGGCAGAACTCGCTCCATGTAAATGGGGAGTTCAGTGGGGAGTCGGATTCGGGGATCTCGAGTCCCGAGCTTCTCGGAGGACGCGTGGGGTTTGTGCCAAAAGAATTCCTCTGGAACGTGAAGCCTAGGATGTTGGAAATCTGGCGGGGGTCGGTGCAAATCTGACCGTTGTGGCTCAGGTGCTGAATAGAGGACCTCTTCCTTTGTCCGCGGAGGGCGTTGAGCTTCCTCCACGAGTCGTTCAGACCGGACAGGGGGTTCATCGAACTAACGAATTCTTCCCACGACTTTCTCTTTGCCTCGATGATGGCTGTCTGAAGGGCCTTTGTTGCCTCCTTCAGCTCCGTGAAGTTCACGGAGTCCTGGTTCCGCTTGTACCTCCTGAAGAGAGTCTTCCTCCGCCTCCAAAGGGCGTGTATATCTGAACTCCACCAGGGCACGTTGTGGCGGTAGTTCCCGGGGCGCAGCACGGGAATAGAGTCTCGAGCAGCGCCGACCATGAAGTCGACGAAACAGCTGTAAGTGGAGAGGACGCCCTCTCCGGACTGGAAGTCCCCTGAAAAGTCCCCGCGAGTAAGCTCCTGGAACCGGTTCCAGTCTGCCCGCCTCACGTTGAAGCGGGTCAGGTCGTTCCCCACGCGAAAGTTCTCCCTCCCGTAGGTGATCAGGATCGGGACGTGGTCGCTCGGGTTCTGCCCGTCGTAGGTGCGCCACGACAGGACGGACGAAAGTGAATGTGAGCAGATCGAGAGGTCAAGAGTGCTGGCCAGACCAGTGCGGTCGTTGATGTACGTGAAGTCTTTGTCGTTCAGCAAACAGAGTGAAAAGTCCTCAAGAAAGTCGAAAATGATGTCACCGAGTCTGTCGTCAGTCCTGGAACCCCAAAGAGCGTGGTGTCCGTTGAAGTCCCCAAGAATAAGAAAGTCCCCGGTCAGTTGGTCGTGTAAGTCTTTGAGCTCGTCGTAGGTCACGTTGTCGGAAGCCTGCATGTACACGGAGCAGACAGTCATTTTGCGCGGGAAGGTGATCTCCACCGCGACAGCCTGAAGTCTCGTTGTCAGTGCGATCTCAGTGGGGCGGAGGCTGGGCTTGCAAAGCACAGCGACTCCGCCCTTCGCGTTCCCGTCAGAGTCAACCGATTTTGAGAATGTCAAAAAGTCCTTGAAAACGAAGTCGTCAAAGGGGTCAAGTTTTGTTTCTTGGATCGCGAACAAGTCAACGTTCTCGTCGGTCAATAAATGTCCAAGATTTGCTGCTTTGCTGCGAATTCCTCTACAGTTCCACTGAACTATCTTCAAATGGAAAAATAAAGAGAGGATTCACGAGAATCGCGGACGGACGGAAAATAATGTTTGTACGTAATAAACAAAACAAAAATTGAAATGAAAAATGAAAAAGAAAAGAAAACAGAAAAAAAGAAAAATAAGGAGAGAAATTGAGAATTCTGGAAAATCGGGGGATTAGTCGGCAACGCATTTGACAAATTTACAAAAGTGGGGAAAAAGTTTACAATTCACAATCTTCGTATTCCATATTATCATCGATAATCATTTTTCCTTCGCGCCTACTAAACCAAACAGTAGCTAGCTTACCGGTCTTCTGCTGCTTCTTCACCTCTGCTCGGAATTGCTTCTGGATGTCGTCGGGGAACCGCTTGCAGTTGCTCAGAGTGATCTCTTCAAGGCCGTCGAAGCTGTCTTTATCAGTCTCGGATTCGGGGTTGCGGGTCCTCATGCTTTTGCGTCTCGGTTGAGGAGTTTCGGTGGCTGTTGTGGTGGCTCGTCATCTTTTGCCTTCGTCAAAGCTTTGACTTCCTTTCTTAGGCTTTCGAGCTCGGCCTTCAGGACGTCGTTTTCTCGAAGTTGCTGGGCTTTAATGACGGTGCTCATGGTCGTTGGTGCGTTTTCCTTCTCGACGACTGCTCTGGCCTTCCCGTAAGACCAGCCATTGTCGATCTGCAATTTTTTGATGTTCTTTTCCTTAACCATTTGCGGGCATTTCGAGTCAGAGGAGTAATGGGAGCCTTCGCAGTTCACACACTTAACTTGGCTGCACTCGTGGCTGTCGGCATCGGCTGGGAGAGGCTCGGCGCATTTGTAGCAAATGGCCACCTCAGACGGGCAGTGATTTTTGGTGTGACGTAACTTCTGGCATTTCCGGCATCGCAACGGGTTGTCGTAGTATTGGCGGACGGTAACTTCTCGTATGAAAATTGAGACGTGGCTGGGCAGTTTGGCGGTGTCAAAGGTCAGGATCACGAGGGACGAGTCGACGAACTCACCGTTCTTGCGAATCTTGATTTTACGGGCTTCTTTCACTCCTTGGTCTTGCAGCAGTTTCTGGATGTCTTCTTCGGGTTCTTTGGCCAGTCGTTCGCAGTATACCACTCCTTTGCTCTGGTTCAGTTGTACATGTGCTGATATGGTAACTTTCAGTGTCTCGTTTGGTAGCGTGAGGTTGTGTGTGCCGATCGCTTTCTCTGCTCTCTTCGAATCAGCTGTCTTCACAAGCATGTCTCCACTTCTGAGAATGCTCACGCGTGACGTCGATCCAACGGTGCCCTCGGTGAATTTCTTAATTAAATACAAGTTCATGTCTCCTAATTTTCTTTTTTCGTCCTCCAGATGCATTACGAGGAACCTCCCGGTGTCCTCCGTAGCCCCCCATGAAGGGAAAGGGGCTGGGTTCGCCATGGCTAGGCGTAGCTCGCTCTCCACGTGGGGGGAGTCGATGATAGGCTCTTGTTTATTCACTTATCTTCTTTTTAAAGGCTTTTTGAGCTTCTGGTTTTTCAAGAAACACTTGTCACTTAGTAGACTTGGGCACTTAGGCTTGGGGGCTTTAAGTAAACCTCGATTTGTGACTCGCAAGTCAGGGAAAAAATTCTTAAGCACACTCGTAAACGTCCGATCTGCACGGCTGCGCTGTTAGAACTGATTCATAAAATGGCCAAACCTCCGCTCGTTAACGAAAACTCGATTTCGGGATTTTTGGCCGAAAATTTTGTGTCACGAAAATGGCTCCTGAATGCTTCAATCGACTAATTTTAGCCCCAGAATCACGTTTACGAAGCGTTTTGGTCGAAAAACTGGATTTTGGAGAAAAAAAATTTTTCACCTGAAATTCATAAAATGGCCAAACCTCCGCTCGTTAACGAAAACTCGATTTCGGGATTTTTGGCCAAAAGTTTTTTGTCGCGAAAATGGTCCCTGAAGCCTTCAATTGACTAAGTTTAGCCCCTGAATCACTTTTACGAAGACTTTTGGTCGAAAAAGTGGATTTTGGAGAAAAAAAATTTTCACCTGAAATTCATAAAATGGCCAAACCTCCGCTCGTTAACGAAAACTCGATTTCGGGATTTTTGGCCGAAAATTTTGTGTCACGAAAATGGCTCCTGAATGCTTCAATCGACTAATTTTAGCCCCAGAATCACGTTTACGAAGCGTTTTGGTCAAAAAACTGGATTTTGGAGAAAAAAAAATTTTCACCTGAAATTCATAAAATGGCCAAACCTCCGCTCGTTAACGAAAACTCGATTTCGGGATTTTTGGCCGAAAATTTTGTGTCACGAAAATGGCTCCTGAATGCTTCAATCGACTAAGTTTAGCCCCAGAATCATGTTTACGAAGCGTTTTGGTCGAAAAACTGGATTTTGGAGAAAAAAAATTTTTCACCTGAAATTCATAAAATGGCCAAACCTCCGCTCGTTAACGAAAACTCGATTTAGGGATTTTTGGCCGAAAATTTTGTGTCACGAAAATGGCTCCTGAATGCTTCAATCGACTAATTTTAGCCCCAGAATCACGTTTACGAAGCGTTTTGGTCGAAAAACTGGATTTTGGAGAAAAAAAATTTTCACCTGAAATTCATAAAATGGCCAAACCTCCGCTCGTTAACGAAAACTCGATTTCGGGATTTTTGGCCGAAAATTTTGTGTCACGAAAATGGCTCCTGAATGCTTCAATCGACTAATTTTAGCCCCAGAATCATGTTTACGAAGCGTTTTGGTCGAAAAACTGGATTTTGGAGAAAAAAAATTTTTCACCTGAAATTCATAAAATGGCCAAACCTCCGCTCGTTAACGAAAACTCGATTTCGGGATTTTTGGCTGAAAATTTTGTGTCACGAAAATGGCTCCTGAATGCTTCAATCGACTAATTTTAGCCCCAGAATCACGTTTACGAAGCGTTTTGGTCGAAAAACTGGATTTTGGAGAAAAAAAATTTTTCACCTGAAATTCATAAAATGGCCAAACCTCCGCTCGTTAACGAAAACTCGATTTCGGGATTTTTGGCCGAAAATTTTGTGTCACGAAAATGGCTCCTGAATGCTTCAATCGACTAATTTAAGCCCCAGAATCACGTTTACGAAGCGTTTTGGTCAAAAAACTGGATTTTGGAGAAAAAAAAAATTTCACCTGAAATTCATAAAATGGCCAAACCTCCGCTCGTTAACGAAAACTCGATTTCGGGATTTTTGGCCGAAAATTTTGTGTCACGAAAATGGCTCCTGAATGCTTCAATCGACTAATTTTAGCCCCAGAATCACGTTTACGAAGCGTTTTGGTCGAAAAACTGGATTTTGGAGAAAAAAAATTTTCACCTGAAATTCATAAAATGGCCAAACCTCCGCTCGTTAACGAAAACTCGATTTAGGGATTTTTGGCCGAAAATTTTGTGTCACGAAAATGGCTCCTGAATGCTTCAATCGACTAATTTAAGCCCCAGAATCACGTTTACGAAGCGTTTTGGTCGAAAAACTGGATTTTGGAGAAAAAAAATTTTTCACCTGAAATTCATAAAATGGCCAAACCTCCGCTCGTTAACGAAAACTCGATTTCGGGATTTTTGGCCGAAAATTTTGTGTCACGAAAATGGCTCCTGAATGCTTCAATCGACTAATTTAAGCCCCAGAATCACGTTTACGAAGCGTTTTGGTCGAAAAACTGGATTTTGGAGAAAAAAAATTTTTCACCTGAAATTCATAAAATGGCAAACCTCCGCTCGTTAACGAAAACTCGATTTCGGGATTTTTGGCTGAAAATTTTGTGTCACGAAAATGGCTCCTGAATGCTTCAATCGACTAATTTTAGCCCCAGAATCACGTTTACGAAGCGTTTTGGTCGAAAAACTGGATTTTGGAGAAAAAAAATTTTTCACCTGAAATTCATAAAATGGCCAAACCTCCGCTCGTTAACGAAAACTCGATTTCGGGATTTTTGGCCGAAAATTTTGTGTCACGAAAATGGCTCCTGAATGCTTCAATCGACTAATTTTAGCCCCAGAATCATGTTTACGAAGCGTTTTGGTCGAAAAACTGGATTTTGGAGAAAAAAAATTTTTCACCTGAAATTCATAAAATGGCCAAACCTCCGCTCGTTAACGAAAACTCGATTTAGGGATTTTTGGCCGAAAATTTTGTGTCACGAAAATGGCTCCTGAATGCTTCAATCGACTAATTTTAGCCCCAGAATCACGTTTACGAAGCGTTTTGGTCAAAAAACTGGATTTTGGAGAAAAAAAATTTTTCGCCTGAAATTCATAAAATGGCCAAACCTCCGCTCGTTAACGAAAACTCGATTTAGGGATTTTTGGCCGAAAATTTTGTGTCACGAAAATGGCTCCTGAATGCTTCAATCGACTAATTTTAGCCCCAGAATCACGTTTACGAAGCGTTTTGGTCGAAAAACTGGATTTTGGAGAAAAAAAATTTTCACCTGAAATTCATAAAATGGCCAAACCTCCGCTCGTTAACGAAAACTCGATTTAGGGATTTTTGGCCGAAAATTTTGTGTCACGAAAATGGCTCCTGAATGCTTCAATCGACTAATTTTAGCCCCAGAATCATGTTTACGAAGCGTTTTGGTCGAAAAACTGGATTTTGGAGAAAAAAAATTTTTCACCTGAAATTCATAAAATGGCCAAACCTCCGCTCGTTAACGAAAACTCGATTTAGGGATTTTTGGCCGAAAATTTTGTGTCACGAAAATGGCTCCTGAATGCTTCAATCGACTAATTTTAGCCCCAGAATCACGTTTACGAAGCGTTTTGGTCGAAAAACTGGATTTTGGAGAAAAAAAATTTTCACCTGAAATTCATAAAATGGCCAAACCTCCGCTCGTTAACGAAAACTCGATTTAGGGATTTTTGGCCGAAAATTTTGTGTCACGAAAATGGCTCCTGAATGCTTCAATCGACTAATTTTAGCCCCAGAATCACGTTTACGAAGCGTTTTGGTCGAAAAACTGGATTTTGGAGAAAAAAAATTTTCACCTGAAATTCATAAAATGGCCAAACCTCCGCTCGTTAACGAAAACTCGATTTCGGGATTTTTGGCCGAAAATTTTGTGTCACGAAAATGGCTCCTGAATGCTTCAATCGACTAATTTTAGCCCCAGAATCACGCTTACGAAGCGTTTTGGTCGAAAAACTGGATTTTGGAGAAAAAAAATTTTTCACCTGAAATTCATAAAATGGCAAACCTCCGCTCGTTAACGAAAACTCGATTTCGGGATTTTTGGCTGAAAATTTTGTGTCACGAAAATGGCTCCTGAATGCTTCAATCGACTAATTTTAGCCCCAGAATCACGTTTACGAAGCGTTTTGGTCAAAAAACTGGATTTTGGAGAAAAAAAATTTTTCACCTGAAATTCATAAAATGGCCAAACCTCCGCTCGTTAACGAAAACTCGATTTCGGGATTTTTGGCTGAAAATTTTGTGTCACGAAAATGGCTCCTGAATGCTTCAATCGACTAATTTTAGCCCCAGAATCACGCTTACGAAGCGTTTTGGTCGAAAAACTGGATTTTGGAGAAAAAAAATTTTTCACCTGAAATTCATAAAATGGCAAACCTCCGCTCGTTAACGAAAACTCGATTTCGGGATTTTTGGCCAAAAATTTTTTGTCGCGAAAATGGTCACTGAAGCTTTCAATCGGCTACATTTAGCTCCTGAATCACGTTTACGAAGCTATTTGGTCAAAAAAGTGGATTTTGGAGAAAAAAAATTTTCACCTGAAATTCATAAAATGGCCAAACCTCCGCTCGTTAACGAAAACTCGATTTCGGGATTTTTGGCCGAAAATTTTGTGTCACGAAAATGGCTCCTGAATGCTTCAATCGACTAATCTAAGCCCCAGAATCACGTTTACGAAGCGTTTTGGTCGAAAAACTGGATTTTGGAGAAAAAAAATTTTCACCTGAAATTCATAAAATGGCCAAACCTCCGCTCGTTAACGAAAACTCGATTTCGGGATTTTTGGCCGAAAATTTTGTGTCACGAAAATGGCTCCTGAATGCTTCAATCGACTAATTTTAGCCCCAGAATCACGTTTACGAAGCGTTTTGGTCGAAAAACTGGATTTTGGAGAAAAAAAATTTTCACCTGAAATTCATAAAATGGCCAAACCTCCGCTCGTTAACGAAAACTCGATTTAGGGATTTTTGGCCGAAAATTTTGTGTCACGAAAATGGCTCCTGAATGCTTCAATCGACTAATTTTAGCCCCAGAATCATGTTTACGAAGCGTTTTGGTCGAAAAACTGGATTTTGGAGAAAAAAAATTTTTCACCTGAAATTCATAAAATGGCCAAACCTCCGCTCGTTAACGAAAACTCGATTTCGGGATTTTTGGCTGAAAATTTTGTGTCACGAAAATGGCTCCTGAATGCTTCAATCGACTAATTTTAGCCCCAGAATCACGTTTACGAAGCGTTTTGGTCGAAAAACTGGATTTTGGAGAAAAAAAATTTTTCACCTGAAATTCATAAAATGGCCAAACCTCCGCTCGTTAACGAAAACTCGATTTCGGGATTTTTGGCCGAAAATTTTGTGTCACGAAAATGGCTTCTGAATGCTTCAATCGACTAATTTAAGCCCCAGAATCACGTTTACGAAGCGTTTTGGTCAAAAAACTGGATTTTGGAGAAAAAAAAATTTTCACCTGAAATTCATAAAATGGCCAAACCTCCGCTCGTTAACGAAAACTCGATTTCGGGATTTTTGGCCGAAAATTTTGTGTCACGAAAATGGCTCCTGAATGCTTCAATCGACTAATTTTAGCCCCAGAATCACGTTTACGAAGCGTTTTGGTCGAAAAACTGGATTTTGGAGAAAAAAAATTTTCACCTGAAATTCATAAAATGGCCAAACCTCCGCTCGTTAACGAAAACTCGATTTAGGGATTTTTGGCCGAAAATTTTGTGTCACGAAAATGGCTCCTGAATGCTTCAATCGACTAATTTAAGCCCCAGAATCACGTTTACGAAGCGTTTTGGTCGAAAAACTGGATTTTGGAGAAAAAAAATTTTTCACCTGAAATTCATAAAATGGCCAAACCTCCGCTCGTTAACGAAAACTCGATTTCGGGATTTTTGGCCGAAAATTTTGTGTCACGAAAATGGCTCCTGAATGCTTCAATCGACTAATTTAAGCCCCAGAATCACGTTTACGAAGCGTTTTGGTCGAAAAACTGGATTTTGGAGAAAAAAAATTTTTCACCTGAAATTCATAAAATGGCAAACCTCCGCTCGTTAACGAAAACTCGATTTCGGGATTTTTGGCTGAAAATTTTGTGTCACGAAAATGGCTCCTGAATGCTTCAATCGACTAATTTTAGCCCCAGAATCACGTTTACGAAGCGTTTTGGTCGAAAAACTGGATTTTGGAGAAAAAAAATTTTTCACCTGAAATTCATAAAATGGCCAAACCTCCGCTCGTTAACGAAAACTCGATTTCGGGATTTTTGGCCGAAAATTTTGTGTCACGAAAATGGCTCCTGAATGCTTCAATCGACTAATTTTAGCCCCAGAATCATGTTTACGAAGCGTTTTGGTCGAAAAACTGGATTTTGGAGAAAAAAAATTTTTCACCTGAAATTCATAAAATGGCCAAACCTCCGCTCGTTAACGAAAACTCGATTTCGGGATTTTTGGCCGAAAATTTTGTGTCACGAAAATGGCTCCTGAATGCTTCAATCGACTAATTTTAGCCCCAGAATCATGTTTACGAAGCGTTTTGGTCGAAAAACTGGATTTTGGAGAAAAAAAATTTTTCACCTGAAATTCATAAAATGGCAAACCTCCGCTCGTTAACGAAAACTCGATTTCGGGATTTTTGGCTGAAAATTTTGTGTCACGAAAATGGCTCCTGAATGCTTCAATCGACTAATTTTAGCCCCAGAATCACGTTTACGAAGCGTTTTGGTCGAAAAACTGGATTTTGGAGAAAAAAAATTTTTCACCTGAAATTCATAAAATGGCCAAACCTCCGCTCGTTAACGAAAACTCGATTTCGGGATTTTTGGCCGAAAATTTTGTGTCACGAAAATGGCTCCTGAATGCTTCAATCGACTAATTTTAGCCCCAGAATCATGTTTACGAAGCGTTTTGGTCGAAAAACTGGATTTTGGAGAAAAAAAATTTTTCACCTGAAATTCATAAAATGGCAAACCTCCGCTCGTTAACGAAAACTCGATTTCGGGATTTTTGGCTGAAAATTTTGTGTCACGAAAATGGCTCCTGAATGCTTCAATCGACTAATTTTAGCCCCAGAATCACGTTTACGAAGCGTTTTGGTCGAAAAACTGGATTTTGGAGAAAAAAAATTTTTCACCTGAAATTCATAAAATGGCCAAACCTCCGCTCGTTAACGAAAACTCGATTTCGGGATTTTTGGCCGAAAATTTTGTGTCACGAAAATGGCTCCTGAATGCTTCAATCGACTAATTTTAGCCCCAGAATCACGTTTACGAAGCGTTTTGGTCGAAAAACTGGATTTTGGAGAAAAAAAATTTTCACCTGAAATTCATAAAATGGCCAAACCTCCGCTCGTTAACGAAAACTCGATTTCGGGATTTTTGGCCGAAAATTTTGTGTCACGAAAATGGCTCCTGAATGCTTCAATCGACTAATTTTAGCCCCAGAATCACGTTTACGAAGCGTTTTGGTCGAAAAACTGGATTTTGGAGAAAAAAAATTTTCACCTGAAATTCATAAAATGGCCAAACCTCCGCTCGTTAACGAAAACTCGATTTAGGGATTTTTGGCCGAAAATTTTGTGTCACGAAAATGGCTCCTGAATGCTTCAATCGACTAATTTTAGCCCCAGAATCATGTTTACGAAGCGTTTTGGTCGAAAAACTGGATTTTGGAGAAAAAAAATTTTTCACCTGAAATTCATAAAATGGCCAAACCTCCGCTCGTTAACGAAAACTCGATTTCGGGATTTTTGGCTGAAAATTTTGTGTCACGAAAATGGCTCCTGAATGCTTCAATCGACTAATTTTAGCCCCAGAATCACGTTTACGAAGCGTTTTGGTCGAAAAACTGGATTTTGGAGAAAAAAAATTTTTCACCTGAAATTCATAAAATGGCCAAACCTCCGCTCGTTAACGAAAACTCGATTTCGGGATTTTTGGCCGAAAATTTTGTGTCACGAAAATGGCTCCTGAATGCTTCAATCGACTAATTTAAGCCCCAGAATCACGTTTACGAAGCGTTTTGGTCGAAAAACTGGATTTTGGAGAAAAAAAAATTTTCACCTGAAATTCATAAAATGGCCAAACCTCCGCTCGTTAACGAAAACTCGATTTCGGGATTTTTGGCCGAAAATTTTGTGTCACGAAAATGGCTCCTGAATGCTTCAATCGACTAATTTTAGCCCCAGAATCACGTTTACGAAGCGTTTTGGTCGAAAAACTGGATTTTGGAGAAAAAAAATTTTTCGCCTGAAATTCATAAAATGGCCAAACCTCCGCTCGTTAACGAATACTCGATTTCGGGATTTTTGGCCGAAAATTTTGTGTCACGAAAATGGCTCCTGAATGCTTCAATCGACTAATTTTAGCCCCAGAATCACGTTTACGAAGCGTTTTGGTCGAAAAACTGGATTTTGGAGAAAAAAAATTTTCACCTGAAATTCATAAAATGGCCAAACCTCCGCTCGTTAACGAAAACTCGATTTCGGGATTTTTGGCCGAAAATTTTGTGTCACGAAAATGGCTCCTGAATGCTTCAATCGACTAATTTTAGCCCCAGAATCACGTTTACGAAGCGTTTTGGTCGAAAAACTGGATTTTGGAGAAAAAAAATTTTCACCTGAAATTCATAAAATGGCCAAACCTCCGCTCGTTAACGAAAACTCGATTTCGGGATTTTTGGCCGAAAATTTTGTGTCACGAAAATGGCTCCTGAATGCTTCAATCGACTAATTTAAGCCCCAGAATCACGTTTACGAAGCGTTTTGGTCGAAAAACTGGATTTTGGAGAAAAAAAAATTTTCACCTGAAATTCATAAAATGGCCAAACCTCCGCTCGTTAACGAAAACTCGATTTCGGGATTTTTGGCTGAAAATTTTGTGTCACGAAAATGGCTCCTGAATGCTTCAATCGACTAATTTTAGCCCCAGAATCACGTTTACGAAGCGTTTTGGTCGAAAAACTGGATTTTGGAGAAAAAAAATTTTCACCTGAAATTCATAAAATGGCCAAACCTCCACTCGTTAACGAATACTCGATTTCGGGATTTTTGGCCGAAAATTTTGTGTCACGAAAATGGCTCCTGAATGCTTCAATCGACTAATTTTAGCCCCAGAATCACGTTTACGAAGCGTTTTGGTCGAAAAACTGGATTTTGGAGAAAAAAAATTTTCACCTGAAATTCATAAAATGGCCAAACCTCCACTCGTTAACGAATACTCGATTTCTGGATTTTTGGCCGAAAATTTTGTGTCACGAAAATGGCTCCTGAATGCTTCAATCGACTAATTTAAGCCCCAGAATCACGTTTACGAAGCGTTTTGGTCGAAAAACTGGATTTTGGAGAAAAAAAAATTTTCACCTGAAATTCATAAAATGGCCAAACCTCCGCTCGTTAACGAAAACTCGATTTAGGGATTTTTGGCCGAAAATTTTGTGTCACGAAAATGGCTCCTGAATGCTTCAATCGACTAATTTTAGCCCCAGAATCACGTTTACGAAGCGTTTTGGTCGAAAAACTGGATTTTGGAGAAAAAAAATTTTCACCTGAAATTCATAAAATGGCCAAACCTCCGCTCGTTAACGAAAACTCGATTTAGGGATTTTTGGCCGAAAATTTTGTGTCACGAAAATGGCTCCTGAATGCTTCAATCGACTAATTTTAGCCCCAGAATCATGTTTACGAAGCGTTTTGGTCGAAAAACTGGATTTTGGAGAAAAAAAATTTTTCACCTGAAATTCATAAAATGGCCAAACCTCCGCTCGTTAACGAAAACTCGATTTAGGGATTTTTGGCCGAAAATTTTTGTGTCACGAAAATGGCTCCTGAATGCTTCAATCGACTAATTTTAGCCCCAGAATCACGTTTACGAAGCGTTTTGGTCGAAAAACTGGATTTTGGAGAAAAAAAATTTTCACCTGAAATTCATAAAATGGCCAAACCTCCGCTCGTTAACGAAAACTCGATTTAGGGATTTTTGGCCGAAAATTTTGTGTCACGAAAATGGCTCCTGAATGCTTCAATCGACTAATTTTAGCCCCAGAATCACGTTTACGAAGCGTTTTGGTCGAAAAACTGGATTTTGGAGAAAAAAATTTTTCACCTGAAATTCATAAAATGGCCAAACCTCCGCTCGTTAACGAAAACTCGATTTCGGGATTTTTGGCCGAAAATTTTGTGTCACGAAAATGGCTCCTGAATGCTTCAATCGACTAATTTTAGCCCCAGAATCACGCTTACGAAGCGTTTTGGTCGAAAAACTGGATTTTGGAGAAAAAAAATTTTTCACCTGAAATTCATAAAATGGCAAACCTCCGCTCGTTAACGAAAACTCGATTTCGGGATTTTTGGCTGAAAATTTTGTGTCACGAAAATGGCTCCTGAATGCTTCAATCGACTAATTTTAGCCCCAGAATCACGTTTACGAAGCGTTTTGGTCAAAAAACTGGATTTTGGAGAAAAAAAATTTTTCACCTGAAATTCATAAAATGGCCAAACCTCCGCTCGTTAACGAAAACTCGATTTCGGGATTTTTGGCTGAAAAATTTTGTGTCACGAAAATGGCTCCTGAATGCTTCAATCGACTAATTTTAGCCCCAGAATCACGCTTACGAAGCGTTTTGGTCGAAAAACTGGATTTTGGAGAAAAAAAATTTTTCACCTGAAATTCATAAAATGGCAAACCTCCGCTCGTTAACGAAAACTCGATTTCGGGATTTTTGGCCAAAAATTTTTTGTCGCGAAAATGGTCACTGAAGCTTTCAATCGGCTACATTTAGCTCCTGAATCACGTTTACGAAGCTATTTGGTCAAAAAAGTGGATTTTGGAGAAAAAAAATTTTCACCTGAAATTCATAAAATGGCCAAACCTCCGCT
The DNA here is from genome assembly GCA_963930915.1 of Forcipomyia taiwana. Lineage (NCBI taxonomy): Eukaryota > Metazoa > Arthropoda > Insecta > Diptera > Ceratopogonidae > Forcipomyia > Forcipomyia taiwana. Next base: position 305,155 of record CAWVOI010000041.1, read on the forward strand.
CGTTAACGAAAACTCGATTTCGGGATTTTTGGCCGAAAATTTTGTGTCACGAAAATGGCTCCTGAATGCTTCAATCGACTAATTTTAGCCCCAGAATCACGTTTACGAAGCGTTTTGGTCGGAAAACTGGATTTTGGAGAAAAAAAATTTTCACCTGAAATTCATAAAATGGCCAAACCTCCGCTCGTTAACGAAAACTCGATTTCGGGATTTTTGGCCGAAAATTTTGTGTCACGAAAATGGCTCCTGAATGCTTCAATCGACTAATTTTAGCCCCAGAATCATGTTTACGAAGCGTTTTGGTCGAAAAACTGGATTTTGGAGAAAAAAATTTTCACCTGAAATTCATAAATGGCCAAACCTCCGCTCGTTAACGAAAACTCGATTTCGGGATTTTTGGCCAAAAATTTTTTGTCGCGAAAATGGTCACTGAAGCTTTCAATCGGCTACATTTAGCTCCTGAATCACGTTACGAAGCTATTTGGTCAAAAAGTGGATTTTGGAGAAAAAAAATTTTCACCTGAAATTCATAAAATGGCCAAACCTCCGCTCGTTAACGAAAACTCGATTTCGGGATTTTTGGCCGAAAATTTTGTGTCACGAAAATGGCTCCTGAATGCTTCAATCGACTAATCTAAGCCCCAGAATCACGTTTACGAAGCGTTTTGGTCGAAAAACTGGATTTTGGAGAAAAAAAATTTTCACCTGAAATTCATAAATGGCCAAACCTCCGCTCGTTAACGAAAACTCGATTTCGGGATTTTGGCCGAAAATTTTGTGTCACGAAAATGGCTCCTGAATGCTTCAATCGACTAATTTTAGCCCCAGAATCATGTTTACGAAGCGTTTTGGTCGAAAAACTGGATTTTGGAGAAAAAAATTTTTCACCTGAAATTCATAAAATGGCCAAAACCTCCGCTCGTTAACGAAAACTCGATTTAGGGATTTTTGGCCGAAAATTTTGTGTCACGAAAATGGCTCCTGAATGCTTCAATCGACTAATTTTAGCCCCAGAATCACGTTTACGAAGCGTTTTGGTCGAAAAACTGGATTTTGGAGAAAAAAAATTTTCACCTGAAATTCATAAAATGGCCAAACCTCCGCTCGTTAACGAAAACTCGATTTAGGGATTTTTGGCCGAAAATTTGTGTCACGAAAATGGCTCCTGAATGCTTCAATCGACTAATTTTAGCCCCAGAATCACGTTTACGAAGCGTTTTGGTCAAAAAACTGGATTTTGGAGAAAAAAAAATTTTCACCTGAAATTCATAAAATGGCCAAACCTCCGCTCGTTAACGAAAACTCGATTTCGGGATTTTTGGCCGAAAATTTTGTGTCACGAAAATGGCTCCTGAATGCTTCAATCGACTAATTTTAGCCCCAGAATCATGTTTACGAAGCGTTTTGGTCGAAAAACTGGATTTTGGAGAAAAAAAATTTTTCACCTGAAATTCATAAAATGGCCAAACCTCCGCTCGTTAACGAAAACTCGATTTAGGGATTTTTGGCCGAAAATTTTGTGTCACGAAAATGGCTCCTGAATGCTTCAATCGACTAATTTTAGCCCCAGAATCACGTTTACGAAGCGTTTTGGTCGAAAAACTGGATTTTGGAGAAAAAAAATTTTCACCTGAAATTCATAAAATGGCCAAACCTCCGCTCGTTAACGAAAACTCGATTTAGGGATTTTTGGCCGAAAATTTTGTGTCACGAAAATGGCTCCTGAATGCTTCAATCGACTAATTTTAGCCCCAGAATCACGTTTACGAAGCGTTTTGGTCGAAAAACTGGATTTTGGAGAAAAAAAATTTTCACCTGAAATTCATAAAATGGCCAAACCTCCGCTCGTTAACGAAACTCGATTTCGGGATTTTTGGCCGAAAATTTTGTGTCACGAAAATGGCTCCTGAATGCTTCAATCGACTAATTTTAGCCCAGAATCACGCTTACGAAGCGTTTTGGTCGAAAAAACTGGATTTTTGGAGAAAAAAAATTTTCACCTGAAATTCATAAAATGGCAAACCTCCGCTCGTTAACGAAAAACTCGATTTCGGGATTTTTGGCCAAAAATTTTTTGTCGCGAAAATGGTCACTGAAGCTTTCAATCGGCTACATTTAGCTCCTGAATCACGTTTACGAAGCTATTTGGTCAAAAAGTGGATTTTGGAGAAAAAAAATTTTCACCTGAAATTCATAAAATGGCCAAACCTCCGCTCGTTAACGAAAACTCGATTTCGGGATTTTTGGCTGAAAATTTTTGTGTCACGAAAATGGCTCCTGAATGCTTCAATCGACTAATTTTAGCCCAAGAATCACGTTTACGAAGCGTTTTGGTCGAAAAACTGGATTTTGGAGAAAAAAAATTTTCACCTGAAATTCATAAATGGCCAAACCTCCGCTCGTTAACGAAACTCGATTTCGGGATTTTTGGCTAAAAATTTTGTGTCACGAAATGAATCCTGAATGCTTCAATCGACTAATTTTAGCCCCAGAATCACGTTTACGAAGCGTTTTGGTCGAAAAACTGGATTTTGGAGAAAAAAAATTTTTCGCCTGAAATTCATAAAATGGCCAACCTCTGCTCGTTAACGAAAACTCGATTTCGGGATTTTTGGCTAAAATTTTGTGTCACGAAAATGAATCCTGAATGCTTCAATCGACTAATTTAGCCCCAGAATCACGTCTTACGAAGCGTTTTGGTCAAAAAACTGGATTTTGGAGAAAAAAAATTTTTCACCTGAAATTCATAAAATGGCCAAACCTCCGCTCGTTAACGAAAACTCGATTTCGGGATTTTTGGCCGAAAATTTTGTGTCACGAAAATGGCTCCTGAATGCTTCAATCGACTAATTTTAGCCCCAGAATCACGTTTACGAAGCGTTTTGGTCGAAAAAACTGGATTTTGGAGAAAAAAAATTTTTCACCTGAAATTCATAAAATGGCCAAACCTCCGCTCGTTAACGAAAACTCGATTTCGGGATTTTTGGCCGAAAATTTTGTGTTACGAAAATGGCTCCTGAATGCTTCAATCGACTAATTTTAGCCCCAGAATCACGTTTACGAAGCGTTTTGGTCGAAAAACTGGATTTTGGAGAAAAAAAAATTTTCACCTGAAATTCATAAAATGGCCAAACCTCCACTCGTTAACGAATACTCGATTTCGGATTTTTGGCCGAAAATTTTGTGTCACGAAAATGGCTCCTGAATGCTTCAATCGACTAATTTTAGCCCCAGAATCATGTTTACGAAGCGTTTTGGTCGAAAAACTGGATTTTGGAGAAAAAAAATTTTTCACCTGAAATTCATAAAATGGCCAAACCTCCGCTCGTTAACGAAACTCGATTTAGGGATTTTTGGCCGAAAATTTTGTGTCACGAAAATGGCTCCTGAATGCTTCAATCGACTAATTTTAGCCCCCAGAATCATCGTTTACGAAGCGTTTTGGTCGAAAAACTGGATTTTGGAGAAAAAAATTTTCACCTGAAATTCATAAATGGCCAAACCTCCGCTCGTTAACGAAAACTCGATTAGGGATTATTTTGTAGTACTCTGCGTTGATACCACTGCT
>CAWVOI010000042.1:0-86936 GCA_963930915.1 Forcipomyia taiwana
AAGCAGTGGTATCAACGCAGAGTACTGGGTGGGTGGGAGTTGGAGGGGCGGTCATTTACTGACCAAAAACTCCACTAGACCCCCCAATAACTATACATTTTCTTGATTCTGAAGGTTTGATACATATGTGGAAAAAGACAATTTTCCAGAAAATTTTCATTTTCCCACCGAAAAAAAACAGTAAAGTTTCCCAAATTTCCACACAAATTTCCACGACCAAAGTATAGTTTTTCCAAAATTCAAGACGACAAAACGGTAGCTACAATCTTTACCTATCTAACGATACCTCATTTTCCGGGATTCGTAACAGTTCCATTCATGTAGTGACGTTTTCCCTCGAGTCGATTTAGTCACAAAAGCCGCTAAATTGGGTGGGTGGGAGTTGGAGGGGCGGTCATTTACTGACCAAAAACTCCACTAGACCCCCCAATAACTACACATTTTCTTGTTTCTGAAGGTTTGATACATATGTGGAAAAAGACAATTTTCCAGAAAATTTTCATTTTCCCACCGAAAAAAAACAGTAAAGTTTCCCAAATTTCCACACACATTTCCACGACCAAAGTATAGTTTTTCCAAAATCCAAGACCACAAAACGGTAGCTACAATCTTTACCTATCTAACGATACCTCATTTTCCGGGATCCGTAACAGTTCCATTCATGTAGTGACGTTTTCCCTCGAGTCGATTTAGTCACAAAAGCCGCTAAATTGGGTGGGTGGGAGTTGGAGGGGCGGTCATTTACTAACCAAAAACTCCACTAGACCTCCCAATAACTATACATTTTCTTGATTCTGAAGGTTTGATACATATGTGGAAAAAGACAATTTTCCAGAAAATTTTCATTTTCCCACTGAAAAAAAACAGTAAAGTTTCCCAAATTTCCACACAAATTTCCACGACCAAAGTATAGTTTTTCCAAAATCCAAGACCACAAAACGGTAGCTACAATCTTTACCTATCTAACGATACCTCATTTTCCGGGATCCGTAACAGTTCCATTCATGTAGTGACGTTTTCCCTCGAGTCGATTTAGTCACAAAAGCCGCTAAATTGGGTGGGTGGGAGTTGGAGGGGCGGTCATTTACTGACCAAAAACTCCACTAGACCCCCCAATAACTATACATTTTCTTGTTTCTGAAGGTTTGATACATATGTGGAAAAAGACAATTTTCCAGAAAATTTTCATTTTCCCACCGAAAAAAAAACAGTAAAGTTTCCCAAATTTCCACACAAATTTCCACGACCAAAGTATAGTTTTTCCAAAATCCAAGACGACAAAACGGTAGCTACAATCTTTACCTATCTAACGATACCTCATTTTCCGGGATCCGTAACAGTTCCATTCATGTAGTGACGTTTTCCCTCGAGTCGATTTAGTCACAAAAGCCGCTAAAACTGGGTGGGTGGGAGTTGGAGGGGTGGTCATTTACTGACCAAAAACTCCACTAGACCCCCCAATAACTACACATTTTCTTGTTTCTGAAGGTTTGATACATATGTGGAAAAAGACAATTTTCCAGAAAATTTTCATTTTCCCACCGAAAAAAAACAGTAAAGTTTCCCAAATTTCCACACAAATTTCCACGACCAAAGTATAGTTTTTCCAAAATTCAAGACCACAAAACGGTAACTACAATCTTTACCTATCTAACGATACCTCATTTTCTGGGATCCGTAACAGTTCCATTCATGTAGTGACGTTTTCCCTCGAGTCGATTTAGTCACAAAAGCCGCTAAATTGGGTGGGTGGGAGTTGGAGGGGTGGTCATTTACTGACCAAAAACTCCACTAGACCCCCCAATAACTATACATTTTCTTGTTTCTGAAGGTTTGATACATATGTGGAAAAAGACAATTTTCCAGAAAATTTTCATTTTCCCACCGAAAAAAAACAGTAAAGTTTCCCGAATTTCCACACAAATTTCCACGACCAAAGTATAGTTTTTCCAAAATCCAAGACCACAAAACGGTAGCTACAATCTTTACCTATCTAACGATACCTCATTTTCCGGGATTCGTAACAGTTCCATTCATGTAGTGACGTTTTCCCTCGAGTCGATTTAGTCACAAAAGCCGCTAAATTGGGTGGGTGGGAGTTGGAGGGGCGGTCATTTACTGACCAAAAACTCCACTAGACCCCCCAATAACTATACATTTTCTTGTTTCTGAAGGTTTGATACATATGTGGAAAAAGACAATTTTCCAGAAAATTTTCATTTTCCCACCGAAAAAAAACAGTAAAGTTTCCCAAATTTCCACACAAATTTCCACGACCAAAGTATAGTTTTTCCAAAATCCAAGACCACAAAACGGTAGCTACAATCTTTACCTATCTAACGATACCTCATTTTCCGGGATCCGTAACAGTTCCATTCATGTAGTGACGTTTTCCCTCGAGTCGATTTAGTCACAAAAGCCGCTAAATTGGGTGGGTGGGAGTTGGAGGGGTGGTCATTTACTGACCAAAAACTCCACTAGACCCCCCAATAACTATACATTTTCTTGTTTCTGAAGGTTTGATACATATGTGGAAAAAGACAATTTTCCAGAAAATTTTCATTTTCCCACCGAAAAAAACAGTAAAGTTTCCCAAATTTCCACACAAATTTCCACGACCATAGTATTGTTTTTCCAAAATTCAAGACGACAAAACGGTAGCTACAATCTTTACCTATCTAACGATACCTCATTTTCCGGGATTCGTAACAGTTCTATTCATGTAGTGACGTTTTCCCTCGAGTCGATTTAGTCACAAAAGCCGCTAAATTGGGTGGGTGGGAGTTGGAGGGGCGGTCATTTACTGACCAAAAACTCCACTAGACCCCCCAATAACTATACATTTTCTTGGTTCTGAAGGTTTGATACATATGTGGAAAAAGACAATTTTCCAGAAAATTTTCATTTTCCCACCGAAAAGAAACAGTAAAGTTTCCCAAATTTCCACACAAATTTCCACGACCAAAGTATAGTTTTTCCAAAATCCAAGACCACAAAACGGTAGCTACAATCTTTACCTATCTAACGATACCTCATTTTCCGGGATCCGTAACAGTTCCATTCATGTAGTGACGTTTTCCCTCGAGTCGATTTAGTCACAAAAGCCGCTAAATTGGGTGGGTGGGAGTTGGAGGGGCGGTCATTTACTAACCAAAAACTCCACTAGACCCCCCAATAACTATACATTTTCTTGATTCTGAAGGTTTGATACATATGTGGAAAAAGACAATTTTCCAGAAAATTTTCATTTTCCCACCGAAAAAAAACAGTAAAGTTTCCCAAATTTCCACACAAATTTCCACGACCAAAGTATAGTTTTTCCAAAATCCAAGACCACAAAACGGTAGCTACAATCTTTACCTATCTAACGATACCTCATTTTCCGGGATCCGTAACAGTTCCATTCATGTAGTGACGTTTTCCCTCGAGTCGATTTAGTCACAAAAGCCGCTAAATTGGGTGGGTGGGAGTTGGAGGGGCGGTCATTTACTGACCAAAAACTCCACTAGACCCCCCAATAACTATACATTTTCTTGATTCTGAAGGTTTGATACATATGTGGAAAAAGACAATTTTCCAGAAAATTTTCATTTTCCCACCGAAAAAAAACAGTAAAGTTTCCCAAATTTCCACACAAATTTACACGACCAAAGTATAGTTTTTCCAAAATTCAAGACCACAAAACGGTAGCTACAATCTTTACCTATCTAACGATACCTCATTTTCCGGGATCCGTAACAGTTCCATTCATGTAGTGACGTTTTCCCTCGAGTCGATTTAGTCACAAAAGCCGCTAAACTGGGTGGGTGGGAGTTGGAGGGGTGGTCATTTACTGACCAAAAACTCCACTAGACCCCCCAATAACTACACATTTTCTTGTTTCTGAAGGTTTGATACATATGTGGAAAAAGACAATTTTCCAGAAAATTTTCATTTTCCCACCGAAAAAAAACAGTAAAGTTTCCCAAATTTCCACACAAATTTCCACGACCAAAGTATAGTTTTTTCCAAAATTCAAGACCACAAAACGGTAGCAACAATCTTTACCTATCTAACGATACCTCATTTTCTGGGATCCGTAACAGTTCCATTCATGTAGTGACGTTTTCCCTCGAGTCGATTTAGTCACAAAAGCCGCTAAATTGGGTGGGTGGGAGTTGGAGGGGTGGTCATTTACTGACCAAAAACTCCACTAGACCCCCCAATAACTATACATTTTCTTGTTTCTGAAGGTTTGATTCATATGTGGAAAAAGACAATTTTCCAGAAAATTTTCATTTTCCCACCGAAAAAAAAACAGTAAAGTTTCCCAAATTTCCACACAAATTTCCACGACCAAAGTATAGTTTTTCCAAAATCCAAGACCACAAAACGGTAGCTACAATCTTTACCTATCTAACGATACCTCATTTTCCGGGATCCGTAACAGTTCCATTCATGTAGTGACGTTTTCCCTCGAGTCGATTTAGTCACAAAAGCCGCTAAATTGGGTGGGTGGGAGTTGGAGGGGCGGTCATTTACTGACCAAAAACTCCACTAGACCCCCCAATAACTATACATTTTCTTGATTCTGAAGGTTTGATACATATGTGGAAAAAGACAATTTTCCAGAAAATTTTCATTTTCCCACCGAAAAAAAACAGTAAAGTTTCCCAAATTTCCACACAAATTTACACGACCAAAGTATAGTTTTTCCAAAATTCAAGACCACAAAACGGTAGCTACAATCTTTACCTATCTAACGATACCTCATTTTCTGGGATCCGTAACAGTTCCATTCATGTAGTGACGTTTTCCCTCGAGTCGATTTAGTCACAAAAGCCGCTAAATTGGGTGGGTGGGAGTTGGAGGGGCGGTCATTTACTGACCAAAAACTCCACTAGACCCCCCAATAACTATACATTTTCTTGATTCTGAAGGTTTGATACATATGTGGAAAAAGACAATTTTCCAGAAAATTTTCATTTTCCCACCGAAAAAAACAGTAAAGTTTCCCAAATTTCCACACAAATTTCCACGACCAAAGTATAGTTTTTCCAAAATCCAAGACCACAAAACGGTAGCTACAATCTTTACCTATCTAACGATACCTCATTTTCCGGGATCCGTAACAGTTCCATTCATGTAGTGACGTTTTCCCTCGAGTCGATTTAGTCACAAAAGCCGCTAAATTGGGTGGGTGGGAGTTGGAGGGGCGGTCATTTACTGACCAAAAACTCCACTAGACCCCCCAATAACTATACATTTTCTTGATTCTGAAGGTTTGATACATATGTGGAAAAAGACAATTTTCCAGAAAATTTTCATTTTCCCACCGAAAAAAACAGTAAAGTTTCCCAAATTTCCACACAAATTTCCACGACCATAGTATAGTTTTTTCCAAAATTCAAGACGACAAAACGGTAGCTACAATCTTTACCTATCTAACGATACCTCATTTTCCGGGATTCGTAACAGTTCCATTCATGTAGTGACGTTTTCCCTCGAGTCGATTTAGTCACAAAATCCGCTAAATTGGGTGGGTGGGAGTTGGAGGGGCGGTCATTTACTGACCAAAAACTCCACTAGACCCCCCAATAACTATACATTTTCTTGTTTCTGAAGGTTTGATACATATGTGGAAAAAGACAATTTTCCAGAAAATTTTCATTTTCCCACCGAAAAGCAGTGGTATCAACGCAGAGTACTCCACACAAATTTCCACGACCAAAGTATAGTTTTTCCAAAATCCAAGACCACAAAACGGTAGCTACAATCTTTACCTATCTAACGATACCTCATTTTCCGGATCCGTAACAGTTCCATTCATGTAGTGACGTTTTCCCTCGAGTCGATTTAGTCACAAAAGCCGCTAAATTGGGTGGGTGGGAGTTGGAGGGGTGGTCATTTACTAACCAAAAACTCCACTAGACCTCCCAATAACTATACATTTTCTTGATTCTGAAGGTTTGATACATATGTGGAAAAAGACAATTTTCCAGAAAATTTTCATTTTCCCACTGAAAAAAAACAGTAAAGTTTCCCAAATTTCCACACAAATTTCCACGACCAAAGTATAGTTTTTCCAAAATCCAAGACCACAAAACGGTAGCTACAATCTTTACCTATCTAACGATACCTCATTTTTCCGGGATCCGTAACAGTTCCATTCATGTAGTGACGTTTTCCCTCGAGTCGATTTAGTCACAAAAGCCGCTAAATTGGGTGGGTGGGAGTTGGAGGGGCGGTCATTTACTGACCAAAAACTCCACTAGACCCCCCAATAACTATACATTTTCTTGATTCTGAAGGTTTGATACATATGTGGAAAGAGACAATTTTCCAGAAAATTTTCATTTTCCCACTGAAAAAAAACAGTAAAATTTCCCAAATTTCCACACAAATTTCCACGACCAAAGTATAGTTTTTCCAAAATCCAAGACGACAAAACGGTAGCTACAATCTTTACCTATCTAACGATACCTCATTTTCCGGGATCCGTAACAGTTCCATTCATGTAGTGACGTTTTCCCTCGAGTCGATTTAGTCACAAAAGCCGCTAAATTGGGTGGGTGGGAGTTGGAGGGGCGGTCATTTACTGACCAAAAACTCCACTAGACCCCCCAATAACTATACATTTTCTTGTTTCTGAAGGTTTGATACATATGTGGAAAAAGACAATTTTCCAGAAAATTTTCATTTTCCCACCGAAAAACAACAGTAAAGTTTCCCAAATTTCCACACACATTTCCACGACCAAAGTATAGTTTTTTCCAAAATTCAAGACGACAAAACGGTTAGCTACAATCTTTACCTATCTAACGATACCTCATTTTCCGGGATCCGTAACAGTTCCATTCATGTAGTGACGTTTTCCCTCGAGTCGATTTAGTCACAAAAGCCGCTAAACTGGTGGGGTGGGAGTTGGAGGGGTGGTCATTTACTGACCAAAAACTCCACTAGACCCCCCAATAACTACACATTTTCTTGTTTCTGAAGGTTTGATACATATGTGGAAAAAGACAATTTTCCAGAAAATTTTCATTTTCCCACCGAAAAAAAACAGTAAAGTTTCCCAAATTTCCACACAAATTTCCACGACCAAAGTATAGTTTTTCCAAAATTCAAGACCACAAAACGGTAGCTACAATCTTTACCTATCTAACGATACCTCATTTTCTGGGATCCGTAACAGTTCCATTCATGTAGTGACGTTTTCCCTCGAGTCGATTTAGTCACAAAAGCCGCTAAATTGGGTGGGTGGGAGTTGGAGGGGTGGTCATTTACTGACCAAAAACTCCACTAGACCCCCCAATAACTATACATTTTCTTGTTTCTGAAGGTTTGATACATATGTGGAAAAAGACAATTTTCCAGAAAATTTTCATTTTCCCACCGAAAAAAAACAGTAAAGTTTCCCGAATTTCCACACAAATTTTCCACGACCAAAGTATAGTTTTTCCAAAATCCAAGACCACAAAACGGTAGCTACAATCTTTACCTATCTAACGATACCTCATTTTCCGGGATTCGTAACAGTTCCATTCATGTAGTGACGTTTTCCCTCGAGTCGATTTAGTCACAAAAGCCGCTAAATTGGGTGGGTGGGAGTTGGAGGGGCGGTCATTTACTGACCAAAAAACTCCACTAGACCCCCCAATAACTATACATTTTCTTGTTTCTGAAGGTTTGATACATATGTGGAAAAAGACAATTTTCCAGAAAATTTTCATTTTCCCACCGAAAAAAAACAGTAAAGTTTCCCAAATTTCCACACAAATTTCCACGACCAAAGTATAGTTTTTCCAAAATTCAAGACGACAAAACGGTAGCTACAATCTTTACCTATCTAACGATACCTCATTTTCCGATATCCGTAACAGTTCCATTCATGTAGTGACGTTTTCCCTCGAGTCGATTTAGTCACAAAAGCCGCTAAATTGGGTGGGTGGGAGTTGGAGGGGCGGTCATTTACTGACCAAAAACTCCACTAGACCCCCCAATAACTACACATTTTCTTGTTTCTGAAGGTTTGATACATATGTGGAAAAAGACAATTTTCCAGAAAATTTTCATTTTCCCACCGAAAAAAAACAGTAAAGTTTCCCAAATTTCCACACACATTTCCACGACCAAAGTATAGTTTTTCCAAAATCCAAGACCACAAAACGGTAGCTACAATCTTTACCTATCTAACGATACCTCATTTTCCGGGATCCGTAACAGTTCCATTCATGTAGTGACGTTTTCCCTCGAGTCGATTTAGTCACAAAAGCCGCTAAATTGGGTGGGTGGGAGTTGGAGGGGCGGTCATTTACTAACCAAAAACTCCACTAGACCTCCCAATAACTATACATTTTCTTGATTCTGAAGGTTTGATACATATGTGGAAAAAGACAATTTTCCAGAAAATTTTCATTTTCCCACTGAAAAAAAACAGTAAAGTTTCCCAAATTTCCACACAAATTTCCACGACCAAAGTATAGTTTTTCCAAAATCCAAGACCACAAAACGGTAGCTACAATCTTTACCTATCTAACGATACCTCATTTTCCGGGATCCGTAACAGTTCCATTCATGTAGTGACGTTTTCCCTCGAGTCGATTTAGTCACAAAAGCCGCTAAATTGGGTGGGTGGGAGTTGGAGGGGCGGTCATTTACTGACCAAAAACTCCACTAGACCCCCCAATAACTATACATTTTCTTGTTTCTGAAGGTTTGATACATATGTGGAAAAAGACAATTTTCCAGAAAATTTTCATTTTCCCACCGAAAAAAAACAGTAAAGTTTCCCAAATTTCCACACAAATTTCCACGACCAAAGTATAGTTTTTCCAAAATCCAAGACGACAAAACGGTAGCTACAATCTTTACCTATCTAACGATACCTCATTTTCCGGGATCCGTAACAGTTCCATTCATGTAGTGACGTTTTCCCTCGAGTCGATTTAGTCACAAAAGCCGCTAAACTGGGTGGGTGGGAGTTGGAGGGGTGGTCATTTACTGACCAAAAACTCCACTAGACCCCCCAATAACTACACATTTTCTTGTTTCTGAAGGTTTGATACATATGTGGAAAAAGACAATTTTCCAGAAAATTTTCATTTTCCCACCGAAAAAAAACAGTAAAGTTTCCCAAATTTCCACACAAATTTCCACGACCAAAGTATAGTTTTTCCAAAATTCAAGACCACAAAACGGTAGCTACAATCTTTACCTATCTAACGATACCTCATTTTCTGGGATCCGTAACAGTTCCATTCATGTAGTGACGTTTTCCCTCGAGTCGATTTAGTCACAAAAGCCGCTAAATTGGGTGGGTGGGAGTTGGAGGGGTGGTCATTTACTGACCAAAAACTCCACTAGACCCCCCAATAACTATACATTTTCTTGTTTCTGAAGGTTTGATACATATGTGGAAAAAGACAATTTTCCAGAAAATTTTCATTTTCCCACCGAAAAAAAACAGTAAAGTTTCCCGAATTTCCACACAAATTTCCACGACCAAAGTATAGTTTTTCCAAAATCCAAGACCACAAAACGGTAGCTACAATCTTTACCTATCTAACGATACCTCATTTTCCGGGATTCGTAACAGTTCCATTCATGTAGTGACGTTTTCCCTCGAGTCGATTTAGTCACAAAAGCCGCTAAATTGGGTGGGTGGGAGTTGGAGGGGCGGTCATTTACTGACCAAAAACTCCACTAGACCCCCCAATAACTATACATTTTCTTGTTTCTGAAGGTTTGATACATATGTGGAAAAAGACAATTTTCCAGAAAATTTTCATTTTCCCACCGAAAAAAAACAGTAAAGTTTCCCAAATTTCCACACAAATTTCCACGACCAAAGTATAGTTTTTCCAAAATCCAAGACGACAAAACGGTAGCTACAATCTTTACCTATCTAACGATACCTCATTTTCCGGGATCCGTAACAGTTCCATTCATGTAGTGACGTTTTCCCTCGAGTCGATTTAGTCACAAAAGCCGCTAAATTGGGTGGGTGGGAGTTGGAGGGGCGGTCATTTACTGACCAAAAACTCCACTAGACCCCCCAATAACTATACATTTTCTTGTTTCTGAAGGTTTGATACATATGTGGAAAAAGACAATTTTCCAGAAAATTTTCATTTTCCCACCGAAAAAAAACAGTAAAGTTTCCCAAATTTCCACACAAATTTCCACGACCATAGTATTGTTTTTCCAAAATTCAAGACGACAAAACGGTAGCTACAATCTTTACCTATCTAACGATACCTCATTTTCCGGGATTCGTAACAGTTCTATTCATGTAGTGACGTTTTCCCTCGAGTCGATTTAGTCACAAAAGCCGCTGAATTGGGTGGGTGGGAGTTGGAGGGGCGGTCATTTACTGACCAAAAACTCCACTAGACCCCCCAATAACTACACATTTTCTTGTTTCTGAAGGTTTGATACATATGTGGAAAAAGACAATTTTCCAGAAAATTTTCATTTTCCCACCGAAAAAAAACAGTAAAGTTTCCCAAATTTCCACACAAATTTCCACGACCAAAGTATAGTTTTTCCAAAATTCAAGACCACAAAACGGTAGCTACAATCTTTACCTATCTAACGATACCTCATTTTCTGGGATCCGTAACAGTTCCATTCATGTAGTGACGTTTTCCCTCGAGTCGATTTAGTCACAAAAGCCGCTAAATTGGGTGGGTGGGAGTTGGAGGGGTGGTCATTTACTGACCAAAAACTCCACTAGACCCCCCAATAACTATACATTTTCTTGTTTCTGAAGGTTTGATACATATGTGGAAAAAGACAATTTTCCAGAAAATTTTCATTTTCCCACCGAAAAAAAACAGTAAAGTTTCCCGAATTTCCACACAAATTTCCACGACCAAAGTATAGTTTTTCCAAAATCCAAGACCACAAAACGGTAGCTACAATCTTTACCTATCTAACGATACCTCATTTTCCGGGATTCGTAACAGTTCCATTCATGTAGTGACGTTTTCCCTCGAGTCGATTTAGTCACAAAAGCCGCTAAATTGGGTGGGTGGGAGTTGGAGGGGCGGTCATTTACTGACCAAAAACTCCACTAGACCCCCCAATAACTATACATTTTCTTGATTCTGAAGGTTTGATACATATGTGGAAAAAGACAATTTTCCAGAAAATTTTCATTTTCCCACCGAAAAAAAACAGTAAAGTTTCCCAAATTTCCACACAAATTTCCACGACCAAAGTATAGTTTTTCCAAAATTCAAGACGACAAAACGGTAGCTACAATCTTTACCTATCTAACGATACCTCATTTTCCGGGATTCGTAACAGTTCCATTCATGTAGTGACGTTTTCCCTCGAGTCGATTTAGTCACAAAAGCCGCTAAATTGGGTGGGTGGGAGTTGGAGGGGCGGTCATTTACTGACCAAAAACTCCACTAGACCCCCCAATAACTACACATTTTCTTGTTTCTGAAGGTTTGATACATATGTGGAAAAAGACAATTTTCCAGAAAATTTTCATTTTCCCACCGAAAAAAAACAGTAAAGTTTCCCAAATTTCCACACACATTTCCACGACCAAAGTATAGTTTTTCCAAAATCCAAGACCACAAAACGGTAGCTACAATCTTTACCTATCTAACGATACCTCATTTTCCGGGATCCGTAACAGTTCCATTCATGTAGTGACGTTTTCCCTCGAGTCGATTTAGTCACAAAAGCCGCTAAATTGGGTGGGTGGGAGTTGGAGGGGCGGTCATTTACTAACCAAAAACTCCACTAGACCTCCCAATAACTATACATTTTCTTGATTCTGAAGGTTTGATACATATGTGGAAAAAGACAATTTTCCAGAAAATTTTCATTTTCCCACTGAAAAAAAACAGTAAAGTTTCCCAAATTTCCACACAAATTTCCACGACCAAAGTATAGTTTTTCCAAAATCCAAGACCACAAAACGGTAGCTACAATCTTTACCTATCTAACGATACCTCATTTTCCGGGATCCGTAACAGTTCCATTCATGTAGTGACGTTTTCCCTCGAGTCGATTTAGTCACAAAAGCCGCTAAATTGGGTGGGTGGGAGTTGGAGGGGCGGTCATTTACTGACCAAAAACTCCACTAGACCCCCCAATAACTATACATTTTCTTGTTTCTGAAGGTTTGATACATATGTGGAAAAAGACAATTTTCCAGAAAATTTTCATTTTCCCACCGAAAAAAAACAGTAAAGTTTCCCAAATTTCCACACAAATTTCCACGACCAAAGTATAGTTTTTCCAAAATCCAAGACGACAAAACGGTAGCTACAATCTTTACCTATCTAACGATACCTCATTTTCCGGGATCCGTAACAGTTCCATTCATGTAGTGACGTTTTCCCTCGAGTCGATTTAGTCACAAAAGCCGCTAAACTGGGTGGGTGGGAGTTGGAGGGGTGGTCATTTACTGACCAAAAACTCCACTAGACCCCCCAATAACTACACATTTTCTTGTTTCTGAAGGTTTGATACATATGTGGAAAAAGACAATTTTCCAGAAAATTTTCATTTTCCCACCGAAAAAAAACAGTAAAGTTTCCCAAATTTCCACACAAATTTCCACGACCAAAGTATAGTTTTTCCAAAATTCAAGACCACAAAACGGTAGCTACAATCTTTACCTATCTAACGATACCTCATTTTCTGGGATCCGTAACAGTTCCATTCATGTAGTGACGTTTTCCCTCGAGTCGATTTAGTCACAAAAGCCGCTAAATTGGGTGGGTGGGAGTTGGAGGGGTGGTCATTTACTGACCAAAAACTCCACTAGACCCCCCAATAACTATACATTTTCTTGTTTCTGAAGGTTTGATACATATGTGGAAAAAGACAATTTTCCAGAAAATTTTCATTTTCCCACCGAAAAAAAACAGTAAAGTTTCCCGAATTTCCACACAAATTTCCACGACCAAAGTATAGTTTTTCCAAAATCCAAGACCACAAAACGGTAGCTACAATCTTTACCTATCTAACGATACCTCATTTTCCGGGATTCGTAACAGTTCCATTCATGTAGTGACGTTTTCCCTCGAGTCGATTTAGTCACAAAAGCCGCTAAATTGGGTGGGTGGGAGTTGGAGGGGCGGTCATTTACTGACCAAAAACTCCACTGGACCCCCCAATAACTATACATTTTCTTGTTTCTGAAGGTTTGATACATATGTGGAAAAAGACAATTTTCCAGAAAATTTTCATTTTCCCACCGAAAAAAAACAGTAAAGTTTCCCAAATTTCCACACAAATTTCCACGTCCAAAGTATAGTTTTTCCAAAATTCAAGACGACAAAACGGTAGCTACAATCTTTACCTATCTAACGATACCTCATTTTCCGGGATCCGTAACAGTTCCATTCATGTAGTGACGTTTTCCCTCGAGTCGATTTAGTCACAAAAGCCGCTAAATTGGGTGGGTGGGAGTTGGAGGGGTGGTCATTTACTGACCAAAAACTCCACTAGACCCCCCAATAACTACACATTTTCTTGTTTCTGAAGGTTTGATACATATGTGGAAAAAGACAATTTTCCAGAAAATTTTCATTTTCCCACCGAAAAAAAACAGTAAAGTTTCCCAAATTTCCACACAAATTTCCACGACCAAAGTATAGTTTTTCCAAAATCCAAGACCACAAAACGGTAGCTACAATCTTTACCTATCTAACGATACCTCATTTTCCGGGATCCGTAACAGTTCCATTCATGTAGTGACGTTTTCCCTCGAGTCGATTTAGTCACAAAAGCCGCTAAATTGGGTGGGTGGGAGTTGGAGGGGCGGTCATTTACTGACCAAAAACTCCACTGGACCCCCCAATAACTATACATTTTCTTGATTCTGAAGGTTTGATACATATGTGGAAAAAGACAATTTTCCAGAAAATTTTCATTTTCCCACCGAAAAAAAACAGTAAAGTTTCCCAAATTTCCACACAAATTTCCACGACCAAAGTATAGTTTTTCCAAAATTCAAGACGACAAAACGGTAGCTACAATCTTTACCTATCTAACGATACCTCATTTTCCGGGATCCGTAACAGTTCCATTCATGTAGTGACGTTTTCCCTCGAGTCGATTTAGTCACAAAAGCCGCTAAATTGGGTGGGTGGGAGTTGGAGGGGCGGTCATTTACTAACCAAAAACTCCACTAGACCCCCCAATAACTATACATTTTCTTGATTCTGAAGGTTTGATACATATGTGGAAAAAGACAATTTTCCAGAAAATTTTCATTTTCCCACTGAAAAAAAACAGTAAAGTATCCCAAATTTCCACACAAATTTCCACGACCAAAGTATAGTTTTTCCAAAATCCAAGACCACAAAACGGTAGCTACAATCTTTACCTATCTAACGATACCTCATTTTCCGGGATCCGTAACAGTTCCATTCATGTAGTGACGTTTTCCCTCGAGTCGATTTAGTCACAAAAGCCGCTAAATTGGGTGGGTGGGAGTTGGAGGGGCGGTCATTTACTGACCAAAAACTCCACTAGACCCCCCAATAACTATACATTTTCTTGTTTCTGAAGGTTTGATACATATGTGGAAAAAGACAATTTTCCAGAAAATTTTCATTTTCCCACCGAAAAAAAACAGTAAAGTTTCCCAAATTTCCAAACAAATTTCCACGACCAAAGTATAGTTTTTCCAAAATTCAAGACGACAAAACGGTAGCTACAATCTTTACCTATCTAACGATACCTCATTTTCCGGGATCCGTAACAGTTCCATTCATGTAGTGACGTTTTCCCTCGAGTCGATTTAGTCACAAAAGCCGCTAAACTGGGTGGGTGGGAGTTGGAGGGGTGGTCATTTACTGACCAAAAACTCCACTAGACCCCCCAATAACTACACATTTTCTTGTTTCTGAAGGTTTGATACATATGTGGAAAAAGACAATTTTCCAGAAAATTTTCATTTTCCCACCGAAAAAAAACAGTAAAGTTTCCCAAATTTCCACACAAATTTCCACGACCAAAGTATAGTTTTTCCAAAATTCAAGACCACAAAACGGTAGCAACAATCTTTACCTATCTAACGATACCTCATTTTCTGGGATCCGTAACAGTTCCATTCATGTAGTGACGTTTTCCCTCGAGTCGATTTAGTCACAAAAGCCGCTAAATTGGGTGGGTGGGAGTTGGAGGGGTGGTCATTTACTGACCAAAAACTCCACTAGACCCCCCAATAACTATACATTTTCTTGTTTCTGAAGGTTTGATTCATATGTGGAAAAAGACAATTTTCCAGAAAATTTTCATTTTCCCACCGAAAAAAAACAGTAAAGTTTCCCGAATTTCCACACAAATTTCCACGACCAAAGTATAGTTTTTCCAAAATCCAAGACCACAAAACGGTAGCTACAATCTTTACCTATCTAACGATACCTCATTTTCCGGGATTCGTAACAGTTCCATTCATGTAGTGACGTTTTCCCTCGAGTCGATTTAGTCACAAAAGCCGCTAAATTGGGTGGGTGGGAGTTGGAGGGGCGGTCATTTACTGACCAAAAACTCCACTAGACCCCCCAATAACTATACATTTTCTTGATTCTGAAGGTTTGATACATATGTGGAAAAAGACAATTTTCCAGAAAATTTTCATTTTCCCACCGAAAAAAAACAGTAAAGTTTCCCAAATTTCCACACAAATTTCCACGACCAAAGTATAGTTTTTCCAAAATCCAAGACCACAAAACGGTAGCTACAATCTTTACCTATCTAACGATACCTCATTTTCCGGGATCCGTAACAGTTCCATTCATGTAGTGACGTTTTCCCTCGAGTCGATTTAGTCACAAAAGCCGCTAAATTGGGTGGGTGGGAGT
The DNA here is from genome assembly GCA_963930915.1 of Forcipomyia taiwana. NCBI lineage: Eukaryota > Metazoa > Arthropoda > Insecta > Diptera > Ceratopogonidae > Forcipomyia > Forcipomyia taiwana. The sequence goes on from CAWVOI010000042.1 coordinate 15,825, forward strand.
TGGAGGGGCGGTCATTTACTGACCAAAAACTCCACTAGACCCCCCAATAACTATACATTTTCTTGTTTCTGAAGGTTTGATACATATGTGGAAAAAGACAATTTTCCAGAAAATTTTCATTTTCCCACCGAAAAAAAACAGTAAAGTTTCCCAAATTTCCACACAAATTTCCACGACCAAAGTATAGTTTTTTCCAAAATTCAAGACGACAAAACGGTAGCTACAATCTTTACCTATCTAACGATACCTCATTTTCCGGGATCCGTAACAGTTCCATTCATGTAGTGACGTTTTCCCTCGAGTCGATTTAGTCACAAAAGCCGCTGAATTGGGTGGGTGGGAGTTGGAGGGGTGGTCATTTACTGACCAAAAACTCCACTAGACCCCCCAATAACTATACATTTTCTTGATTCTGAAGGTTTGATACATATGTGGAAAAAGACAATTTTCCAGAAAATTTTCATTTTCCCACCGAAAAAAACAGTAAAGTTTCCCAAATTTCCACACAAATTTCCACGACCATAGTATTGTTTTTCCAAAATTCAAGACGACAAAACGGTAGCTACAATCTTTACCTATCTAACGATACCTCATTTTTCGGGATTCGTAACAGTTCTATTCATGTAGTGACGTTTTCCCTCGAGTCGATTTAGTCACAAAAGCCGCTAAATTGGGTGGGTGGGAGTTGGAGGGGCGGTCATTTACTGACCAAAAACTCCACTAGACCCCCCAATAACTATACATTTTCTTGGTTCGGAAGGTTTGATACATATGTGGAAAAAGACAATTTTCCAGAAAATTTTCATTTTCCCACCGAAAAGAAACAGTAAAGTTTCCCAAATTTCCACACAAATTTCCACGACCAAAGTATAGTTTTTCCAAAATCCAAGACCACAAAACGGTAGCTACAATCTTTACCTATCTAACGATACCTCATTTTCCGGGATCCGTAACAGTTCCATTCATGTAGTGACGTTTTCCCTCGAGTCGATTTAGTCACAAAAGCCGCTAAATTGGGTGGGTGGGAGTTGGAGGGGCGGTCATTTACTAACCAAAAACTCCACTAGACCCCCCAATAACTATACATTTTCTTGATTCTGAAGGTTTGATACATATGTGGAAAAAGACAATTTTCCAGAAAATTTTCATTTTCCCACCGAAAAAAAAACAGTAAAGTTTCCCAAATTTCCACACAAATTTCCACGACCAAAGTATAGTTTTTCCAAAATCCAAGACCACAAAACGGTAGCTACAATCTTTACCTATCTAACGATACCTCATTTTCCGGGATTCGTAACAGTTCCATTCATGTAGTGACGTTTTCCCTCGAGTCGATTTAGTCACAAAAGCCGCTAAATTGGGTGGGTGGGAGTTGGAGGGGCGGTCATTTACTGACCAAAAACTCCACTAGACCCCCCAATAACTATACATTTTCTTGATTCTGAAGGTTTGATACATATGTGGAAAAAGACAATTTTCCAGAAAATTTTCATTTTCCCACCGAAAAAAAACAGTAAAGTTTCCCAAATTTCCACACAAATTTCCACGACCAAAGTATAGTTTTTTCCAAAATCCAAGACGACAAAACGGTAGCTACAATCTTTACCTATCTAACGATACCTCATTTTCCGGGATCCGTAACAGTTCCATTCATGTAGTGACGTTTTCCCTCGAGTCGATTTAGTCACAAAAGCCGCTAAATTGGGTGGGTGGGAGTTGGAGGGGCGGTCATTTACTGACCAAAAACTCCACTAGACCCCCCAATAACTATACATTTTCTTGTTTCTGAAGGTTTGATACATATGTGGAAAAAGACAATTTTCCAGAAAATTTTCATTTTCCCACCGAAAAAAAACAGTAAAGTTTCCCAAATTTCCACACAAATTTCCACGACCAAAGTATAGTTTTTCCAAAATTCAAGACGACAAAACGGTAGCTACAATCTTTACCTATCTAACGATACCTCATTTTCCGGGATCCGTAACAGTTCCATTCATGTAGTGACGTTTTCCCTCGAGTCGATTTAGTCACAAAAGCCGCTGAATTGGGTGGGTGGGAGTTGGAGGGGTGGTCATTTACTGACCAAAAACTCCACTAGACCCCCCAATAACTATACATTTTCTTGATTCTGAAGGTTTGATACATATGTGGAAAAAGACAATTTTCCAGAAAATTTTCATTTTCCCACCGAAAAAAACAGTAAAGTTTCCCAAATTTCCACACAAATTTCCACGACCATAGTATTGTTTTTCCAAAATTCAAGACGACAAAACGGTAGCTACAATCTTTACCTATCTAACGATACCTCATTTTTCGGGATTCGTAACAGTTCTATTCATGTAGTGACGTTTTCCCTCGAGTCGATTTAGTCACAAAAGCCGCTAAATTGGGTGGGTGGGAGTTGGAGGGGCGGTCATTTACTGACCAAAAACTCCACTAGACCCCCCAATAACTATACATTTTCTTGGTTCTGAAGGTTTGATACATATGTGGAAAAAGACAATTTTCCAGAAAATTTTCATTTTCCCACCGAAAAGAAACAGTAAAGTTTCCCAAATTTCCACACAAATTTCCACGACCAAAGTATAGTTTTTCCAAAATCCAAGACCACAAAACGGTAGCTACAATCTTTACCTATCTAACGATACCTCATTTTCCGGGATCCGTAACAGTTCCATTCATGTAGTGACGTTTTCCCTCGAGTCGATTTAGTCACAAAAGCCGCTAAATTGGGTGGGTGGGAGTTGGAGGGGCGGTCATTTACTAACCAAAAACTCCACTAGACCCCCCAATAACTATACATTTTCTTGATTCTGAAGGTTTGATACATATGTGGAAAAAGACAATTTTCCAGAAAATTTTCATTTTCCCACCGAAAAAAAACAGTAAAGTTTCCCAAATTTCCACACAAATTTACACGACCAAAGTATAGTTTTTCCAAAATTCAAGACCACAAAACGGTAGCTACAATCTTTACCTATCTAACGATACCTCATTTTCCGGGATCCGTAACAGTTCCATTCATGTAGTGACGTTTTCCCTCGAGTCGATTTAGTCACAAAAGCCGCTAAATTGGGTGGGTGGGAGTTGGAGGGGCGGTCATTTACTGACCAAAAACTCCACTGGACCCCCCAATAACTATACATTTTCTTGTTTCTGAAGGTTTGATACATATGTGGAAAAAGACAATTTTCCAGAAAATTTTCATTTTCCCACCGAAAAAAAACAGTAAAGTTTCCCAAATTTCCACACAAATTTCCACGACCAAAGTATAGTTTTTCCAAAATCCAAGACCACAAAACGGTAGCTACAATCTTTACCTATCTAACGATACCTCATTTTCCGGGATCCGTAACAGTTCCATTCATGTAGTGACGTTTTCCCTCGAGTCGATTTAGTCACAAAAGCCGCTAAATTGGGTGGGTGGGAGTTGGAGGGGCGGTCATTTACTGACCAAAAACTCCACTGGACCCCCAAATAACTATACATTTTCTTGATTCTGAAGGTTTGATACATATGTGGAAAAAGACAATTTTCCAGAAAATTTTCATTTTCCCACCGAAAAAAAACAGTAAAGTTTCCCAAATTTCCACACAAATTTCCACGACCAAAGTATAGTTTTTCCAAAATTCAAGACCACAAAACGGTAGCTACAATCTTTACCTATCTAACGATACCTCATTTTCCGGGATCCGTAACAGTTCCATTCATGTAGTGACGTTTTCCCTCGAGTCGATTTAGTCACAAAAGCCGCTAAATTGGGTGGGTGGGAGTTGGAGGGGCGGTCATTTACTAACCAAAAACTCCACTAGACCTCCCAATAACTATACATTTTCTTGATTCTGAAGGTTTGATACATATGTGGAAAAAGACAATTTTCCAGAAAATTTTCATTTTCCCACCGAAAAAAAACAGTAAAGTTTCCCAAATTTCCACACAAATTTCCACGACCAAAGTATAGTTTTTCCAAAATTCAAGACGACAAAACGGTAGCTACAATCTTTACCTATCTAACGATACCTCATTTTCCGGGATCCGTAACAGTTCCATTCATGTAGTGACGTTTTCCCTCGAGTCGATTTAGTCACAAAAGCCGCTAAATTGGGTGGGTGGGAGTTGGAGGGGTGGTCATTTACTGACCAAAAACTCCACTAGACCCCCCAATAACTACACATTTTCTTGTTTCTGAAGGTTTGATACATATGTGGAAAAAGACAATTTTCCAGAAAATTTTCATTTTCCCACCGAAAAAAAACAGTAAAGTTTCCCAAATTTCCACACAAATTTCCACGACCAAAGTATAGTTTTTCCAAAATCCAAGACCACAAAACGGTAGCTACAATCTTTACCTATCTAACGATACCTCATTTTCCGGGATCCGTAACAGTTCCATTCATGTAGTGACGTTTTCCCTCGAGTCGATTTAGTCACAAAAGCCGCTAAATTGGGTGGGTGGGAGTTGGAGGGGCGGTCATTTACTGACCAAAAACTCCACTGGACCCCCCAATAACTATACATTTTCTTGATTCTGAAGGTTTGATACATATGTGGAAAAAGACAATTTTCCAGAAAATTTTCATTTTCCCACCGAAAAAAAACAGTAAAGTTTCCCAAATTTCCACACAAATTTCCACGACCAAAGTATAGTTTTTCCAAAATTCAAGACGACAAAACGGTAGCTACAATCTTTACCTATCTAACGATACCTCATTTTCCGGGATCCGTAACAGTTCCATTCATGTAGTGACGTTTTCCCTCGAGTCGATTTAGTCACAAAAGCCGCTAAATTGGGTGGGTGGGAGTTGGAGGGGCGGTCATTTACTAACCAAAAACTCCACTAGACCTCCCAATAACTATACATTTTCTTGATTCTGAAGGTTTGATACATATGTGGAAAAAGACAATTTTCCAGAAAATTTTCATTTTCCCACTGAAAAAAAACAGTAAAGTTTCCCAAATTTCCACACAAATTTCCACGACCAAAGTATAGTTTTTCCAAAATCCAAGACCACAAAACGGTAGCTACAATCTTTACCTATCTAACGATACCTCATTTTCCGGGATCCGTAACAGTTCCATTCATGTAGTGACGTTTTCCCTCGAGTCAATTTAGTCACAAAAGCCGCTAAATTGGGTGGGTGGGAGTTGGAGGGGCGGTCATTTACTGACCAAAAACTCCACTAGACCCCCCAATAACTATACATTTTCTTGTTTCTGAAGGTTTGATACATATGTGGAAAAAGACAATTTTCCAGAAAATTTTCATTTTCCCACCGAAAAAAAACAGTAAAGTTTCCCAAATTTCCAAACAAATTTCCACGACCAAAGTATAGTTTTTCCAAAATTCAAGACCACAAAACGGTAGCTACAATCTTTACCTATCTAACGATACCTCATTTTCCGGGATCCGTAACAGTTCCATTCATGTAGTGACGTTTTCCCTCGAGTCGATTTAGTCACAAAAGCCGCTAAATTGGGTGGGTGGGAGTTGGAGGGGTGGTCATTTACTGACCAAAAACTCCACTAGACCCCCCAATAACTACACATTTTCTTGTTTCTGAAGGTTTGATACATATGTGGAAAAAGACAATTTTCCAGAAAATTTTCATTTTCCCACCGAAAAAAAACAGTAAAGTTTCCCAAATTTCCACACAAATTTCCACGACCAAAGTATAGTTTTTCCAAAATCCAAGACCACAAAACGGTAGCTACAATCTTTACCTATCTAACGATACCTCATTTTCCGGGATCCGTAACAGTTCCATTCATGTAGTGACGTTTTCCCTCGAGTCGATTTAGTCACAAAAGCCGCTAAATTGGGTGGGTGGGAGTTGGAGGGGCGGTCATTTACTGACCAAAAACTCCACTGGACCCCCCAATAACTATACATTTTCTTGATTCTGAAGGTTTGATACATATGTGGAAAAAGACAATTTTCCAGAAAATTTTCATTTTCCCACCGAAAAAAAACAGTAAAGTTTCCCAAATTTCCACACAAATTTCCACGACCAAAGTATTGTTTTTCCAAAATTCAAGACCACAAAACGGTAGCTACAATCTTTACCTATCTAACGATACCTCATTTTCCGGGATCCGTAACAGTTCCATTCATGTAGTGACGTTTTCCCTCGAGTCGATTTAGTCACAAAAGCCGCTAAATTGGGTGGGTGGGAGTTGGAGGGGTGGTCATTTACTGACCAAAAACTCCACTAGACCCCCCAATAACTATACATTTTCTTGTTTCTGAAGGTTTGATACATATGTGGAAAAAGACAATTTTCCAGAAAATTTTCATTTTCCCACCGAAAAAAAACAGTAAAGTTTCCCGAATTTCCACACAAATTTCCACGACCAAAGTATAGTTTTTCCAAAATCCAAGACCACAAAACGGTAGCTACAATCTTTACCTATCTAACGATACCTCATTTTCCGGGATCCGTAACAGTTCCATTCATGTAGTGACGTTTTCCCTCGAGTCGATTTAGTCACAAAAGCCGCTAAATTGGGTGGGTGGGAGTTGGAGGGGCGGTCATTTACTGACCAAAAACTCCACTAGACCCCCCAATAACTATACATTTTCTTGATTCTGAAGGTTTGATACATATGTGGAAAAAGACAATTTTCCAGAAAATTTTCATTTTCCCACCGAAAAAAAACAGTAAAGTTTCCCAAATTTCCACACAAATTTCCACGACCAAAGTATAGTTTTTCCAAAATCCAAGACGACAAAACGGTAGCTACAATCTTTACCTATCTAACGATACCTCATTTTCCGGGATCCGTAACAGTTCCATTCATGTAGTGACGTTTTCCCTCGAGTCGATTTAGTCACAAAAGCCGCTAAATTGGGTGGGTGGGAGTTGGAGGGGCGGTCATTTACTGACCAAAAACTCCACTAGACCCCCCAATAACTATACATTTTCTTGTTTCTGAAGGTTTGATACATATGTGGAAAAAGACAATTTTCCAGAAAATTTTCATTTTCCCACCGAAAAAAAACAGTAAAGTTTCCCAAATTTCCACACAAATTTCCACGACCAAAGTATAGTTTTTCCAAAATTCAAGACCACAAAACGGTAGCTACAATCTTTACCTATCTAACGATACCTCATTTTCCGGGATCCGTAACAGTTCCATTCATGTAGTGACGTTTTCCCTCGAGTCGATTTAGTCACAAAAGCCGCTGAATTGGGTGGGTGGGAGTTGGAGGGGTGGTCATTTACTGACCAAAAACTCCACTAGACCCCCCAATAACTATACATTTTCTTGATTCTGAAGGTTTGATACATATGTGGAAAAAGACAATTTTCAAGAAAATTTTCATTTTCCCACCGAAAAAAACAGTAAAGTTTCCCAAATTTCCACACAAATTTCCACGACCATAGTATTGTTTTTCCAAAATTCAAGACGACAAAACGGTAGCTACAATCTTTACCTATCTAACGATACCTCATTTTCCGGGATTCGTAACAGTTCTATTCATGTAGTGACGTTTTCCCTCGAGTCGATTTAGTCACAAAAGCCGCTAAATTGGGTGGGTGGGAGTTGGAGGGGCGGTCATTTACTGACCAAAAACTCCACTAGACCCCCCAATAACTATACATTTTCTTGATCCTGAAGGTTTGATACATATGTGGAAAAAGACAATTTTCCAGAAAATTTTCATTTTCCCACCGAAAAAAAACAGTAAAGTTTCCCAAATTTCCACACAAATTTCCACGACCAAAGTATAGTTTTTCCAAAATCCAAGACCACAAAACGGTAGCTACAATCTTTACCTATCTAACGATACCTCATTTTCCGGGATCCGTAACAGTTCCATTCATGTAGTGACGTTTTCCCTCGAGTCGATTTAGTCACAAAAGCCGCTAAATTGGGTGGGTGGGAGTTGGAGGGGCGGTCATTTACTAACCAAAAACTCCACTAGACCCCCCAATAACTATACATTTTCTTGATTCTGAAGGTTTGATACATATGTGGAAAAAGACAATTTTCCAGAAAATTTTCATTTTCCCACTGAAAAAAAACAGTAAAGTTTCCCAAATTTCCACACAAATTTCCACGACCAAAGTATAGTTTTTCCAAAATCCAAGACCACAAAACGGTAGCTACAATCTTTACCTATCTAACGATACCTCATTTTCCGGGATCCGTAACAGTTCCATTCATGTAGTGACGTTTTCCCTCGAGTCGATTTAGTCACAAAAGCCGCTAAATTGGGTGGGTGGGAGTTGGAGGGGCGGTCATTTACTGACCAAAAACTCCACTAGACCCCCCAATAACTATACATTTTCTTGTTTCTGAAGGTTTGATACATATGTGGAAAAAGACAATTTTCCAGAAAATTTTCATTTTCCCACCGAAAAAAAACAGTAAAGTTTCCCAAATTTCCACGACCAAAGTATAGTTTTTCCAAAATTCAAGACGACAAAACGGTAGCTACAATCTTTACCTATCTAACGATACCTCATTTTCCGGGATCCGTAACAGTTCCATTCATGTAGTGACGTTTTCCCTCGAGTCGATTTAGTCACAAAAGCCGCTAAATTGGGTGGGTGGGAGTTGGAGGGGTGGTCATTTACTGACCAAAAACTCCACTAGACCCCCCAATAACTATACATTTTCTTGTTTCTGAAGGTTTGATACATATGTGGAAAAAGACAATTTTCCAGAAAATTTTCATTTTCCCACCGAAAAAAAACAGTAAAGTTTCCCAAATTTCCACACAAATTTCCACGACCAAAGTATAGTTTTTCCAAAATCCAAGACCACAAAACGGTAGCTACAATCTTTACCTATCTAACGATACCTCATTTTCCGGGATCCGTAACAGTTCCATTCATGTAGTGACGTTTTCCCTCGAGTCGATTTAGTCACAAAAGCCGCTAAATTGGGTGGGTGGGAGTTGGAGGGGCGGTCATTTACTGACCAAAAACTCCACTAGACCCCCCAATAACTATACATTTTCTTGATTCTGAAGGTTTGATACATATGTGGAAAAAGACAATTTTCCAGAAAATTTTCATTTTCCCACCGAAAAAAAACAGTAAAGTTTCCCAAATTTCCACACAAATTTCCACGACCAAAGTATAGTTTTTCCAAAATTCAAGACCACAAAACGGTAGCTACAATCTTTACCTATCTAACGATACCTCATTTTCCGGGATCCGTAACAGTTCCATTCATGTAGTGACGTTTTCCCTCGAGTCGATTTAGTCACAAAAGCCGCTAAATTGGGTGGGTGGGAGTTGGAGGGGTGGTCATTTACTGACCAAAAACTCCACTAGACCCCCCAATAACTATACATTTTCTTGTTTCTGAAGGTTTGATACATATGTGGAAAAAGACAATTTTCCAGAAAATTTTCATTTTCCCACCAAAAAAAACAGTAAAGTTTCCCAAATTTCCACACAAATTTCCACGACCAAAGTATAGTTTTTCCAAAATCCAAGACCACAAAACGTCAGCTACAATCTTTACCTATCTAACGATACCTCATTTTCCGGGATCCGTAACAGTTCCATTCATGTAGTGACGTTTTCCCTCGAGTCGATTTAGTCACAAAAGCCGCTAAATTGGGTGGGTGGGAGTTGGAGGGGCGGTCATTTACTGACCAAAAACTCCACTAGACCCCCCAATAACTATACATTTTCTTGATTCTGAAGGTTTGATACATATGTGGAAAAAGACAATTTTCCAGAAAATTTTCATTTTCCCACCGAAAAAAAACAGTAAAGTTTCCCAAATTTCCACACAAATTTCCACGACCAAAGTATAGTTTTTCCAAAATTCAAGACGACAAAACGGTAGCTACAATCTTAACCTATCTAACGATACCTCATTTTCCGGGATCCGTAACAGTTCCATTCATGTAGTGACGTTTTCCCTCGAGTCGATTTAGTCACAAAAGCCGCTAAATTGGGTGGGTGGGAGTTGGAGGGGTGGTCATTTACTGACCAAAAACTCCACTAGACCCCCCAATAACTATACATTTTCTTGTTTCTGAAGGTTTGATACATATGTGGAAAAAGACAATTTTCCAGAAAATTTTCATTTTCCCACCGAAAAAAAACAGTAAAGTTTCCCAAATTTCCACACAAATTTCCACGACCAAAGTATAGTTTTTCCAAAATCCAAGACCACAAAACGGTAGCTACAATCTTTACCTATCTAACGATACCTCATTTTCCGGGATCCGTAACAGTTCCATTCATGTAGTGACGTTTTCCCTCGAGTCGATTTAGTCACAAAAGCCGCTAAATTGGGTGGGTGGGAGTTGGAGGGGCGGTCATTTACTGACCAAAAACTCCACTGGACCCCCCAATAACTATACATTTTCTTGATTCTGAAGGTTTGATACATATGTGGAAAAAGACAATTTTCCAGAAAATTTTCATTTTCCCACCGAAAAAAAAACAGTAAAGTTTCCCAAATTTCCACACAAATTTCCACGACCAAAGTATAGTTTTTCCAAAATTCAAGACGACAAAACGGTAGTTACAATCTTTACCTATCTAACGATACCTCATTTTCCGGGATCCGTAACAGTTCCATTCATGTAGTGACGTTTTCCCTCGAGTCGATTTAGTCACAAAAGCCGCTAAATTGGGTGGGTGGGAGTTGGAGGGGTGGTCATTTACTGACCAAAAACTCCACTAGACCCCCCAATAACTATACATTTTCTTGTTTCTGAAGGTTTGATACATATGTGGAAAAAGACAATTTTCCAGAAAATTTTCATTTTCCCACCGAAAAAAAACAGTAAAGTTTCCCAAATTTCCACACACATTTCCACGACCAAAGTATAGTTTTTCCAAAATCCAAGACCACAAAACGGTAGCTACAATCTTTACCTATCTAACGATACCTCATTTTCCGGGATCCGTAACAGTTCCATTCATGTAGTGACGTTTTCCCTCGAGTCGATTTAGTCACAAAAGCCGCTAAATTGGGTGGGTGGGAGTTGGAGGGGCGGTCATTTACTGACCAAAAACTCCACTACACCCCCCAATAACTATACATTTTCTTGATTCTGAAGGTTTAATACATATGTGGAAAAAGACAATTTTCCAGAAAATTTTCATTTTCCCACCGAAAAAAAACAGTAAAGTTTCCCAAATTTCCACACAAATTTCCACGACCAAAGTATAGTTTTTCCAAAATTCAAGACCACAAAACGGTAGCTACAATCTTTACCTATCTAACGATACCTCATTTTCCGGGATCCGTAACAGTTCCATTCATGTAGTGACGTTTTCCCTCGAGTCGATTTAGTCACAAAAGCCGCTAAATTGGGTGGGTGGGAGTTGGAGGGGTGGTCATTTACTGACCAAAAACTCCACTAGACCCCCCAATAACTATACATTTTCTTGTTTCTGAAGGTTTGATACATATGTGGAAAAAGACAATTTTCCAGAAAATTTTCATTTTCCCACCGAAAAAAAACAGTAAAGTTTCCCAAATTTCCACACAAATTTCCACGACCAAAGTATAGTTTTTCCAAAATCCAAGACCACAAAACGGTAGCTACAATCTTTACCTATCTAACGATACCTCATTTTCCGGGATCCGTAACAGTTCCATTCATGTAGTGACGTTTTCCCTCGAGTCGATTTAGTCACAAAAGCCGCTAAATTGGGTGGGTGGGAGTTGGAGGGGTGGTCATTTACTGACCAAAAACTCCACTAGACCCCCCAATAACTATACATTTTCTTGGTTCTGAAGGTTTGATACATATGTGGAAAAAGACAATTTTCCAGAAAATTTTCATTTTCCCACCGAAAAAAAACAGTAAAGTTTCCCAAATTTCCACACAAATTTCCACGACCAAAGTATAGTTTTTCCAAAATTCAAGACGACAAAACGGTAGCTACAATCTTAACCTATCTAACGATACCTCATTTTCCGGGATCCGTAACAGTTCCATTCATGTAGTGACGTTTTCCCTCGAGTCGATTTAGTCACAAAAGCCGCTAAATTGGGTGGGTGGGAGTTGGAGGGGTGGTCATTTACTGACCAAAAACTCCACTAGACCCCCCAATAACTATACATTTTCTTGTTTCTGAAGGTTTGATACATATGTGGAAAAAGACAATTTTCCAGAAAATTTTCATTTTCCCACCGAAAAAAAACAGTAAAGTTTCCCAAATTTCCACACAAATTTCCACGACCAAAGTATAGTTTTTCCAAAATCCAAGACCACAAAACGGTAGCTACAATCTTTACCTATCTAACGATACCTCATTTTCCGGGATCCGTAACAGTTCCATTCATGTAGTGACGTTTTCCCTCGAGTCGATTTAGTCACAAAAGCCGCTAAATTGGGTGGGTGGGAGTTGGAGGGGCGGTCATTTACTGACCAAAAACTCCACTGGACCCCCCAATAACTATACATTTTCTTGATTCTGAAGGTTTGATACATATGTGGAAAAAGACAATTTTCCAGAAAATTTTCATTTTCCCACCGAAAAAAAAACAGTAAAGTTTCCCAAATTTCCACACAAATTTCCACGACCAAAGTATAGTTTTTCCAAAATTCAAGACGACAAAACGGTAGTTACAATCTTTACCTATCTAACGATACCTCATTTTCCGGGATCCGTAACAGTTCCATTCATGTAGTGACGTTTTCCCTCGAGTCGATTTAGTCACAAAAGCCGCTAAATTGGGTGGGTGGGAGTTGGAGGGGTGGTCATTTACTGACCAAAAACTCCACTAGACCCCCCAATAACTATACATTTTCTTGTTTCTGAAGGTTTGATACATATGTGGAAAAAGACAATTTTCCAGAAAATTTTCATTTTCCCACCGAAAAAAAACAGTAAAGTTTCCCAAATTTCCACACACATTTCCACGACCAAAGTATAGTTTTTTCCAAAATCCAAGCCCACAAAACGGTAGCTACAATCTTTACCTATCTAACGATACCTCATTTTCCGGGATCCGTAACAGTTCCATTCATGTAGTGACGTTTTCCCTCGAGTCGATTTAGTCACAAAAGCCGCTAAATTGGGTGGGTGGGAGTTGGAGGGGCGGTCATTTACTGACCAAAAACTCCACTAGACCCCCCAATAACTATACATTTTCTTGATTCTGAAGGTTTAATACATATGTGGAAAAAGACAATTTTCCAGAAAATTTTCATTTTCCCACCGAAAAAAAACAGTAAAGTTTCCCAAATTTCCACACAAATTTCCACGACCAAAGTATAGTTTTTCCAAAATTCAAGACCACAAAACGGTAGCTACAATCTTTACCTATCTAACGATACCTCATTTTCCGGGATCCGTAACAGTTCCATTCATGTAGTGACGTTTTCCCTCGAGTCGATTTAGTCACAAAAGCCGCTAAATTGGGTGGGTGGGAGTTGGAGGGGTGGTCATTTACTGACCAAAAACTCCACTAGACCCCCCAATAACTATACATTTTCTTGTTTCTGAAGGTTTGATACATATGTGGAAAAAGACAATTTTCCAGAAAATTTTCATTTTCCCACCGAAAAAAAACAGTAAAGTTTCCCAAATTTCCACACAAATTTCCACGACCAAAGTATAGTTTTTCCAAAATCCAAGACCACAAAACGGTAGCTACAATCTTTACCTATCTAACGATACCTCATTTTCCGGGATCCGTAACAGTTCCATTCATGTAGTGACGTTTTCCCTCGAGTCGATTTAGTCACAAAAGCCGCTAAATTGGGTGGGTGGGAGTTGGAGGGGTGGTCATTTACTGACCAAAAACTCCACTAGACCCCCCAATAACTATACATTTTCTTGGTTCTGAAGGTTTGATACATATGTGGAAAAAGACAATTTTCCAGAAAATTTTCATTTTCCCACCGAAAAAAAACAGTAAAGTTTCCCAAATTTCCACACAAATTTCCACGACCAAAGTATAGTTTTTCCAAAATCCAAGACCACAAAACGGTAGCTACAATCTTTACCTATCTAACGATACCTCATTTTCCGGGATCCGTAACAGTTCCATTCATGTAGTGACGTTTTCCCTCGAGTCGATTTAGTCACAAAAGCCGCTAAATTGGGTGGGTGGGAGTTGGAGGGGCGGTCATTTACTGACCAAAAACTCCACTAGACCCCCCAATAACTATACATTTTCTTGTTTCTGAAGGTTTGATACATATGTGGAAAAAGACAATTTTCCAGAAAATTTTCATTTTCCCACCGAAAAAAAACAGTAAAGTTTCCCAAATTTCCACACAAATTTCCACGACCAAAGTATAGTTTTTCCAAAATTCAAGACGACAAAACGGTAGCTACAATCTTTACCTATCTAACGATACCTCATTTTCCGGGATCCGTAACAGTTCCATTCATGTAGTGACGTTTTCCCTCGAGTCGATTTAGTCACAAAAGCCGCTAAATTGGGTGGGTGGGAGTTGGAGGGGTGGTCATTTACTGACCAAAAACTCCACTAGACCCCCCAATAACTATACATTTTCTTGATTCTGAAGGTTTGATACATATGTGGAAAAAGACAATTTTCCACAAAATTTTCATTTTTCCACCGAAAAAAACAGTAAAGTTTCCCAAATTTCCACACAAATTTCCACGACCAAAGTATAGTTTTTCCAAAATTCAAGACCACAAAACGGTAGCTACAATCTTTACCTATCTAACGATACCTCATTTTCCGGGATCCGTAACAGTTCCATTCATGTAGTGACGTTTTCCCTCGAGTCGATTTAGTCACAAAAGCCGCTAAATTGGGTGGGTGGGAGTTGGAGGGGTGGTCATTTACTGACCAAAAACTCCACTAGACCCCCCAATAACTATACATTTTCTTGATTCTGAAGGTTTGATACATATGTGGAAAAAGACAATTTTCCAGAAAATTTTCATTTTCCCACCGAAAAAAAACAGTAAAGTTTCCCAAATTTCCACACAAATTTCCACGACCAAAGTATAGTTTTTCCAAAATCCAAGACGACAAAACGGTAGCTACAATCTTTACCTATCCAACGATACCTCATTTTCCGGGATCCGTAACAGTTCCATTCATGTAGTGACGTTTTCCCTCGAGTCGATTTAGTCACAAAAGCCGCTAAATTGGGTGGGTGGGAGTTGGAGGGGTGGTCATTTACTGACCAAAAACTCCACTAGACCCCCCAATAACTATACATTTTCTTGATTCTGAAGGTTTGATACATATGTGGAAAAAGACAATTTTCCAGAAAATTTTCATTTTCCCACCGAAAAAAAACAGTAAAGTTTCCCAAATTTCCACACAAATTTCCACGACCAAAGTATAGTTTTTCCAAAATCCAAGACCACAAAACGGTAGCTACAATCTTTACCTATCTAACGATACCTCATTTTCCGGGATCCGTAACAGTTCCATTCATGTAGTGACGTTTTCCCTCGAGTCGATTTAGTCACAAAAGCCGCTAAATTGGGTGGGTGGGAGTTGGAGTGGCGGTCATTTACTAAGCAGTGGTATCAACGCAGAGTACTAATAACTATACATTTTCTTGATTCTGAAGGTTTGATACATATGTGGAAAAAGACAATTTTCCAGAAAATTTTCATTTTCCCACCGAAAAAAAACAGTAAAGTTTCCCAAATTTCCACACAAATTTCCACGACCAAAGTATAGTTTTTCCAAAATTCAAGACCACAAAACGGTAGCTACAATCTTTACCTATCCAACGATACCTCATTTTCCGGGATCCGTAACAGTTCCATTCATGTAGTGACGTTTTCCCTCGAGTCGATTTAGTCACAAAAGCCGCTAAATTGGGTGGGTGGGAGTTGGAGGGGTGGTCATTTACTGACCAAAAACTCCACTAGACCCCCCAATAACTATACATTTTCTTGATTCTGAAGGTTTGATACATATGTGGAAAAGACAATTTTCCAGAAAATTTTCATTTTCCCACCGAAAAAAAACAGTAAAGTTTCCCAAATTTCCACACACATTTCCACGACCAAAGTATAGTTTTTCCAAAATCCAAGACCACAAAACGGTAGCTACAATCTTTACCTATCTAACGATACCTCATTTTCCGGGATCCGTAACAGTTCCATTCATGTAGTGACGTTTTCCCTCGAGTCGATTTAGTCACAAAAGCCGCTAAATTGGGTGGGTGGGAGTTGGAGGGGCGGTCATTTACTGACCAAAAACTCCACTAGACCCCCCAATAACTATACATTTTCTTGATTCTGAAGGTTTGATACATATGTGGAAAAAGACAATTTTCCAGAAAATTTTCATTTTCCCACCGAAAAAAAACAGTAAAGTTTCCCAAATTTCCACACACATTTCCACGACCAAAGTATAGTTTTTCCAAAATCCAAGACCACAAAACGGTAGCTACAATCTTTACCTATCTAACGATACCTCATTTTCCGGGATCCGTAACAGTTCCATTCATGTAGTGACGTTTTCCCTCGAGTCGATTTAGTCACAAAAGCCGCTAAATTGGGTGGGTGGGAGTTGGAGGGGCGGTCATTTACTGACCAAAAACTCCACTAGACCCCCCAATAACTATACATTTTCTTGATTCTGAAGGTTTGATACATATGTGGAAAAAGACAATTTTCCAGAAAATTTTCATTTTCCCACCGAAAAAAAACAGTAAAGTTTCCCAAATTTCCACACAAATTTCCACGACCAAAGTATAGTTTTTCCAAAATCCAAGACCACAAAACGGTAGCTACAATCTTTACCTATCTAATGATACCTCATTTTCCGGGATCCGTAACAGTTCCATTCATGTAGTGACGTTTTCCCTCGAGTCGATTTAGTCACAAAAGCCGCTAAATTGGGTGGGTGGGAGTTGGAGGGGCGGTCATTTACTGACCAAAAACTCCACTAGACCCCCCAATAACTATACATTTTCTTGTTTCTGAAGGTTTGATACATATGTGGAAAAAGACAATTTTCCAGAAAATTTTCATTTTCCCACCGAAAAAAAACAGTAAAGTTTCCCAAATTTCCACACAAATTTCCACGACCAAAGTATAGTTTTTCCAAAATCCAAGACCACAAAACGGTAGCTACAATCTTTACCTATCTAACGATACCTCATTTTCCGGGATCCGTAACAGTTCCATTCATGTAGTGACGTTTTCCCTCGAGTCGATTTAGTCACAAAAGCCGCTAAATTGGGTGGGTGGGAGTTGGAGGGGTGGTCATTTACTGACCAAAAACTCCACTAGACCCCCCAATAACTATACATTTTCTTGTTTCTGAAGGTTTGATACATATGTGGAAAAAGACAATTTTCCAGAAAATTTTCATTTTCCCACCGAAAAAAACAGTAAAGTTTCCCAAATTTCCACACAAATTTCCACGACCAAAGTATAGTTTTTCCAAAATCCAAGACCACAAAACGGTAGCTACAATCTTTACCTATCTAACGATACCTCATTTTCCGGGATCCGTAACAGTTCCATTCATGTAGTGACGTTTTCCCTCGAGTCAATTTAGTCACAAAAGCCGCTAAATTGGGTGGGTGGGAGTTGGAGTGGCGGTCATTTACTGACCAAAAACTCCACTAGACCCCCCAATAACTATACATTTTCTTGTTTCTGAAGGTTTGATACATATGTGGAAAAAGACAATTTTCCAGAAAATTTTCATTTTCCCACCGAAAAAAAACAGTAAAGTTTCCCAAATTTCCACACAAATTTCCACGACCAAAGTATAGTTTTTCCAAAATCCAAGACCACAAAACGGTAGCTACAATCTTTACCTATCTAACGATACCTCATTTTCCGGGATCCGTAACAGTTCCATTCATGTAGTGACGTTTTCCCTCGAGTCGATTTAGTCACAAAAGCCGCTAAATTGGGTGGGTGGGAGTTGGAGGGGTGGTCATTTACTGACCAAAAACTCCACTAGACCCCCCAATAACTATACATTTTCTTGATTCTGAAGGTTTGATACATATGTGGAAAAAGACAATTTTCCAGAAAATTTTCATTTTCCCACCAAAAAAAACAGTAAAGTTTCCCAAATTTCCACACAAATTTCCACGACCAAGGTATACTTTTTCCAAAATCCAAGACCACAAAACGGTAGCTACAATCTTTACCTATCTAACGATACCTCATTTTCCGGGATCCGTAACAGTTCCATTCATGTAGTGACGTTTTCCCTCGAGTCGATTTAGTCACAAAAGCCGCTAAATTGGGTGGGTGGGAGTTGGAGGGGTGGTCATTTACTGACCAAAAACTCCACTAGACCCCCCAATAACTATACATTTTCTTGTTTCTGAAGGTTTGATACATATGTGGAAAAAGACAATTTTCCAGAAAATTTTCATTTTCCCACCGAAAAAAAACAGTAAAGTTTCCCAAATTTCCACACACATTTCCACGACCAAAGTATACTTTTTCCAAAATCCAAGACGACAAAACGGTAGCTACAATCTTTACATATCTAACGATACCTCATTTTCCGGGATCCGTAACAGTTCCATTCATGTAGTGACGTTTTCCCTCGAGTCGATTTAGTCACAAAAGCCGCTAAATTGGGTGGGTGGGAGTTGGAGGGGTGGTCATTTACTGACCAAAAACTCCACTAGACCCCCCAATAACTATACATTTTCTTGTTTCTGAAGGTTTGATACATATGTGGAAAAAGACAATTTTCCAGAAAATTTTCATTTTCCCACCGAAAAAAAACAGTAAAGTTTCCCAAATTTCCACACAAATTTCCACGACCAAAGTATAGTTTTTCCAAAATCCAAGACCACAAAACGGTAGCTACAATCTTTACCTATCTAACGATACCTCATTTTCCGGGATCCGTAACAGTTCCATTCATGTAGTGACGTTTTCCCTCGAGTCGATTTAGTCACAAAAGCCGCTAAATTGGGTGGGTGGGAGTTGGAGGGGCGGTCATTTACTGACCAAAAACTCCACTAGACCCCCCAATAACTATACATTTTCTTGATTCTGAAGGTTTGATTCATATGTGGAAAAAGACAATTTTCCAGAAAATTTTCATTTTCCCACTGAAAAAAAACAGTAAAGTTTCCCAAATTTCCACACAAATTTCCACGACCAAAGTATAGTTTTTCCAAAATCCAAGACCACAAAACGGTAGCTACAATCTTTACCTATCTAACGATACCTCATTTTCCGGGATCCGTAACAGTTCCATTCATGTAGTGACGTTTTTCCTCGAGTCGATTTAGTCACAAAAGCCGCTAAATTGGGTGGGTGGGAGTTGGAGAGGCGGTCATTTACTGACCAAAAACTCCACTAGACCCCCCAATAACTATACATTTTCTTGTTTCTGAAGGTTTGATACATATGTGGAAAAAGACAATTTTCCAGAAAATTTTCATTTTCCCACCGAAAAAAAACAGTAAAGTTTCCCAAATTTCCACACAAATTTCCACGACCAAAGTATAGTTTTTCCAAAATCCAAGACCACAAAACGGTAGCTACAATCTTTACCTATCTAACGATACCTCATTTTCCGGGATCCGTAACAGTTCCATTCATGTAGTGACGTTTTCCCTCGAGTCGATTTAGTCACAAAAGCCGCTAAATTGGGTGGGTGGGAGTTGGAGGGGTGGTCATTTACTGACCAAAAACTCCACTAGACCCCCCAATAACTATACATTTTCTTGTTTCTGAAGGTTTGATACATATGTGGAAAACGACAATTTTCCAGAAAATTTTCATTTTCCCACCGAAAAAAAACAGTAAAGTTTCCCAAATTTCCACACAAATTTCCACGACCAAGGTATACTTTTTCCAAAATCCAAGACCACAAAACGGTAGCTACAATCTTTACCTATCTAACGATACCTCATTTTCCGGGATCCGTAACAGTTCCATTCATGTAGTGACGTTTTCCCTCGAGTCGATTTAGTCACAAAAGCCGCTAAATTGGGTGGGTGGGAGTTGGAGGGGCGGTCATTTACTGACCAAAAACTCCACTAGACCCCCCAATAACTATACATTTTCTTGATTCTGAAGGTTTGATACATATGTGGAAAAAGACAATTTTCCAGAAAATTTTCATTTTCCCACCGAAAAAAAACAGTAAAGTTTCCCAAATTTCCACACAAATTTCCACGACCAAAGTATAGTTTTTCCAAAATCCAAGACCACAAAACGGTAGCTACAATCTTTACCTATCTAACGATACCTCATTTTCCGGGATCCGTAACAGTTCCATTCATGTAGTGACGTTTTCCCTCGAGTCGATTTAGTCACAAAAGCCGCTAAATTGGGTGGGTGGGAGTTGGAGGGGTGGTCATTTACTGACCAAAAACTCCACTAGACCCCCCAATAACTATACATTTTCTTGTTTCTGAAGGTTTGATACATATGTGGAAAAAGACAATTTTCCAGAAAATTTTCATTTTCCCACCGAAAAAAAACAGTAAAGTTTCCCAAATTTCCACACACATTTCCACGACCAAAGTATAGTTTTTCTAAAATCCAAGACCACAAAACGGTAGCTACAATCTTTACCTATCTAACGATACCTCATTTTCCGGGATCCGTAACAGTTCCATTCATGTAGTGACGTTTTCCCTCGAGTCGATTTAGTCACAAAAGCCGCTAAATTGGGTGGGTGGGAGTTGGAGGGGTGGTCATTTACTGACCAAAAACTCCACTAGACCCCCCAATAACTATACATTTTCTTGATTCTGAAGGTTTGATACATATGTGGAAAAAGACAATTTTCCAGAAAATTTTCATTTTCCCACCGAAAAAAAACAGTAAAGTTTCCCAAATTTCCACACAAATTTCCACGACCAAGGTATACTTTTTCCAAAATCCAAGACCACAAAACGGTAGCTACAATCTTTACCTATCTAACGATACCTCATTTTCCGGGATCCGTAACAGTTCCATTCATGTAGTGACGTTTTCCCTCGAGTCGATTTAGTCACAAAAGCCGCTAAATTGGGTGGGTGGGAGTTGGAGGGGTGGTCATTTACTGACCAAAAACTCCACTAGACCCCCCAATAACTATACATTTTCTTGTTTCTGAAGGTTTGATACATATGTGGAAAAAGACAATTTTCCAGAAAATTTTCATTTTCCCACCGAAAAAAAACAGTAAAGTTTCCCAAATTTCCACACACATTTCCACGACCAAAGTATACTTTTTCCAAAATCCAAGACGACAAAACGGTAGCTACAATCTTTACATATCTAACGATACCTCATTTTCCGGGATCCGTAACAGTTCCATTCATGTAGTGACGTTTTCCCTCGAGTCGATTTAGTCACAAAAGCCGCTAAATTGGGTGGGTGGGAGTTGGAGGGGTGGTCATTTACTGACCAAAAACTCCACTAGACCCCCCAATAACTATACATTTTCTTGTTTCTGAAGGTTTGATACATATGTGGAAAAAGACAATTTTCCAGAAAATTTTCATTTTCCCACCGAAAAAAAACAGTAAAGTTTCCCAAATTTCCACACAAATTTCCACGACCAAAGTATAGTTTTTCCAAAATCCAAGACCACAAAACGGTAGCTACAATCTTTACCTATCTAACGATACCTCATTTTCCGGGATCCGTAACAGTTCCATTCATGTAGTGACGTTTTCCCTCGAGTCGATTTAGTCACAAAAGCCGCTAAATTGGGTGGGTGGGAGTTGGAGGGGCGGTCATTTACTGACCAAAAACTCCACTAGACCCCCCAATAACTATACATTTTATTGATTCTGAAGGTTTGATACATATGTGGAAAAAGACAATTTTCCAGAAAATTTTCATTTTCCCACTGAAAAAAAACAGTAAAGTTTCCCAAATTTCCACACAAATTTCCACGACCAAAGTATAGTTTTTCCAAAATCCAAGACCACAAAACGGTAGCTACAATCTTTACCTATCTAACGATACCTCATTTTCCGGGATCCGTAACAGTTCCATTCATGTAGTGACGTTTTTCCTCGAGTCGATTTAGTCACAAAAGCCGCTAAATTGGGTGGGTGGGAGTTGGAGGGGCGGTCATTTACTGACCAAAAACTCCACTAGACCCCCCAATAACTATACATTTTCTTGTTTCTGAAGGTTTGATACATATGTGGAAAAAGACAATTTTCCAGAAAATTTTCATTTTCCCACCGAAAAAAAACAGTAAAGTTTCCCAAATTTCCACACAAATTTCCACGACCAAAGTATAGTTTTTCCAAAATCCAAGACCACAAAACGGTAGCTACAATCTTTACCTATCTAACGATACCTCATTTTCCGGGATCCGTAACAGTTCCATTCATGTAGTGACGTTTTCCCTCGAGTCGATTTAGTCACAAAAGCCGCTAAATTGGGTGGGTGGGAGTTGGAGGGGTGGTCATTTACTGACCAAAAACTCCACTAGACCCCCCAATAACTATACATTTTCTTGTTTCTGAAGGTTTGATACATATGTGGAAAACGACAATTTTCCAGAAAATTTTCATTTTCCCACCGAAAAAAAACAGTAAAGTTTCCCAAATTTCCACACAAATTTCCACGACCAAGGTATACTTTTTCCAAAATCCAAGACCACAAAACGGTAGCTACAATCTTTACCTATCTAACGATACCTCATTTTCCGGGATCCGTAACAGTTCCATTCATGTAGTGACGTTTTCCCTCGAGTCGATTTAGTCACAAAAGCCGCTAAATTGGGTGGGTGGGAGTTGGAGGGGCGGTCATTTACTGACCAAAAACTCCACTAGACCCCCCAATAACTATACATTTTCTTGATTCTGAAGGTTTGATACATATGTGGAAAAAGACAATTTTCCAGAAAATTTTCATTTTCCCACCGAAAAAAAACAGTAAAGTTTCCCAAATTTCCACACAAATTTCCACGACCAAAGTATAGTTTTTCCAAAATCCAAGACCACAAAACGGTAGCTACAATCTTTACCTATCTAACGATACCTCATTTTCCGGGATCCGTAACAGTTCCATTCATGTAGTGACGTTTTCCCTCGAGTCGATTTAGTCACAAAAGCCGCTAAATTGGGTGGGTGGGAGTTGGAGGGGTGGTCATTTACTGACCAAAAACTCCACTAGACCCCCCAATAACTATACATTTTCTTGTTTCTGAAGGTTTGATACATATGTGGAAAAAGACAATTTTCCAGAAAATTTTCATTTTCCCACCGAAAAAAAACAGTAAAGTTTCCCAAATTTCCACACACATTTCCACGACCAAAGTATAATTTTTCCAAAATTCAAGACGACAAAACGGTAGCTACAATCTTTACCTATCTAACGATACCTCATTTTCCGGGATCCGTAACAGTTCCATTCATGTAGTGACGTTTTCCCTCGAGTCGATTTAGTCACAAAAGCCGCTAAATTGGGTGGGTGGGAGTTGGAGGGGTGGTCATTTACTGACCAAAAACTCCACTAGACCCCCCAATAACTATACATTTTCTTGTTTCTGAAGGTTTGATACATATGTGGAAAAAGACAATTTTCCAGAAAATTTTCATTTTCCCACCGAAAAAAACAGTAAAGTTTCCCAAATTTCCACACAAATTTCCACGACCAAAGTATAGTTTTTCCAAAATCCAAGACCACAAAACGGTAGCTACAATCTTTACCTATCTAACGATACCTCATTTTCCGGGATCCGTAACAGTTCCATTCATGTAGTGACGTTTTCCCTCGAGTCGATTTAGTCACAAAAGCCGCTAAATTGGGTGGGTGGGAGTTGGAGGGGTGGTCATTTACTGACCAAAAACTCCACTAGACCCCCCAATAATTATACATTTTCTTGTTTCTGAAGGTTTGATACATATGTGGAAAAAGACAATTTTCCAGAAAATTTTCATTTTCCCACCGAAAAAAAACAGTAAAGTTTCCCAAATTTCCACACACATTTCCACGACCAAAGTATAGTTTTTCCAAAATTCAAGACCACAAAACGGTAGCTACAATCTTTACCTATCTAACGATACCTCATTTTCCGGGATCCGTAACAGTTCCATTCATGTAGTGACGTTTTCCCTCGAGTCGATTTAGTCACAAAAGCCGCTAAATTGGGTGGGTGGGAGTTGGAGGGGTGGTCATTTACTGACCAAAAACTCCACTAGACCCCCCAATAACTATACATTTTCTTGATTCTGAAGGTTTGATACATATGTGGAAAAAGACAATTTTCCAGAAAATTTTCATTTTCCCACCGAAAAAAAACAGTAAAGTTTCCCAAATTTCCACACAAATTTCCACGACCAAAGTATAGTTTTTCCAAAATCCAAGACCACAAAACGGTAGCTACAATCTTTACCTATCTAACGATACCTCATTTTCCGGGATCCGTAACAGTTCCATTCATGTAGTGACGTTTTCCCTCGAGTCGATTTAGTCACAAAAGCCGCTAAATTGGGTGGGTGGGAGTTGGAGGGGCGGTCATTTACTGACCAAAAACTCCACTAGACCCCCCAATAACTATACATTTTCTTGATTCTGAAGGTTTGATACATATGTGGAAAAAGACAATTTTCCAGAAAATTTTCATTTTCCCACCGAAAAAAAACAGTAAAGTTTCCCAAATTTCCACACAAATTTCCACGACCAAAGTATAGTTTTTCCAAAATCCAAGACCACAAAACGGTAGCTACAATCTTTACCTATCTAATGATACCTCATTTTCCGGGATCCGTAACAGTTCCATTCATGTAGTGACGTTTTCCCTCGAGTCGATTTAGTCACAAAAGCCGCTAAATTGGGTGGGTGGGAGTTGGAGGGGCGGTCATTTACTGACCAAAAACTCCACTAGACCCCCCAATAACTATACATTTTCTTGATTCTGAAGGTTTGATACATATGTGGAAAAAGACAATTTTCCAGAAAATTTTCATTTTCCCACTGAAAAAAAACAGTAAAGTTTCCCAAATTTCCACACAAATTTCCACGACCAAAGTATAGTTTTTCCAAAATCCAAGACCACAAAACGGTAGCTACAATCTTTACCTATCTAACGATACCTCATTTTCCGGGATCCGTAACAGTTCCATTCATGTAGTGACGTTTTCCCTCGAGTCGATTTAGTCACAAAAGCCGCTAAATTGGGTGGGTGGGAGTTGGAGGGGCGGTCATTTACTGACCAAAAACTCCACTAGACCCCCCAATAACTATACATTTTCTTGTTTCTGAAGGTTTGATACATATGTGGAAAAAGACAATTTTCCAGAAAATTTTCATTTTCCCACCGAAAAAAAACAGTAAAGTTTCCCAAATTTCCACACAAATTTCCACGACCAAGGTATACTTTTTCCAAAATCCAAGACCACAAAACGGTAGCTACAATCTTTACCTATCTAACGATACCTCATTTTCCGGGATCCGTAACAGTTCCATTCATGTAGTGACGTTTTCCCTCGAGTCGATTTAGTCACAAAAGCCGCTAAATTGGGTGGGTGGGAGTTGGAGGGGTGGTCATTTACTGACCAAAAACTCCACTAGACCCCCCAATAACTATACATTTTCTTGATTCTGAAGGTTTGATACATATGTGGAAAAAGACAATTTTCCAGAAAATTTTCATTTTCCCACCGAAAAAAAAACAGTAAAGTTTCCCAAATTTCCACGACCAAGGTATACTTTTTCCAAAATCCAAGACCACAAAACGGTAGCTACAATCTTTACCTATCTAACGATACCTCATTTTCCGGGATCCGTAACAGTTCCATTCATGTAGTGACGTTTTCCCTCGAGTCGATTTAGTCACAAAAGCCGCTAAATTGGGTGGGTGGGAGTTGGAGGGGTGGTCATTTACTGACCAAAAACTCCACTAGACCCCCCAATAACTATACATTTTCTTGGTTCTGAAGGTTTGATACATATGTGGAAAAAGACAATTTTCCAGAAAATTTTCATTTTCCCACCGAAAAAAAACAGTAAAGTTTCCCAAATTTCCACACAAATTTCCACGACCAAAGTATAGTTTTTCCAAAATCCAAGACCACAAAACGGTAGCTACAATCTTTACCTATCTAACGATACCTCATTTTCCGGGATCCGTAACAGTTCCATTCATGTAGTGACGTTTTCCCTCGAGTCGATTTAGTCACAAAAGCCGCTAAATTGGGTGGGTGGGAGTTGGAGGGGCGGTCATTTACTGACCAAAAACTCCACTAGACCCCCCAATAACTATACATTTTCTTGTTTCTGAAGGTTTGATACATATGTGGAAAAAGACAATTTTCCAGAAAATTTTCATTTTCCCACCGAAAAAAAACAGTAAAGTTTCCCAAATTTCCACACAAATTTCCACGACCAAAGTATAGTTTTTCCAAAATTCAAGACGACAAAACGGTAGCTACAATCTTTACCTATCTAACGATACCTCATTTTCCGGGATCCGTAACAGTTCCATTCATGTAGTGACGTTTTCCCTCGAGTCGATTTAGTCACAAAAGCCGCTAAATTGGGTGGGTGGGAGTTGGAGGGGTGGTCATTTACTGACCAAAAACTCCACTAGACCCCCCAATAACTATACATTTTCTTGATTCTGAAGGTTTGATACATATGTGGAAAAAGACAATTTTCCACAAAATTTTCATTTTCCCACCGAAAAAAAACAGTAAAGTTTCCCAAATTTCCACACAAATTTCCACGACCAAAGTATAGTTTTTCCAAAATTCAAGACCACAAAACGGTAGCTACAATCTTTACCTATCTAACGATACCTCATTTTCCGGGATCCGTAACAGTTCCATTCATGTAGTGACGTTTTCCCTCGAGTCGATTTAGTCACAAAAGCCGCTAAATTGGGTGGGTGGGAGTTGGAGGGGTGGTCATTTACTGACCAAAAACTCCACTAGACCCCCCAATAACTATACATTTTCTTGATTCTGAAGGTTTGATACATATGTGGAAAAAGACAATTTTCCAGAAAATTTTCATTTTCCCACCGAAAAAAAACAGTAAAGTTTCCCAAATTTCCACACAAATTTCCACGACCAAAGTATAGTTTTTCCAAAATCCAAGACGACAAAACGGTAGCTACAATCTTTACCTATCCAACGATACCTCATTTTCCGGGATCCGTAACAGTTCCATTCATGTAGTGACGTTTTCCCTCGAGTCGATTTAGTCACAAAAGCCGCTAAATTGGGTGGGTGGGAGTTGGAGGGGTGGTCATTTACTGACCAAAAACTCCACTAGACCCCCCAATAACTATACATTTTCTTGATTCTGAAGGTTTGATACATATGTGGAAAAAGACAATTTTCCAGAAAATTTTCATTTTCCCACCGAAAAAAAACAGTAAAGTTTCCCAAATTTCCACACAAATTTCCACGACCAAAGTATAGTTTTTCCAAAATCCAAGACCACAAAACGGTAGCTACAATCTTTACCTATCTAACGATACCTCATTTTCCGGGATCCGTAACAGTTCCATTCATGTAGTGACGTTTTCCCTCGAGTCGATTTAGTCACAAAAGCCGCTAAATTGGGTGGGTGGGAGTTGGAGTGGCGGTCATTTACTGACCAAAAACTCCACTAGACCCCCCAATAACTATACATTTTCTTGATTCTGAAGGTTTGATACATATGTGGAAAAAGACAATTTTCCAGAAAATTTTCATTTTCCCACCGAAAAAAAAACAGTAAAGTTTCCCAAATTTCCACACAAATTTCCACGACCAAAGTATAGTTTTTCCAAAATTCAAGACCACAAAACGGTAGCTACAATCTTTACCTATCCAACGATACCTCATTTTCCGGGATCCGTAACAGTTCCATTCATGTAGTGACGTTTTCCCTCGAGTCGATTTAGTCACAAAAGCCGCTAAATTGGGTGGGTGGGAGTTGGAGGGGTGGTCATTTACTGACCAAAAACTCCACTAGACCCCCCAATAACTATACATTTTCTTGATTCTGAAGGTTTGATACATATGTGGAAAAAGACAATTTTCCAGAAAATTTTCATTTTCCCACCGAAAAAAAAACAGTAAAGTTTCCCAAATTTCCACACACATTTCCACGACCAAAGTATAGTTTTTCCAAAATCCAAGACCACAAAACGGTAGCTACAATCTTTACCTATCTAACGATACCTCATTTTCCGGGATCCGTAACAGTTCCATTCATGTAGTGACGTTTTCCCTCGAGTCGATTTAGTCACAAAAGCCGCTAAATTGGGTGGGTGGGAGTTGGAGGGGCGGTCATTTACTGACCAAAAACTCCACTAGACCCCCCAATAACTATACATTTTCTTGATTCTGAAGGTTTGATACATATGTGGAAAAAGACAATTTTCCATAAAATTTTCATTTTCCCACCGAAAAAAAACAGTAAAGTTTCCCAAATTTCCACACACATTTCCACGACCAAAGTATAGTTTTTCCAAAATCCAAGACCACAAAACGGTAGCTACAATCTTTACCTATCTAACGATACCTCATTTTCCGGGATCCGTAACAGTTCCATTCATGTAGTGACGTTTTCCCTCGAGTCGATTTAGTCACAAAAGCCGCTAAATTGGGTGGGTGGGAGTTGGAGGGGCGGTCATTTACTGACCAAAAACTCCACTAGACCCCCCAATAACTATACATTTTCTTGATTCTGAAGGTTTGATACATATGTGGAAAAAGACAATTTTCCAGAAAATTTTCATTTTCCCACCGAAAAAAAACAGTAAAGTTTCCCAAATTTCCACACAAATTTCCACGACCAAAGTATAGTTTTTCCAAAATCCAAGACCACAAAACGGTAGCTACAATCTTTACCTATCTAATGATACCTCATTTTCCGGGATCCGTAACAGTTCCATTCATGTAGTGACGTTTTCCCTCGAGTCGATTTAGTCACAAAAGCCGCTAAATTGGGTGGGTGGGAGTTGGAGGGGCGGTCATTTACTGACCAAAAACTCCACTAGACCCCCCAATAACTATACATTTTCTTGTTTCTGAAGGTTTGATACATATGTGGAAAAAGACAATTTTCCAGAAAATTTTCATTTTCCCACCGAAAAAAAACAGTAAAGTTTCCCAAATTTCCACACAAATTTCCACGACCAAAGTATAGTTTTTCCAAAATCCAAGACCACAAAACGGTAGCTACAATCTTTACCTATCTAACGATACCTCATTTTCCGGGATCCGTAACAGTTCCATTCATGTAGTGACGTTTTCCCTCGAGTCGATTTAGTCACAAAAGCCGCTAAATTGGGTGGGTGGGAGTTGGAGGGGTGGTCATTTACTGACCAAAAACTCCACTAGACCCCCCAATAACTATACATTTTCTTGTTTCTGAAGGTTTGATACATATGTGGAAAAAGACAATTTTCCAGAAAATTTTCATTTTCCCACCGAAAAAAACAGTAAAGTTTCCCAAATTTCCACACAAATTTCCACGACCAAAGTATAGTTTTTCCAAAATCCAAGACCACAAAACGGTAGCTACAATCTTTACCTATCTAACGATACCTCATTTTCCGGGATCCGTAACAGTTCCATTCATGTAGTGACGTTTTCCCTCGAGTCAATTTAGTCACAAAAGCCGCTAAATTGGGTGGGTGGGAGTTGGAGTGGCGGTCATTTACTGACCAAAAACTCCACTAGACCCCCCAATAACTATACATTTTCTTGTTTCTGAAGGTTTGATACATATGTGGAAAAAGACAATTTTCCAGAAAATTTTCATTTTCCCACCGAAAAAAAACAGTAAAGTTTCCCAAATTTCCACACAAATTTCCACGACCAAAGTATAGTTTTTCCAAAATCCAAGACCACAAAACGGTAGCTACAATCTTTACCTATCTAACGATACCTCATTTTCCGGGATCCGTAACAGTTCCATTCATGTAGTGACGTTTTCCCTCG
Source organism: Forcipomyia taiwana (assembly GCA_963930915.1). Classification (NCBI taxonomy): domain Eukaryota; kingdom Metazoa; phylum Arthropoda; class Insecta; order Diptera; family Ceratopogonidae; genus Forcipomyia; species Forcipomyia taiwana. Next base: position 45,598 of record CAWVOI010000042.1, read on the forward strand.
AGTCGATTTAGTCACAAAAGCCGCTAAATTGGGTGGGTGGGAGTTGGAGGGGTGGTCATTTACTGACCAAAAACTCCACTAGACCCCCCAATAACTATACATTTTCTTGATTCTGAAGGTTTGATACATATGTGGAAAAAGACAATTTTCCAGAAAATTTTCATTTTCCCACCAAAAAAAACAGTAAAGTTTCCCAAATTTCCACACAAATTTCCACGACCAAGGTATACTTTTTCCAAAATCCAAGACCACAAAACGGTAGCTACAATCTTTACCTATCTAACGATACCTCATTTTCCGGGATCCGTAACAGTTCCATTCATGTAGTGACGTTTTCCCTCGAGTCGATTTAGTCACAAAAGCCGCTAAATTGGGTGGGTGGGAGTTGGAGGGGTGGTCATTTACTGACCAAAAACTCCACTAGACCCCCCAATAACTATACATTTTCTTGTTTCTGAAGGTTTGATACATATGTGGAAAAAGACAATTTTCCAGAAAATTTTCATTTTCCCACCGAAAAAAAACAGTAAAGTTTCCCAAATTTCCACACACATTTCCACGACCAAAGTATACTTTTTCCAAAATCCAAGACGACAAAACGGTAGCTACAATCTTTACATATCTAACGATACCTCATTTTCCGGGATCCGTAACAGTTCCATTCATGTAGTGACGTTTTCCCTCGAGTCGATTTAGTCACAAAAGCCGCTAAATTGGGTGGGTGGGAGTTGGAGGGGTGGTCATTTACTGACCAAAAACTCCACTAGACCCCCCAATAACTATACATTTTCTTGTTTCTGAAGGTTTGATACATATGTGGAAAAAGACAATTTTCCAGAAAATTTTCATTTTCCCACCGAAAAAAAACAGTAAAGTTTCCCAAATTTCCACACAAATTTCCACGACCAAAGTATAGTTTTTCCAAAATCCAAGACCACAAAACGGTAGCTACAATCTTTACCTATCTAACGATACCTCATTTTCCGGGATCCGTAACAGTTCCATTCATGTAGTGACGTTTTCCCTCGAGTCGATTTAGTCACAAAAGCCGCTAAATTGGGTGGGTGGGAGTTGGAGGGGCGGTCATTTACTGACCAAAAACTCCACTAGACCCCCCAATAACTATACATTTTCTTGATTCTGAAGGTTTGATTCATATGTGGAAAAAGACAATTTTCCAGAAAATTTTCATTTTCCCACTGAAAAAAAACAGTAAAGTTTCCCAAATTTCCACACAAATTTCCACGACCAAAGTATAGTTTTTCCAAAATCCAAGACCACAAAACGGTAGCTACAATCTTTACCTATCTAACGATACCTCATTTTCCGGGATCCGTAACAGTTCCATTCATGTAGTGACGTTTTTCCTCGAGTCGATTTAGTCACAAAAGCCGCTAAATTGGGTGGGTGGGAGTTGGAGAGGCGGTCATTTACTGACCAAAAACTCCACTAGACCCCCCAATAACTATACATTTTCTTGTTTCTGAAGGTTTGATACATATGTGGAAAAAGACAATTTTCCAGAAAATTTTCATTTTCCCACCGAAAAAAAACAGTAAAGTTTCCCAAATTTCCACACAAATTTCCACGACCAAAGTATAGTTTTTCCAAAATCCAAGACCACAAAACGGTAGCTACAATCTTTACCTATCTAACGATACCTCATTTTCCGGGATCCGTAACAGTTCCATTCATGTAGTGACGTTTTCCCTCGAGTCGATTTAGTCACAAAAGCCGCTAAATTGGGTGGGTGGGAGTTGGAGGGGTGGTCATTTACTGACCAAAAACTCCACTAGACCCCCCAATAACTATACATTTTCTTGTTTCTGAAGGTTTGATACATATGTGGAAAACGACAATTTTCCAGAAAATTTTCATTTTCCCACCGAAAAAAAACAGTAAAGTTTCCCAAATTTCCACACAAATTTCCACGACCAAGGTATACTTTTTCCAAAATCCAAGACCACAAAACGGTAGCTACAATCTTTACCTATCTAACGATACCTCATTTTCCGGGATCCGTAACAGTTCCATTCATGTAGTGACGTTTTCCCTCGAGTCGATTTAGTCACAAAAGCCGCTAAATTGGGTGGGTGGGAGTTGGAGGGGCGGTCATTTACTGACCAAAAACTCCACTAGACCCCCCAATAACTATACATTTTCTTGATTCTGAAGGTTTGATACATATGTGGAAAAAGACAATTTTCCAGAAAATTTTCATTTTCCCACCGAAAAAAAACAGTAAAGTTTCCCAAATTTCCACACAAATTTCCACGACCAAAGCATAGTTTTTCCAAAATCCAAGACCACAAAACGGTAGCTACAATCTTTACCTATCTAACGATACCTCATTTTCCGGGATCCGTAACAGTTCCATTCATGTAGTGACGTTTTCCCTCGAGTCGATTTAGTCACAAAAGCCGCTAAATTGGGTGGGTGGGAGTTGGAGGGGTGGTCATTTACTGACCAAAAACTCCACTAGACCCCCCAATAACTATACATTTTCTTGTTTCTGAAGGTTTGATACATATGTGGAAAAAGACAATTTTCCAGAAAATTTTCATTTTCCCACCGAAAAAAAACAGTAAAGTTTCCCAAATTTCCACACAAATTTCCACGACCAAAGTATAGTTTTTCCAAAATCCAAGACCACAAAACGGTAGCTACAATCTTTACCTATCTAACGATACCTCATTTTCCGGGATCCGTAACAGTTCCATTCATGTAGTGACGTTTTCCCTCGAGTCGATTTAGTCACAAAAGCCGCTAAATTGGGTGGGTGGGAGTTGGAGGGGTGGTCATTTACTGACCAAAAACTCCACTAGACCCCCCAATAACTATACATTTTCTTGATTCTGAAGGTTTGATACATATGTGGAAAAAGACAATTTTCCAGAAAATTTTCATTTTCCCACCGAAAAAAAACAGTAAAGTTTCCCAAATTTCCACACAAATTTCCACGACCAAGGTATACTTTTTCCAAAATCCAAGACCACAAAACGGTAGCTACAATCTTTACCTATCTAACGATACCTCATTTTCCGGGATCCGTAACAGTTCCATTCATGTAGTGACGTTTTCCCTCGAGTCGATTTAGTCACAAAAGCCGCTAAATTGGGTGGGTGGGAGTTGGAGGGGTGGTCATTTACTGACCAAAAACTCCACTAGACCCCCCAATAACTATACATTTTCTTGTTTCTGAAGGTTTGATACATATGTGGAAAAAGACAATTTTCCAGAAAATTTTCATTTTCCCACCGAAAAAAAACAGTAAAGTTTCCCAAATTTCCACACACATTTCCACGACCAAAGTATAGTTTTTCCAAAATCCAAGACGACAAAACGGTAGCTACAATCTTTACATATCTAACGATACCTCATTTTCCGGGATCCGTAACAGTTCCATTCATGTAGTGACGTTTTCCCTCGAGTCGATTTAGTCACAAAAGCCGCTAAATTGGGTGGGTGGGAGTTGGAGGGGTGGTCATTTACTGACCAAAAACTCCACTAGACCCCCCAATAACTATACATTTTCTTGTTTCTGAAGGTTTGATACATATGTGGAAAAAGACAATTTTCCAGAAAATTTTCATTTTCCCACCGAAAAAAAACAGTAAAGTTTCCCAAATTTCCACACAAATTTCCACGACCAAAGTATAGTTTTTTCCAAAATCCAAGACCACAAAACGGTAGCTACAATCTTTACCTATCTAACGATACCTCATTTTCCGGGATCCGTAACAGTTTCCATTCATGTAGTGACGTTTTCCCTCGAGTCGATTTAGTCACAAAAGCCGCTAAATTGGGTGGGTGGGAGTTGGAGGGGCGGTCATTTACTGACCAAAAAACTCCACTAGACCCCCCAATAACTATACATTTTCTTGATTCTGAAGGTTTGATACATATGTGGAAAAAGACAATTTTCCAGAAAATTTTCATTTTCCCACTGAAAAAAAACAGTAAAGTTTCCCAAATTTCCACACAAATTTCCACGACCAAAGTATAGTTTTTCCAAAATCCAAGACCACAAAACGGTAGCTACAATCTTTACCTATCTAACGATACCTCATTTTCCGGGATCCGTAACAGTTCCATTCATGTAGTGACGTTTTTCCTCGAGTCGATTTAGTCACAAAAGCCGCTAAATTGGGTGGGTGGGAGTTGGAGGGGCGGTCATTTACTGACCAAAAACTCCACTAGACCCCCCAATAACTATACATTTTCTTGTTTCTGAAGGTTTGATACATATGTGGAAAAAGACAATTTTCCAGAAAATTTTCATTTTCCCACCGAAAAAAAACAGTAAAGTTTCCCAAATTTCCACACAAATTTCCACGACCAAAGTATAGTTTTTCCAAAATCCAAGACCACAAAACGGTAGCTACAATCTTTACCTATCTAACGATACCTCATTTTCCGGGATCCGTAACAGTTCCATTCATGTAGTGACGTTTTCCCTCGAGTCGATTTAGTCACAAAAGCCGCTAAATTGGGTGGGTGGGAGTTGGAGGGGCGGTCATTTACTGACCAAAAACTCCACTAGACCCCCCAATAACTATACATTTTCTTGATTCTGAAGGTTTGATACATATGTGGAAAAAGACAATTTTCCAGAAAATTTTCATTTTCCCACCGAAAAAAAACAGTAAAGTTTCCCAAATTTCCACACAAATTTCCACGACCAAAGTATAGTTTTTTCCAAAATCCAAGACCACAAAACGGTAGCTACAATCTTTACCTATCTAACGATACCTCATTTTCCGGGATCCGTAACAGTTCCATTCATGTAGTGACGTTTTCCCTCGAGTCGATTTAGTCACAAAAGCCGCTAAATTGGGTGGGTGGGAGTTGGAGGGGTGGTCATTTACTGACCAAAAACTCCACTAGACCCCCCAATAACTATACATTTTCTTGTTTCTGAAGGTTTGATACATATGTGGAAAAAGACAATTTTCCAGAAAATTTTCATTTTCCCACCGAAAAAAAACAGTAAAGTTTCCCAAATTTCCACACACATTTCCACGACCAAAGTATAGTTTTTCCAAAATCCAAGACCACAAAACGGTAGCTACAATCTTTACCTATCTAACGATACCTCATTTTCCGGGATCCGTAACAGTTCCATTCATGTAGTGACGTTTTCCCTCGAGTCGATTTAGTCACAAAAGCCGCTAAATTGGGTGGGTGGGAGTTGGAGGGGTGGTCATTTACTGACCAAAAACTCCACTAGACCCCCCAATAACTATACATTTTCTTGATTCTGAAGGTTTGATACATATGTGGAAAAAGACAATTTTCCAGAAAATTTTCATTTTCCCACCGAAAAAAAACAGTAAAGTTTCCCAAATTTCCACACAAATTTCCACGACCAAGGTATACTTTTTCCAAAATCCAAGACCACAAAACGGTAGCTACAATCTTTACCTATCTAACGATACCTCATTTTCCGGGATCCGTAACAGTTCCATTCATGTAGTGACGTTTTCCCTCGAGTCGATTTAGTCACAAAAGCCGCTAAATTGGGTGGGTGGGAGTTGGAGGGGTGGTCATTTACTGACCAAAAACTCCACTAGACCCCCCAATAACTATACATTTTCTTGTTTCTGAAGGTTTGATACATATGTGGAAAAAGACAATTTTCCAGAAAATTTTCATTTTCCCACCGAAAAAAAACAGTAAAGTTTCCCAAATTTCCACACACATTTCCACGACCAAAGTATACTTTTTCCAAAATCCAAGACGACAAAACGGTAGCTACAATCTTTACATATCTAACGATACCTCATTTTCCGGGATCCGTAACAGTTCCATTCATGTAGTGACGTTTTCCCTCGAGTCGATTTAGTCACAAAAGCCGCTAAATTGGGTGGGTGGGAGTTGGAGGGGTGGTCATTTACTGACCAAAAACTCCACTAGACCCCCCAATAACTATACATTTTCTTGTTTCTGAAGGTTTGATACATATGTGGAAAAAGACAATTTTCCAGAAAATTTTCATTTTCCCACCGAAAAAAAACAGTAAAGTTTCCCAAATTTCCACACAAATTTCCACGACCAAAGTATAGTTTTTCCAAAATCCAAGACCACAAAACGGTAGCTACAATCTTTACCTATCTAACGATACCTCATTTTCCGGGATCCGTAACAGTTCCATTCATGTAGTGACGTTTTCCCTCGAGTCGATTTAGTCACAAAAGCCGCTAAATTGGGTGGGTGGGAGTTGGAGGGGCGGTCATTTACTGACCAAAAACTCCACTAGACCCCCCAATAACTATACATTTTCTTGATTCTGAAGGTTTGATACATATGTGGAAAAAGACAATTTTCCAGAAAATTTTCATTTTCCCACTGAAAAAAAACAGTAAAGTTTCCCAAATTTCCACACAAATTTCCACGACCAAAGTATAGTTTTTCCAAAATCCAAGACCACAAAACGGTAGCTACAATCTTTACCTATCTAACGATACCTCATTTTCCGGGATCCGTAACAGTTCCATTCATGTAGTGACGTTTTTCCTCGAGTCGATTTAGTCACAAAAGCCGCTAAATTGGGTGGGTGGGAGTTGGAGGGGCGGTCATTTACTGACCAAAAACTCCACTAGACCCCCCAATAACTATACATTTTCTTGTTTCTGAAGGTTTGATACATATGTGGAAAAAGACAATTTTCCAGAAAATTTTCATTTTCCCACCGAAAAAAAACAGTAAAGTTTCCCAAATTTCCACACAAATTTCCACGACCAAAGTATAGTTTTTCCAAAATCCAAGACCACAAAACGGTAGCTACAATCTTTACCTATCTAACGATACCTCATTTTCCGGGATCCGTAACAGTTCCATTCATGTAGTGACGTTTTCCCTCGAGTCGATTTAGTCACAAAAGCCGCTAAATTGGGTGGGTGGGAGTTGGAGGGGCGGTCATTTACTGACCAAAAACTCCACTAGACCCCCCAATAACTATACATTTTCTTGTTTCTGAAGGTTTGATACATATGTGGAAAACGACAATTTTCCAGAAAATTTTCATTTTCCCACCGAAAAAAAACAGTAAAGTTTCCCAAATTTCCACACAAATTTCCACGACCAAGGTATACTTTTTCCAAAATCCAAGACCACAAAACGGTAGCTACAATCTTTACCTATCTAACGATACCTCATTTTCCGGGATCCGTAACAGTTCCATTCATGTAGTGACGTTTTCCCTCGAGTCGATTTAGTCACAAAAGCCGCTAAATTGGGTGGGTGGGAGTTGGAGGGGCGGTCATTTACTGACCAAAAACTCCACTAGACCCCCCAATAACTATACATTTTCTTGATTCTGAAGGTTTGATACATATGTGGAAAAAGACAATTTTCCAGAAAATTTTCATTTTCCCACCGAAAAAAAACAGTAAAGTTTCCCAAATTTCCACACAAATTTCCACGACCAAAGTATAGTTTTTCCAAAATCCAAGACCACAAAACGGTAGCTACAATCTTTACCTATCTAACGATACCTCATTTTCCGGGATCCGTAACAGTTCCATTCATGTAGTGACGTTTTCCCTCGAGTCGATTTAGTCACAAAAGCCGCTAAATTGGGTGGGTGGGAGTTGGAGGGGTGGTCATTTACTGACCAAAAACTCCACTAGACCCCCCAATAACTATACATTTTCTTGTTTCTGAAGGTTTGATACATATGTGGAAAAAGACAATTTTCCAGAAAATTTTCATTTTCCCACCGAAAAAAAACAGTAAAGTTTCCCAAATTTCCACACACATTTCCACGACCAAAGTATAATTTTTCCAAAATTCAAGACGACAAAACGGTAGCTACAATCTTTACCTATCTAACGATACCTCATTTTCCGGGATCCGTAACAGTTCCATTCATGTAGTGACGTTTTCCCTCGAGTCGATTTAGTCACAAAAGCCGCTAAATTGGGTGGGTGGGAGTTGGAGGGGTGGTCATTTACTGACCAAAAACTCCACTAGACCCCCCAATAACTATACATTTTCTTGTTTCTGAAGGTTTGATACATATGTGGAAAAAGACAATTTTCCAGAAAATTTTCATTTTCCCACCGAAAAAAACAGTAAAGTTTCCCAAATTTCCACACAAATTTCCACGACCAAAGTATAGTTTTTCCAAAATCCAAGACCACAAAACGGTAGCTACAATCTTTACCTATCTAACGATACCTCATTTTCCGGGATCCGTAACAGTTCCATTCATGTAGTGACGTTTTCCCTCGAGTCGATTTAGTCACAAAAGCCGCTAAATTGGGTGGGTGGGAGTTGGAGGGGTGGTCATTTACTGACCAAAAACTCCACTAGACCCCCCAATAATTATACATTTTCTTGTTTCTGAAGGTTTGATACATATGTGGAAAAAGACAATTTTCCAGAAAATTTTCATTTTCCCACCGATAAAAAACAGTAAAGTTTCCCAAATTTCCACACACATTTCCACGACCAAAGTATAGTTTTTCCAAAATTCAAGACCACAAAACGGTAGCTACAATCTTTACCTATCTAACGATACCTCATTTTCCGGGATCCGTAACAGTTCCATTCATGTAGTGACGTTTTCCCTCGAGTCGATTTAGTCACAAAAGCCGCTAAATTGGGTGGGTGGGAGTTGGAGGGGTGGTCATTTACTGACCAAAAACTCCACTAGACCCCCCAATAACTATACATTTTCTTGATTCTGAAGGTTTGATACATATGTGGAAAAAGACAATTTTCCAGAAAATTTTCATTTTCCCACCGAAAAAAAACAGTAAAGTTTCCCAAATTTCCACACAAATTTCCACGACCAAAGTATAGTTTTTCCAAAATCCAAGACCACAAAACGGTAGCTACAATCTTTACCTATCTAACGATACCTCATTTTCCGGGATCCGTAACAGTTCCATTCATGTAGTGACGTTTTCCCTCGAGTCGATTTAGTCACAAAAGCCGCTAAATTGGGTGGGTGGGAGTTGGAGGGGCGGTCATTTACTGACCAAAAACTCCACTAGACCCCCCAATAACTATACATTTTCTTGATTCTGAAGGTTTGATACATATGTGGAAAAAGACAATTTTCCAGAAAATTTTCATTTTCCCACCGAAAAAAAACAGTAAAGTTTCCCAAATTTCCACACAAATTTCCACGACCAAAGTATAGTTTTTCCAAAATCCAAGACCACAAAACGGTAGCTACAATCTTTACCTATCTAATGATACCTCATTTTCCGGGATCCGTAACAGTTCCATTCATGTAGTGACGTTTTCCCTCGAGTCGATTTAGTCACAAAAGCCGCTAAATTGGGTGGGTGGGAGTTGGAGGGGCGGTCATTTACTGACCAAAAACTCCACTAGACCCCCCAATAACTATACATTTTCTTGATTCTGAAGGTTTGATACATATGTGGAAAAAGACAATTTTCCAGAAAATTTTCATTTTCCCACTGAAAAAAAACAGTAAAGTTTCCCAAATTTCCACACAAATTTCCACGACCAAAGTATAGTTTTTCCAAAATCCAAGACCACAAAACGGTAGCTACAATCTTTACCTATCTAACGATACCTCATTTTCCGGGATCCGTAACAGTTCCATTCATGTAGTGACGTTTTCCCTCGAGTCGATTTAGTCACAAAAGCCGCTAAATTGGGTGGGTGGGAGTTGGAGGGGCGGTCATTTACTGACCAAAAACTCCACTAGACCCCCCAATAACTATACATTTTCTTGTTTCTGAAGGTTTGATACATATGTGGAAAAAGACAATTTTCCAGAAAATTTTCATTTTCCCACCGAAAAAAAACAGTAAAGTTTCCCAAATTTCCACACAAATTTCCACGACCAAGGTATACTTTTTCCAAAATCCAAGACCACAAAACGGTAGCTACAATCTTTACCTATCTAACGATACCTCATTTTCCGGGATCCGTAACAGTTCCATTCATGTAGTGACGTTTTCCCTCGAGTCGATTTAGTCACAAAAGCCGCTAAATTGGGTGGGTGGGAGTTGGAGGGGTGGTCATTTACTGACCAAAAACTCCACTAGACCCCCCAATAACTATACATTTTCTTGATTCTGAAGGTTTGATACATATGTGGAAAAAGACAATTTTCCAGAAAATTTTCATTTTCCCACCGAAAAAAAAACAGTAAAGTTTCCCAAATTTCCACGACCAAGGTATACTTTTTCCAAAATCCAAGACCACAAAACGGTAGCTACAATCTTTACCTATCTAACGATACCTCATTTTCCGGGATCCGTAACAGTTCCATTCATGTAGTGACGTTTTCCCTCGAGTCGATTTAGTCACAAAAGCCGCTAAATTGGGTGGGTGGGAGTTGGAGGGGCGGTCATTTACTGACCAAAAACTCCACTAGACCCCCCAATAACTATACATTTTCTTGATTCTGAAGGTTTGATACATATGTGGAAAAAGACAATTTTCCAGAAAATTTTCATTTTCCCACCGAAAAAAAACAGTAAAGTTTCCCAAATTTCCACACAAATTTCCACGACCAAAGTATAGTTTTTCCAAAATCCAAGACCACAAAACGGTAGCTACAATCTTTACCTATCTAACGATACCTCATTTTCCGGGATCCGTAACAGTTCCATTCATGTAGTGACGTTTTCCCTCGAGTCGATTTAGTCACAAAAGCCGCTAAATTGGGTGGGTGGGAGTTGGAGGGGCGGTCATTTACTGACCAAAAACTCCACTAGACCCCCCAATAACTATACATTTTCTTGATTCTGAAGGTTTGATACATATGTGGAAAAAGACAATTTTCCAGAAAATTTTCATTTTCCCACCGAAAAAAAACAGTAAAGTTTCCCAAATTTCCACACACATTTCCACGACCAAAGTATAGTTTTTTCCAAAATCCAAGACCACAAAACGGTAGCTACAATCTTTACCTATCTAACGATACCTCATTTTCCGGGATCCGTAACAGTTCCATTCATGTAGTGACGTTTTCCCTCGAGTCGATTTAGTCACAAAAGCCGCTAAATTGGGTGGGTGGGAGTTGGAGGGGTGGTCATTTACTGACCAAAAACTCCACTAGACCCCCCAATAACTATACATTTTCTTGTTTCTGAAGGTTTGATACATATGTGGAAAAAGACAATTTTCCAGAAAATTTTCATTTTCCCACCGAAAAAAAACAGTAAAGTTTCCCAAATTTCCACACAAATTTCCACGACCAAAGTATAGTTTTTCCAAAATCCAAGACGACAAAACGGTAGCTACAATCTTTACATATCTAACGATACCTCATTTTCCGGGATCCGTAACAGTTCCATTCATGTAGTGACGTTTTCCCTCGAGTCGATTTAGTCACAAAAGCCGCTAAATTGGGTGGGTGGGAGTTGGAGGGGCGGTCATTTACTGACCAAAAACTCCACTAGACCCCCCAATAACTATACATTTTCTTGATTCTGAAGGTTTGATACATATGTGGAAAAAGACAATTTTCCAGAAAATTTTCATTTTCCCACTGAAAAAAAACAGTAAAGTTTCCCAAATTTCCACACAAATTTCCACGACCAAAGTATAGTTTTTCCAAAATCCAAGACCACAAAACGGTAGCTACAATCTTTACCTATCTAACGATACCTCATTTTCCGGGATCCGTAACAGTTCCATTCATGTAGTGACGTTTTTCCTCGAGTCGATTTAGTCACAAAAGCCGCTAAATTGGGTGGGTGGGAGTTGGAGGGGCGGTCATTTACTGACCAAAAACTCCACTAGACCCCCCAATAACTATACATTTTCTTGTTTCTGAAGGTTTGATACATATGTGGAAAAAGACAATTTTCCAGAAAATTTTCATTTTCCCACCGAAAAAAAACAGTAAAGTTTCCCAAATTTCCACACAAATTTCCACGACCAAAGTATAGTTTTTCCAAAATCCAAGACCACAAAACGGTAGCTACAATCTTTACCTATCTAACGATACCTCATTTTCCGGGATCCGTAACAGTTCCATTCATGTAGTGACGTTTTCCCTCGAGTCGATTTAGTCACAAAAGCCGCTAAATTGGGTGGGTGGGAGTTGGAGGGGTGGTCATTTACTGACCAAAAACTCCACTAGACCCCCCAATAACTATACATTTTCTTGTTTCTGAAGGTTTGATACATATGTGGAAAAAGACAATTTTCCAGAAAATTTTCATTTTCCCACCGAAAAAAAACAGTAAAGTTTCCCAAATTTCCACACAAATTTCCACGACCAAGGTATACTTTTTCCAAAATCCAAGACCACAAAACGGTAGCTACAATCTTTACCTATCTAACGATACCTCATTTTCCGGGATCCGTAACAGTTCCATTCATGTAGTGACGTTTTCCCTCGAGTCGATTTAGTCACAAAAGCCGCTAAATTGGGTGGGTGGGAGTTGGAGGGGCGGTCATTTACTGACCAAAAACTCCACTAGACCCCCCAATAACTATACATTTTCTTGATTCTGAAGGTTTGATACATATGTGGAAAAAGACAATTTTCCAGAAAATTTTCATTTTCCCACCGAAAAAAAACAGTAAAGTTTCCCAAATTTCCACACAAATTTCCACGACCAAAGTATAGTTTTTCCAAAATCCAAGACCACAAAACGGTAGCTACAATCTTTACCTATCTAACGATACCTCATTTTCCGGGATCCGTAACAGTTCCATTCATGTAGTGACGTTTTCCCTCGAGTCGATTTAGTCACAAAAGCCGCTAAATTGGGTGGGTGGGAGTTGGAGGGGTGGTCATTTACTGACCAAAAACTCCACTAGACCCCCCAATAACTATACATTTTCTTGTTTCTGAAGGTTTGATACATATGTGGAAAAAGACAATTTTCCAGAAAATTTTCATTTTCCCACCGAAAAAAAACAGTAAAGTTTCCCAAATTTCCACACAAATTTCCACGACCAAAGTATAGTTTTTTCCAAAATCCAAGACCACAAAACGGTAGCTACAATCTTTACCTATCTAACGATACCTCATTTTCCGGGATCCGTAACAGTTCCATTCATGTAGTGACGTTTTCCCTCGAGTCGATTTAGTCACAAAAGCCGCTAAATTGGGTGGGTGGGAGTTGGAGGGGTGGTCATTTACTGACCAAAAACTCCACTAGACCCCCCAATAACTATACATTTTCTTGTTTCTGAAGGTTTGATACATATGTGGAAAAAGACAATTTTCCAGAAAATTTTCATTTTCCCACCGAAAAAAACAGTAAAGTTTCCCAAATTTCCACACAAATTTCCACGACCAAAGTATAGTTTTTCCAAAATCCAAGACCACAAAACGGTAGCTACAATCTTTACCTATCTAACGATACCTCATTTTCCGGGATCCGTAACAGTTCCATTCATGTAGTGACGTTTTCCCTCGAGTCAATTTAGTCACAAAAGCCGCTAAATTGGGTGGGTGGGAGTTGGAGTGGCGGTCATTTACTGACCAAAAACTCCACTAGACCCCCCAATAACTATACATTTTCTTGTTTCTGAAGGTTTGATACATATGTGGAAAAAGACAATTTTCCAGAAAATTTTCATTTTCCCACCGAAAAAAAACAGTAAAGTTTCCCAAATTTCCACACAAATTTCCACGACCAAAGTATAGTTTTTCCAAAATCCAAGACCACAAAACGGTAGCTACAATCTTTACCTATCTAACGATACCTCATTTTCCGGGATCCGTAACAGTTCCATTCATGTAGTGACGTTTTCCCTCGAGTCGATTTAGTCACAAAAGCCGCTAAATTGGGTGGGTGGGAGTTGGAGGGGCGGTCATTTACTGACCAAAAACTCCACTAGACCCCCCAATAACTATACATTTTCTTGTTTCTGAAGGTTTGATACATATGTGGAAAAAGACAATTTTCCATAAAATTTTCATTTTCCCACCGAAAAAAAACAGTAAAGTTTCCCAAATTTCCACACAAATTTCCACGACCAAAGTATAATTTTTCCAAAATCCAAGACCACAAAACGGTAGCTACAATCTTTACCTATCTAATGATACCTCATTTTCCGGGATCCGTAACAGTTCCATTCATGTAGTGACGTTTTCCCTCGAGTCGATTTAGTCACAAAAGCCGCTAAATTGGGTGGGTGGGAGTTGGAGGGGCGGTCATTTACTGACCAAAAACTCCACTAGCCCCCCAATAACTATACATTTTCTTGATTCTGAAGGTTTGATACATATGTGGAAAAAGACAATTTTCCAGAAAATTTTCATTTTCCCACCGAAAAAAAACAGTAAAGTTTCCCAAATTTCCACACAAATTTCCACGACCAAAGTATAGTTTTTCCAAAATCCAAGACCACAAAACGGTAGCTACAATCTTTACCTATCTAACGATACCTCATTTTCCGGGATCCGTAACAGTTCCATTCATGTAGTGACGTTTTCCCTCGAGTCGATTTAGTCACAAAAGCCGCTAAATTGGGTGGGTGGGAGTTGGAGGGGTGGTCATTTACTGGCCAAAAACTCCACTAGACCCCCCAATAACTATACATTTTCTTGTTTCTGAAGGTTTGATACATATGTGGAAAAAGACAATTTTCCATAAAATTTTCATTTTCCCACCGAAAAAAAACAGTAAAGTTTCCCAAATTTCCACACAAATTTCCACGACCAAAGTATAGTTTTTCCAAAATCCAAGACCACAAAACGGTAGCTACAATCTTTACCTATCTAATGATACCTCATTTTCCGGGATCCGTAACAGTTCCATTCATGTAGTGACGTTTTCCCTCGAGTCGATTTAGTCACAAAAGCCGCTAAATTGGGTGGGTGGGAGTTGGAGGGGTGGTCATTTACTGACCAAAAACTCCACTAGACCCCCCAATAACTATACATTTTCTTGATTCTGAAGGTTTGATACATATGTGGAAAAAGACAATTTTCCATAAAAAAGCAGTGGTATCAACGCAGAGTACTAGTAAAGTTTCCCAAATTTCCACACAAATTTCCACGACCAAAGTATAGTTTTTCCAAAATCCAAGACCACAAAACGGTAGCTACAATCTTTACCTATCTAACGATACCTCATTTTCCGGGATCCGTAACAGTTCCATTCATGTAGTGACGTTTTCCCTCGAGTCGATTTAGTCACAAAAGCCGCTAAATTGGGTGGGTGGGAGTTGGAGGGGCGGTCATTTACTGACCAAAAACTCCACTAGACCCCCCAATAACTATACATTTTCTTGTTTCTGAAGGTTTGATACATATGTGGAAAAAGACAATTTTCCAGAAAATTTTCATTTTCCCACCGAAAAAAAACAGTAAAGTTTCCCAAATTTCCACACAAATTTCCACGACCAAAGTATAGTTTTTCCAAAATCCAAGACCACAAAACGGTAGCTACAATCTTTACCTATCTAACGATACCTCATTTTCCGGGATCCGTAACAGTTCCATTCATGTAGTGACGTTTTCCCTCGAGTCGATTTAGTCACAAAAGCCGCTAAATTGGGTGGGTGGGAGTTGGAGGGGCGGTCATTTACTGACCAAAAACTCCACTAGACCCCCAATAACTATACATTTTCTTGTTTCTGAAGGTTTGATACATATGTGGAAAAAGACAATTTTCCAGAAAATTTTCATTTTCCCACCGAAAAAAACAGTAAAGTTTCCCAAATTTCCACACAAATTTCCACGACCAAAGTATAGTTTTTCCAAAATCCAAGACCACAAAACGGTAGCTACAATCTTTACCTATCTAACGATACCTCATTTTCCGGGATCCGTAACAGTTCCATTCATGTAGTGACGTTTTCCCTCGAGTCGATTTAGTCACAAAAGCCGCTAAATTGGGTGGGTGGGAGTTGGAGGGGTGGTCATTTACTGACCAAAAACTCCACTAGACCCCCCAATAACTATACATTTTCTTGTTTCTGAAGGTTTGATACATATGTGGAAAAAGACAATTTTCCAGAAAATTTTCATTTTCCCACCGAAAAAAAACAGTAAAGTTTCCCAAATTTCCACACAAATTTCCACGACCAAAGTATAGTTTTTCCAAAATCCAAGACCACAAAACGGTAGCTACAATCTTTACCTATCTAACGATACCTCATTTTCCGGGATCCGTAACAGTTCCATTCATGTAGTGACGTTTTCCCTCGAGTCGATTTAGTCACAAAAGCCGCTAAATTGGGTGGGTGGGAGTTGGAGGGGTGGTCATTTACTGACCAAAAACTCCACTAGACCCCCCAATAACTATACATTTTCTTGGTTCTGAAGGTTTGATACATATGTGGAAAAAGACAATTTTCCAGAAAATTTTCATTTTCCCACCGAAAAAAAACAGTAAAGTTTCCCAAATTTCCACACAAATTTCCACGACCAAAGTATAGTTTTTCCAAAATTCAAGACCACAAAACGGTAGCTACAATCTTTACCTATCTAAAGATACCTCATTTTCCGGGATCCGTAACAGTTCCATTCATGTAGTGACGTTTTCCCTCGAGTCGATTTAGTCACAAAAGCCGCTAAATTGGTTGGGTGGGAGTTGGAGGGGTGGTCATTTACTGACCAAAAACTCCACTAGACCCCCCAATAACTATACATTTTCTTGTTTCTGAAGGTTTGATACATATGTGGAAAAAGACAATTTTCCAGAAAATTTTCATTTTCCCACCGAAAAAAAACAGTAAAGTTTCCCAAATTTCCACACAAATTTCCACGACCAAAGTATAGTTTTTCCAAAATCCAAGACCACAAAACGGTAGCTACAATCTTTACCTATCTAACGATACCTCATTTTCCGGGATCCGTAACAGTTCCATTCATGTAGTGACGTTTTCCCTCGAGTCGATTTAGTCACAAAAGCCGCTAAATTGGGTGGGTGGGAGTTGGAGGGGCGGTCATTTACTGACCAAAAACTCCACTAGACCCCCCAATAACTATACATTTTCTTGATTCTGAAGGTTTGATACATATGTGAAAAAAGACAATTTTCCAGAAAATTTTCATTTTCCCACCGAAAAAAAACAGTAAAGTTTCCCAAATTTCCACACAAATTTCCACGACCATAGTATTGTTTTTCCAAAATTCAAGACGACAAAACGGTAGCTACAATCTTTACCTATCTAACGATACCTCATTTTCCGGGATTCGTAACAGTTCTATTCATGTAGTGACGTTTTCCCTCGAGTCGATTTAGTCACAAAAGCCGCTAAATTGGGTGGGTGGGAGTTGGAGGGGCGGTCATTTACTGACCAAAAACTCCACTAGACCCCCCAATAACTATACATTTTCTTGATCCTGAAGGTTTGATACATATGTGGAAAAAGACAATTTTCCAGAAAATTTTCATTTTCCCACCGAAAAAAAACAGTAAAGTTTCCCAAATTTCCACACAAATTTCCACGACCAAAGTATAGTTTTTCCAAAATCCAAGACCACAAAACGGTAGCTACAATCTTTACCTATCTAACGATACCTCATTTTCCGGGATCCGTAACAGTTCCATTCATGTAGTGACGTTTTCCCTCGAGTCGATTTAGTCACAAAAGCCGCTAAATTGGGTGGGTGGGAGTTGGAGGGGTGGTCATTTACTGACCAAAAACTCCACTAGACCCCCCAATAACTATACATTTTCTTGGTTCTGAAGGTTTGATACATATGTGGAAAAAGACAATTTTCCAGAAAATTTTCATTTTCCCACCGAAAAAAAACAGTAAAGTTTCCCGAATTTCCACACAAATTTCCACGACCAAAGTATAGTTTTTCCAAAATTCAAGACGACAAAACGGTAGCTACAATCTTTACCTATCTAACGATACCTCATTTTCCGGGATCCGTAACAGTTCCATTCATGTAGTGACGTTTTCCCTCGAGTCGATTTAGTCACAAAAGCCGCTAAATTGGGTGGGTGGGAGTTGGAGGGGCGGTCATTTACTGACCAAAAACTCCACTAGACCCCCCAATAACTATACATTTTCTTGTTTCTGAAGGTTTGATACATATGTGGAAAAAGACAATTTTCCATAAAATTTTCATTTTCCCACCGAAAAAAAACAGTAAAGTTTCCCAAATTTCCACACAAATTTCCACGACCAAAGTATAGTTTTTCCAAAATCCAAGACCGCAAATTGGGTGGGTGGGAGTTGGAGGGGCGGTCATTTACTGACCAAAAACTCCACTAGACCCCCTAATAACTATACATTTTCTTGATTCTGAAGGTTTGATACATATGTGGAAAAAGACAATTTTCCAGAAAATTTTCATTTTCCCACCGAAAAAAAACAGTAAAGTTTCCCAAATTTCCACACAAATTTCCACGACCAAAGTATAGTTTTTCCAAAATCCAAGACCACAAAACGGTAGCTACAATCTTTACCTATCTAACGATACCTCATTTTCCGGGATCCGTAACAGTTCCATTCATGTAGTGACGTTTTCCCTCGAGTCGATTTAGTCACAAAAGCCGCTAAATTGGGTGGGTGGGAGTTGGAGGGGCGGTCATTTACTGACCAAAAACTCCACTAGACCCCCCAATAACTATACATTTTCTTGTTTCTGAAGGTTTGATACATATGTGGAAAAAGACAATTTTCCAGAAAATTTTCATTTTCCCACCGAAAAAAAACAGTAAAGTTTCCCAAATTTCCACACAAATTTCCACGACCAAAGTATAGTTTTTCCAAAATCCAAGACCACAAAACGGTAGCTACAATCTTTACCTATCTAACGATACCTCATTTTCCGGGATCCGTAACAGTTCCATTCATGTAGTGACGTTTTCCCTCGAGTCGATTTAGTCACAAAAGCCGCTAAATTGGGTGGGTGGGAGTTGGAGGGGTGGTCATTTACTGACCAAAAACTCCACTAGACCCCCCAATAACTATACATTTTCTTGATCCTGAAGGTTTGATACATATGTGGAAAAAGACAATTTTCCAGAAAATTTTCATTTTCCCACCGAAAAAAAACAGTAAAGTTTCCCAAATTTCCACACAAATTTCCACGACCAAAGTATAGTTTTTCCAAAATTCAAGACGACAAAACGGTAGCTACAATCTTTACCTATCTAACGATACCTCATTTTCCGGGATCCGTAACAGTTCCATTCATGTAGTGACGTTTTCCCTCGAGTCGATTTAGTCACAAAAGCCGCTAAATTGGGTGGGTGGGAGTTGGAGGGGTGGTCATTTACTGACCAAAAAACTCCACTAGACCCCCCAATAACTATACATTTTCTTGTTTCTGAAGGTTTGATACATATGTGGAAAAAGACAATTTTCCAGAAAATTTTCATTTTCCCACCGAAAAAAAACAGTAAAGTTTCCCAAATTTCCACACAAATTTCCACGACCAAAGTATAGTTTTTCCAAAATCCAAGACCACAAAACGGTAGCTACAATCTTTACCTATCTAACGATACCTCATTTTCCGGGATTCGTAACAGTTCCATTCATGTAGTGACGTTTTCCCTCGAGTCGATTTAGTCACAAAAGCCGCTAAATTGGGTGGGTTGGAGTTGGAGGGGCGGTCATTTACTGACCAAAAAACTCCACTAGACCCCCCAATAACTATACATTTTCTTGATTCTGAAGGTTTGATTCATATGTGGAAAAAGATAATTTTCCATAAAATTTTCATTTTCCCACCGAAAAAAAACAGTAAAGTTTCCCAAATTTCCACACAAATTTCCACGACCAAAGTATAGTTTTTCCAAAATCCAAGACCACAAAACGGTAGCTACAATCTTTACCTATCTAACGATACCTCATTTTCCGGGATCCGTAACAGTTCCATTCATGTAGTGACGTTTTCCCTCGAGTCGATTTAGTCACAAAAGCCGCTAAATTGGGTGGGTGGGAGTTGGAGGGGCGGTCATTTACTGACCAAAAACTCCACTAGACCCCCCAATAACTATACATTTTCTTGTTTCTGAAGGTTTGATACATATGTGGAAAAAGACAATTTTCCAGAAAATTTTCATTTTCCCACCGAAAAAAAACAGTAAAGTTTCCCAAATTTCCACACAAATTTCCACGACCAAAGTATAGTTTTTCCAAAATCCAAGACCACAAAACGGTAGCTACAATCTTTACCTATCTAACGATACCTCATTTTCCGGGATCCGTAACAGTTCCATTCATGTAGTGACGTTTTCCCTCGAGTCGATTTAGTCACAAAAGCCGCTAAATTGGGTGGGTGGGAGTTGGAGGGGCGGTCATTTACTGACCAAAAACTCCACTAGACCCCCCAATAACTATACATTTTCTTGATTCTGAAGGTTTGATACATATGTGGAAAAAGACAATTTTCCAGAAAATTTTCATTTTCCCACCGAAAAAAACAGTAAAGTTTCCCAAATTTCCACACAAATTTCCACGACCATAGTATTGTTTTTCCAAAATTCAAGACGACAAAACGGTAGCTACAATCTTTACCTATCTAACGATACCTCATTTTCCGGGATTCGTAACAGTTCTATTCATGTAGTGACGTTTTCCCTCGAGTCGATTTAGTCACAAAAGCCGCTAAATTGGGTGGGTGGGAGTTGGAGGGGCGGTCATTTACTGACCAAAAACTCCACTAGACCCCCCAATAACTATACATTTTCTTGATCCTGAAGGTTTGATACATATGTGGAAAAAGACAATTTTCCAGAAAATTTTCATTTTCCCACCGAAAAAAAACAGTAAAGTTTCCCAAATTTCCACACAAATTTCCACGACCAAAGTATAGTTTTTCCAAAATCCAAGACCACAAAACGGTAGCTACAATCTTTACCTATCTAACGATACCTCATTTTCCGGGATCCGTAACAGTTCCATTCATGTAGTGACGTTTTCCCTCGAGTCGATTTAGTCACAAAAGCCGCTAAATTGGGTGGGTGGGAGTTGGAGGGGTGGTCATTTACTGACCAAAAACTCCACTAGACCCCCCAATAACTATACATTTTTCTTGGTTCTGAAGGTTTGATACATATGTGGAAAAAGACAATTTTCCAGAAAATTTTCATTTTCCCACCGAAAAAAAAACAGTAAAGTTTCCCAAATTTCCACACACATTTCCACGACCAAAGTATAGTTTTTCCAAAATTCAAGACGACAAAACGGTAGCTACAATCTTTACCTATCTAACGATACCTCATTTTCCGGGATCCGTAACAGTTCCATTCATGTAGTGACGTTTTCCCTCGAGTCGATTTAGTCACAAAAGCCGCTAAATTGGGTGGGTGGGAGTTGGAGGGGTGGTCATTTACTGACCAAAAACTCCACTAGACCCCCCAATAACTATACATTTTCTTGGTTCTGAAGGTTTGATACATATGTGGAAAAAGACAATTTTCCAGAAAATTTTCATTTTCCCACCGAAAAAAAACAGTAAAGTTTCCCAAATTTCCACACAAATTTCCACGACCAAAGTATAGTTTTTCCAAAATTCAAGACCACAAAACGGTAGCTACAATCTTTACCTATCTAACGATACCTCATTTTCCGGGATCCGTAACAGTTCCATTCATGTAGTGACGTTTTCCCTCGAGTCGATTTAGTCACAAAAGCCGCTAAATTGGGTGGGTGGGAGTTGGAGGGGCGGTCATTTACTGACCAAAAACTCCACTAGACCCCCCAATAACTATACATTTTCTTGATTCTGAAGGTTTGATACATATGTGAAAAAAGACAATTTTCCAGAAAATTTTCATTTTCCCACCGAAAAAAAACAGTAAAGTTTCCCAAATTTCCACACAAATTTCCACGACCATAGTATTGTTTTTCCAAAATTCAAGACGACAAAACGGTAGCTACAATCTTTACCTATCTAACGATACCTCATTTTCCGGGATTCGTAACAGTTCTATTCATGTAGTGACGTTTTCCCTCGAGTCGATTTAGTCACAAAAGCCGCTAAATTGGGTGGGTGGGAGTTGGAGGGGCGGTCATTTACTGACCAAAAACTCCACTAGACCCCCCAATAACTATACATTTTCTTGATCCTGAAGGTTTGATACATATGTGGAAAAAGACAATTTTCCAGAAAATTTTCATTTTCCCACCGAAAAAAAACAGTAAAGTTTCCCAAATTTCCACACAAATTTCCACGACCAAAGTATAGTTTTTCCAAAATCCAAGACCACAAAACGGTAGCTACAATCTTTACCTATCTAACGATACCTCATTTTCCGGGATCCGTAACAGTTCCATTCATGTAGTGACGTTTTCCCTCGAGTCGATTTAGTCACAAAAGCCGCTAAATTGGGTGGGTGGGAGTTGGAGGGGTGGTCATTTACTGACCAAAAACTCCACTAGACCCCCCAATAACTATACATTTTCTTGGTTCTGAAGGTTTGATACATATGTGGAAAAAGACAATTTTCCAGAAAATTTTCATTTTCCCACCGAAAAAAAACAGTAAAGTTTCCCGAATTTCCACACAAATTTCCACGACCAAAGTATAGTTTTTCCAAAATTCAAGACGACAAAACGGTAGCTACAATCTTTACCTATCTAACGATACCTCATTTTCCGGGATCCGTAACAGTTCCATTCATGTAGTGACGTTTTCCCTCGAGTCGATTTAGTCACAAAAGCCGCTAAATTGGGTGGGTGGGAGTTGGAGGGGCGGTCATTTACTGACCAAAAACTCCACTAGACCCCCCAATAACTATACATTTTCTTGTTTCTGAAGGTTTGATACATATGTGGAAAAAGACAATTTTCCATAAAATTTTCATTTTCCCACCGAAAAAAAACAGTAAAGTTTCCCAAATTTCCACACAAATTTCCACGACCAAAGTATAGTTTTTCCAAAATCCAAGACCGCAAATTGGGTGGGTGGGAGTTGGAGGGGCGGTCATTTACTGACCAAAAACTCCACTAGACCCCCTAATAACTATACATTTTCTTGATTCTGAAGGTTTGATACATATGTGGAAAAAGACAATTTTCCAGAAAATTTTCATTTTCCCACCGAAAAAAAACAGTAAAGTTTCCCAAATTTCCACACAAATTTCCACGACCAAAGTATAGTTTTTCCAAAATCCAAGACCACAAAACGGTAGCTACAATCTTTACCTATCTAACGATACCTCATTTTCCGGGATCCGTAACAGTTCCATTCATGTAGTGACGTTTTCCCTCGAGTCGATTTAGTCACAAAAGCCGCTAAATTGGGTGGGTGGGAGTTGGAGGGGCGGTCATTTACTGACCAAAAACTCCACTAGACCCCCCAATAACTATACATTTTCTTGTTTCTGAAGGTTTGATACATATGTGGAAAAAGACAATTTTCCAGAAAATTTTCATTTTCCCACCGAAAAAAAACAGTAAAGTTTCCCAAATTTCCACACAAATTTCCACGACCAAAGTATAGTTTTTCCAAAATCCAAGACCACAAAACGGTAGCTACAATCTTTACCTATCTAACGATACCTCATTTTCCGGGATCCGTAACAGTTCCATTCATGTAGTGACGTTTTCCCTCGAGTCGATTTAGTCACAAAAGCCGCTAAATTGGGTGGGTGGGAGTTGGAGGGGTGGTCATTTACTGACCAAAAACTCCACTAGACCCCCCAATAACTATACATTTTCTTGATCCTGAAGGTTTGATACATATGTGGAAAAAGACAATTTTCCAGAAAATTTTCATTTTCCCACCGAAAAAAAACAGTAAAGTTTCCCAAATTTCCACACAAATTTCCACGACCAAAGTATAGTTTTTCCAAAATTCAAGACGACAAAACGGTAGCTACAATCTTTACCTATCTAACGATACCTCATTTTCCGGGATCCGTAACAGTTCCATTCATGTAGTGACGTTTTCCCTCGAGTCGATTTAGTCACAAAAGCCGCTAAATTGGGTGGGTGGGAGTTGGAGGGGTGGTCATTTACTGACCAAAAACTCCACTAGACCCCCCAATAACTATACATTTTCTTGTTTCTGAAGGTTTGATACATATGTGGAAAAAGACAATTTTCCAGAAAATTTTCATTTTCCCACCGAAAAAAAACAGTAAAAAGCAGTGGTATCAACGCAGAGTACTCCACGACCAAAGTATAGTTTTTCCAAAATCCAAGACCACAAAACGGTAGCTACAATCTTACCTATCTAACGATACCTCATTTTCCGGGATTCGTAACAGTTCCATTCATGTAGTGACGTTTTCCCTCGAGTCGATTTAGTCACAAAAGCCGCTAAATTGGGTGGGTTGGAGTTGGAGGGGCGGTCATTTACTGACCAAAAACTCCACTAGACCCCCCAATAACTATACATTTTCTTGATTCTGAAGGTTTGATTCATATGTGGAAAAAGATAATTTTCCATAAAATTTTCATTTTCCCACCGAAAAAAAACAGTAAAGTTTCCCAAATTTCCACACAAATTTCCACGACCAAAGTATAGTTTTTCCAAAATCCAAGACCACAAAACGGTAGCTACAATCTTTACCTATCTAACGATACCTCATTTTCCGGGATCCGTAACAGTTCCATTCATGTAGTGACGTTTTCCCTCGAGTCGATTTAGTCACAAAAGCCGCTAAATTGGGTGGGTGGGAGTTGGAGGGGCGGTCATTTACTGACCAAAAACTCCACTAGACCCCCCAATAACTATACATTTTCTTGATTCTGAAGGTTTGATACATATGTGAAAAAAGACAATTTTCCAGAAAATTTTCATTTTCCCACCGAAAAAAAACAGTAAAGTTTCCCAAATTTCCACACAAATTTCCACGACCATAGTATTGTTTTTCCAAAATTCAAGACGACAAAACGGTAGCTACAATCTTTACCTATCTAACGATACCTCATTTTCCGGGATTCGTAACAGTTCTATTCATGTAGTGACGTTTTCCCTCGAGTCGATTTAGTCACAAAAGCCGCTAAATTGGGTGGGTGGGAGTTGGAGGGGCGGTCATTTACTGACCAAAAACTCCACTAGACCCCCCAATAACTATACATTTTCTTGATCCTGAAGGTTTGATACATATGTGGAAAAAGACAATTTTCCAGAAAATTTTCATTTTCCCACCGAAAAAAAACAGTAAAGTTTCCCAAATTTCCACACAAATTTCCACGACCAAAGTATAGTTTTTCCAAAATCCAAGACCACAAAACGGTAGCTACAATCTTTACCTATCTAACGATACCTCATTTTCCGGGATCCGTAACAGTTCCATTCATGTAGTGACGTTTTCCCTCGAGTCGATTTAGTCACAAAAGCCGCTAAATTGGGTGGGTGGGAGTTGGAGGGGTGGTCATTTACTGACCAAAAACTCCACTAGACCCCCCAATAACTATACATTTTCTTGGTTCTGAAGGTTTGATACATATGTGGAAAAAGACAATTTTCCAGAAAATTTTCATTTTCCCACCGAAAAAAAACAGTAAAGTTTCCCGAATTTCCACACAAATTTCCACGACCAAAGTATAGTTTTTCCAAAATTCAAGACGACAAAACGGTAGCTACAATCTTTACCTATCTAACGATACCTCATTTTCCGGGATCCGTAACAGTTCCATTCATGTAGTGACGTTTTCCCTCGAGTCGATTTAGTCACAAAAGCCGCTAAATTGGGTGGGTGGGAGTTGGAGGGGCGGTCATTTACTGACCAAAAACTCCACTAGACCCCCCAATAACTATACATTTTCTTGTTTCTGAAGGTTTGATACATATGTGGAAAAAGACAATTTTCCATAAAATTTTCATTTTCCCACCGAAAAAAAACAGTAAAGTTTCCCAAATTTCCACACAAATTTCCACGACCAAAGTATAGTTTTTCCAAAATCCAAGACCGCAAATTGGGTGGGTGGGAGTTGGAGGGGCGGTCATTTACTGACCAAAAACTCCACTAGACCCCCTAATAACTATACATTTTCTTGATTCTGAAGGTTTGATACATATGTGGAAAAAGACAATTTTCCAGAAAATTTTCATTTTCCCACCGAAAAAAAACAGTAAAGTTTCCCAAATTTCCACACAAATTTCCACGACCAAAGTATAGTTTTTCCAAAATCCAAGACCACAAAACGGTAGCTACAATCTTTACCTATCTAACGATACCTCATTTTCCGGGATCCGTAACAGTTCCATTCATGTAGTGACGTTTTCCCTCGAGTCGATTTAGTCACAAAAGCCGCTAAATTGGGTGGGTGGGAGTTGGAGGGGCGGTCATTTACTGACCAAAAACTCCACTAGACCCCCCAATAACTATACATTTTCTTGTTTCTGAAGGTTTGATACATATGTGGAAAAAGACAATTTTCCAGAAAATTTTCATTTTCCCACCGAAAAAAAACAGTAAAGTTTCCCAAATTTCCACACAAATTTCCACGACCAAAGTATAGTTTTTCCAAAATCCAAGACCACAAAACGGTAGCTACAATCTTTACCTATCTAACGATACCTCATTTTCCGGGATCCGTAACAGTTCCATTCATGTAGTGACGTTTTCCCTCGAGTCGATTTAGTCACAAAAGCCGCTAAATTGGGTGGGTGGGAGTTGGAGGGGTGGTCATTTACTGACCAAAAACTCCACTAGACCCCCCAATAACTATACATTTTCTTGATCCTGAAGGTTTGATACATATGTGGAAAAAGACAATTTTCCAGAAAATTTTCATTTTCCCACCGAAAAAAAACAGTAAAGTTTCCCAAATTTCCACACAAATTTCCACGACCAAAGTATAGTTTTTCCAAAATTCAAGACGACAAAACGGTAGCTACAATCTTTACCTATCTAACGATACCTCATTTTCCGGGATCCGTAACAGTTCCATTCATGTAGTGACGTTTTCCCTCGAGTCGATTTAGTCACAAAAGCCGCTAAATTGGGTGGGTGGGAGTTGGAGGGGTGGTCATTTACTGACCAAAAACTCCACTAGACCCCCCAATAACTATACATTTTCTTGTTTCTGAAGGTTTGATACATATGTGGAAAAAGACAATTTTCCAGAAAATTTTCATTTTCCCACCGAAAAAAAACAGTAAAGTTTCCCAAATTTCCACACAAATTTCCACGACCAAAGTATAGTTTTTCCAAAATCCAAGACCACAAAACGGTAGCTACAATCTTTACCTATCTAACGATACCTCATTTTCCGGGATTCGTAACAGTTCCATTCATGTAGTGACGTTTTCCCTCGAGTCGATTTAGTCACAAAAGCCGCTAAATTGGGTGGGTTGGAGTTGGAGGGGCGGTCATTTACTGACCAAAAACTCCACTAGACCCCCCAATAACTATACATTTTCTTGATTCTGAAGGTTTGATTCATATGTGGAAAAAGATAATTTTCCATAAAATTTTCATTTTCCCACCGAAAAAAAACAGTAAAGTTTCCCAAATTTCCACACAAATTTCCACGACCAAAGTATAGTTTTTCCAAAATCCAAGACCACAAAACGGTAGCTACAATCTTTACCTATCTAACGATACCTCATTTTCCGGGATCCGTAACAGTTCCATTCATGTAGTGACGTTTTCCCTCGAGTCGATTTAGTCACAAAAGCCGCTAAATTGGGTGGGTGGGAGTTGGAGGGGCGGTCATTTACTGACCAAAAACTCCACTAGACCCCCCAATAACTATACATTTTCTTGTTTCTGAAGGTTTGATACATATGTGGAAAAAGACAATTTTCCAGAAAATTTTCATTTTCCCACCGAAAAAAAACAGTAAAGTTTCCCAAATTTCCACACAAATTTCCACGACCAAAGTATAGTTTTTCCAAAATCCAAGACCACAAAACGGTAGCTACAATCTTTACCTATCTAACGATACCTCATTTTCCGGGATCCGTAACAGTTCCATTCATGTAGTGACGTTTTCCCTCGAGTCGATTTAGTCACAAAAGCCGCTAAATTGGGTGGGTGGGAGTTGGAGGGGCGGTCATTTACTGACCAAAAACTCCACTAGACCCCCCAATAACTATACATTTTCTTGATTCTGAAGGTTTGATACATATGTGGAAAAAGACAATTTTCCAGAAAATTTTCATTTTCCCACCGAAAAAAAACAGTAAAGTTTCCCAAATTTCCACACAAATTTCCACGACCATAGTATTGTTTTTCCAAAATTCAAGACGACAAAACGGTAGCTACAATCTTTACCTATCTAACGATACCTCATTTTCCGGGATTCGTAACAGTTCTATTCATGTAGTGACGTTTTCCCTCGAGTCGATTTAGTCACAAAAGCCGCTAAATTGGGTGGGTGGGAGTTGGAGGGGCGGTCATTTACTGACCAAAAACTCCACTAGACCCCCCAATAACTATACATTTTCTTGATCCTGAAGGTTTGATACATATGTGGAAAAAGACAATTTTCCAGAAAATTTTCATTTTCCCACCGAAAAAAAACAGTAAAGTTTCCCAAATTTCCACACAAATTTCCACGACCAAAGTATAGTTTTTCCAAAATCCAAGACCACAAAACGGTAGCTACAATCTTTACCTATCTAACGATACCTCATTTTCCGGGATCCGTAACAGTTCCATTCATGTAGTGACGTTTTCCCTCGAGTCGATTTAGTCACAAAAGCCGCTAAATTGGGTGGGTGGGAGTTGGAGGGGTGGTCATTTACTGACCAAAAACTCCACTAGACCCCCCAATAACTATACATTTTCTTGGTTCTGAAGGTTTGATACATATGTGGAAAAAGACAATTTTCCAGAAAATTTTCATTTTCCCACCGAAAAAAAAACAGTAAAGTTTCCCAAATTTCCACACACATTTCCACGACCAAAGTATAGTTTTTCCAAAATTCAAGACGACAAAACGGTAGCTACAATCTTTACCTATCTAACGATACCTCATTTTCCGGGATCCGTAACAGTTCCATTCATGTAGTGACGTTTTCCCTCGAGTCGATTTAGTCACAAAAGCCGCTAAATTGGGTGGGTGGGAGTTGGAGGGGTGGTCATTTACTGACCAAAAACTCCACTAGACCCCCCAATAACTATACATTTTCTTGGTTCTGAAGGTTTGATACATATGTGGAAAAAGACAATTTTCCAGAAAATTTTCATTTTCCCACCGAAAAAAAACAGTAAAGTTTCCCAAATTTCCACACAAATTTCCACGACCAAAGTATAGTTTTTCCAAAATTCAAGACCACAAAACGGTAGCTACAATCTTTACCTATCTAACGATACCTCATTTTCCGGGATCCGTAACAGTTCCATTCATGTAGTGACGTTTTCCCTCGAGTCGATTTAGTCACAAAAGCCGCTAAATTGGGTGGGTGGGAGTTGGAGGGGCGGTCATTTACTGACCAAAAACTCCACTAGACCCCCCAATAACTATACATTTTCTTGATTCTGAAGGTTTGATACATATGTGAAAAAAGACAATTTTCCAGAAAATTTTCATTTTCCCACCGAAAAAAAACAGTAAAGTTTCCCAAATTTCCACACAAATTTCCACGACCATAGTATTGTTTTTCCAAAATTCAAGACGACAAAACGGTAGCTACAATCTTTACCTATCTAACGATACCTCATTTTCCGGGATTCGTAACAGTTCTATTCATGTAGTGACGTTTTCCCTCGAGTCGATTTAGTCACAAAAGCCGCTAAATTGGGTGGGTGGGAGTTGGAGGGGCGGTCATTTACTGACCAAAAACTCCACTAGACCCCCCAATAACTATACATTTTCTTGATCCTGAAGGTTTGATACATATGTGGAAAAAGACAATTTTCCAGAAAATTTTCATTTTCCCACCGAAAAAAAACAGTAAAGTTTCCCAAATTTCCACACAAATTTCCACGACCAAAGTATAGTTTTTCCAAAATCCAAGACCACAAAACGGTAGCTACAATCTTTACCTATCTAACGATACCTCATTTTCCGGGATCCGTAACAGTTCCATTCATGTAGTGACGTTTTCCCTCGAGTCGATTTAGTCACAAAAGCCGCTAAATTGGGTGGGTGGGAGTTGGAGGGGTGGTCATTTACTGACCAAAAACTCCACTAGACCCCCCAATAACTATACATTTTCTTGGTTCTGAAGGTTTGATACATATGTGGAAAAAGACAATTTTCCAGAAAATTTTCATTTTCCCACCGAAAAAAAACAGTAAAGTTTCCCGAATTTCCACACAAATTTCCACGACCAAAGTATAGTTTTTCCAAAATTCAAGACGACAAAACGGTAGCTACAATCTTTACCTATCTAACGATACCTCATTTTCCGGGATCCGTAACAGTTCCATTCATGTAGTGACGTTTTCCCTCGAGTCGATTTAGTCACAAAAGCCGCTAAATTGGGTGGGTGGGAGTTGGAGGGGCGGTCATTTACTGACCAAAAACTCCACTAGACCCCCCAATAACTATACATTTTCTTGTTTCTGAAGGTTTGATACATATGTGGAAAAAGACAATTTTCCATAAAATTTTCATTTTCCCACCGAAAAAAAACAGTAAAGTTTCCCAAATTTCCACACAAATTTCCACGACCAAAGTATAGTTTTTCCAAAATCCAAGACCGCAAATTGGGTGGGTGGGAGTTGGAGGGGCGGTCATTTACTGACCAAAAACTCCACTAGACCCCCTAATAACTATACATTTTCTTGATTCTGAAGGTTTGATACATATGTGGAAAAAGACAATTTTCCAGAAAATTTTCATTTTCCCACCGAAAAAAAACAGTAAAGTTTCCCAAATTTCCACACAAATTTCCACGACCAAAGTATAGTTTTTCCAAAATCCAAGACCACAAAACGGTAGCTACAATCTTTACCTATCTAACGATACCTCATTTTCCGGGATCCGTAACAGTTCCATTCATGTAGTGACGTTTTCCCTCGAGTCGATTTAGTCACAAAAGCCGCTAAATTGGGTGGGTGGGAGTTGGAGGGGCGGTCATTTACTGACCAAAAACTCCACTAGACCCCCCAATAACTATACATTTTCTTGTTTCTGAAGGTTTGATACATATGTGGAAAAAGACAATTTTCCAGAAAATTTTCATTTTCCCACCGAAAAAAAACAGTAAAGTTTCCCAAATTTCCACACAAATTTCCACGACCAAAGTATAGTTTTTCCAAAATCCAAGACCACAAAACGGTAGCTACAATCTTTACCTATCTAACGATACCTCATTTTCCGGGATCCGTAACAGTTCCATTCATGTAGTGACGTTTTCCCTCGAGTCGATTTAGTCACAAAAGCCGCTAAATTGGGTGGGTGGGAGTTGGAGGGGTGGTCATTTACTGACCAAAAACTCCACTAGACCCCCCAATAACTATACATTTTCTTGATCCTGAAGGTTTGATACATATGTGGAAAAAGACAATTTTCCAGAAAATTTTCATTTTCCCACCGAAAAAAAACAGTAAAGTTTCCCAAATTTCCACACAAATTTCCACGACCAAAGTATAGTTTTTCCAAAATTCAAGACGACAAAACGGTAGCTACAATCTTTACCTATCTAACGATACCTCATTTTCCGGGATCCGTAACAGTTCCATTCATGTAGTGACGTTTTCCCTCGAGTCGATTTAGTCACAAAAGCCGCTAAATTGGGTGGGTGGGAGTTGGAGGGGTGGTCATTTACTGACCAAAAACTCCACTAGACCCCCCAATAACTATACATTTTCTTGTTTCTGAAGGTTTGATACATATGTGGAAAAAGACAATTTTCCAGAAAATTTTCATTTTCCCACCGAAAAAAAACAGTAAAGTTTCCCAAATTTCCACACAAATTTCCACGACCAAAGTATAGTTTTTCCAAAATCCAAGACCACAAAACGGTAGCTACAATCTTTACCTATCTAACGATACCTCATTTTCCGGGATTCGTAACAGTTCCATTCATGTAGTGACGTTTTCCCTCGAGTCGATTTAGTCACAAAAGCCGCTAAATTGGGTGGGTTGGAGTTGGAGGGGCGGTCATTTACTGACCAAAAACTCCACTAGACCCCCCAATAACTATACATTTTCTTGATTCTGAAGGTTTGATTCATATGTGGAAAAAGATAATTTTCCATAAAATTTTCATTTTCCCACCGAAAAAAAACAGTAAAGTTTCCCAAATTTCCACACAAATTTCCACGACCAAAGTATAGTTTTTCCAAAATCCAAGACCACAAAACGGTAGCTACAATCTTTACCTATCTAACGATACCTCATTTTCCGGGATCCGTAACAGTTCCATTCATGTAGTGACGTTTTCCCTCGAGTCGATTTAGTCACAAAAGCCGCTAAATTGGGTGGGTGGGAGTTGGAGGGGCGGTCATTTACTGACCAAAAACTCCACTAGACCCCCCAATAACTATACATTTTCTTGTTTCTGAAGGTTTGATACATATGTGGAAAAAGACAATTTTCCAGAAAATTTTCATTTTCCCACCGAAAAAAAACAGTAAAGTTTCCCAAATTTCCACACAAATTTCCACGACCAAAGTATAGTTTTTCCAAAATCCAAGACCACAAAACGGTAGCTACAATCTTTACCTATCTAACGATACCTCATTTTCCGGGATCCGTAACAGTTCCATTCATGTAGTGACGTTTTCCCTCGAGTCGATTTAGTCACAAAAGCCGCTAAATTGGGTGGGTGGGAGTTGGAGGGGCGGTCATTTACTGACCAAAAACTCCACTAGACCCCCCAATAACTATACATTTTCTTGATTCTGAAGGTTTGATACATATGTGGAAAAAGACAATTTTCCAGAAAATTTTCATTTTCCCACCGAAAAAAACAGTAAAGTTTCCCAAATTTCCACACAAATTTCCACGACCATAGTATTGTTTTTCCAAAATTCAAGACGACAAAACGGTAGCTACAATCTTTACCTATCTAACGATACCTCATTTTCCGGGATTCGTAACAGTTCTATTCATGTAGTGACGTTTTCCCTCGAGTCGATTTAGTCACAAAAGCCGCTAAATTGGGTGGGTGGGAGTTGGAGGGGCGGTCATTTACTGACCAAAAACTCCACTAGACCCCCCAATAACTATACATTTTCTTGATCCTGAAGGTTTGATACATATGTGGAAAAAGACAATTTTCCAGAAAATTTTCATTTTCCCACCGAAAAAAAACAGTAAAGTTTCCCAAATTTCCACACAAATTTCCACGACCAAAGTATAGTTTTTCCAAAATCCAAGACCACAAAACGGTAGCTACAATCTTTACCTATCTAACGATACCTCATTTTCCGGGATCCGTAACAGTTCCATTCATGTAGTGACGTTTTCCCTCGAGTCGATTTAGTCACAAAAGCCGCTAAATTGGGTGGGTGGGAGTTGGAGGGGTGGTCATTTACTGACCAAAAACTCCACTAGACCCCCCAATAACTATACATTTTCTTGGTTCTGAAGGTTTGATACATATGTGGAAAAAGACAATTTTCCAGAAAATTTTCATTTTCCCACCGAAAAAAAAACAGTAAAGTTTCCCAAATTTCCACACACATTTCCACGACCAAAGTATAGTTTTTCCAAAATTCAAGACGACAAAACGGTAGCTACAATCTTTACCTATCTAACGATACCTCATTTTCCGGGATCCGTAACAGTTCCATTCATGTAGTGACGTTTTCCCTCGAGTCGATTTAGTCACAAAAGCCGCTAAATTGGGTGGGTGGGAGTTGGAGGGGTGGTCATTTACTGACCAAAAACTCCACTAGACCCCCCAATAACTATACATTTTCTTGGTTCTGAAGGTTTGATACATATGTGGAAAAAGACAATTTTCCAGAAAATTTTCATTTTCCCACCGAAAAAAAACAGTAAAGTTTCCCAAATTTCCACACAAATTTCCACGACCAAAGTATAGTTTTTCCAAAATTCAAGACCACAAAACGGTAGCTACAATCTTTACCTATCTAACGATACCTCATTTTCCGGGATCCGTAACAGTTCCATTCATGTAGTGACGTTTTCCCTCGAGTCGATTTAGTCACAAAAGCCGCTAAATTGGGTGGGTGGGAGTTGGAGGGGCGGTCATTTACTGACCAAAAACTCCACTAGACCCCCCAATAACTATACATTTTCTTGATTCTGAAGGTTTGATACATATGTGGAAAAAGACAATTTTCCAGAAAATTTTCATTTTCCCACCGAAAAAAACAGTAAAGTTTCCCAAATTTCCACACAAATTTCCACGACCATAGTATTGTTTTTCCAAAATTCAAGACGACAAAACGGTAGCTACAATCTTTACCTATCTAACGATACCTCATTTTCCGGGATTCGTAACAGTTCTATTCATGTAGTGACGTTTTCCCTCGAGTCGATTTAGTCACAAAAGCCGCTAAATTGGGTGGGTGGGAGTTGGAGGGGCGGTCATTTACTGACCAAAAACTCCACTAGACCCCCCAATAACTATACATTTTCTTGATCCTGAAGGTTTGATACATATGTGGAAAAAGACAATTTTCCAGAAAATTTTCATTTTCCCACCGAAAAAAACAGTAAAGTTTCCCAAATTTCCACACAAATTTCCACGACCATAGTATTGTTTTTCCAAAATTCAAGACGACAAAACGGTAGCTACAATCTTTACCTATCTAACGATACCTCATTTTCCGGGATTCGTAACAGTTCTATTCATGTAGTGACGTTTTCCCTCGAGTCGATTTAGTCACAAAAGCCGCTAAATTGGGTGGGTGGGAGTTGGAGGGGCGGTCATTTACTGACCAAAAACTCCACTAGACCCCCCAATAACTATACATTTTCTTGATCCTGAAGGTTTGATACATATGTGGAAAAAGACAATTTTCCAGAAAATTTTCATTTTCCCACCGAAAAAAACAGTAAAGTTTCCCAAATTTCCACACAAATTTCCACGACCAAAGTATAGTTTTTCCAAAATTCAAGACCACAAAACGGTAGCTACAATCTTTACCTATCTAACGATACCTCATTTTCCGGGATCCGTAACAGTTCCATTCATGTAGTGACGTTTTCCCTCGAGTCGATTTAGTCACAAAAGCCGCTAAATTGGGTGGGTGGGAGTTGGAGGGGCGGTCATTTACTGACCAAAAACTCCACTAGACCCCCCAATAACTATACATTTTCTTGATCCTGAAGGTTTGATACATATGTGGAAAAAGACAATTTTCCAGAAAATTTTCATTTTCCCACCGAAAAAAACAGTAAAGTTTCCCAAATTTCCACACACATTTCCACGACCAAAGTATAGTTTTTCCAAAATTCAAGACCACAAAACGGTAGCTACAATCTTTACCTATCTAACGATACCTCATTTTCCGGGATCCGTAACAGTTCCATTCATGTAGTGACGTTTTCCCTCGAGTCGATTTAGTCACAAAAGCCGCTAAATTGGGTGGGTGGGAGTTGGAGGGGCGGTCATTTACTGACCAAAAACTCCACTAGACCCCCCAATAACTATACATTTTCTTGATTCTGAAGGTTTGATACATATGTGGAAAAAGACAATTTTCCATAAAATTTTCATTTTCCCACCGAAAAAAACAGTAAAGTTTCCCAAATTTCCACACAAATTTCCACGACCATAGTATTGTTTTTCCAAAATTCAAGACGACAAAACGGTAGCTACAATCTTTACCTATCTAACGATACCTCATTTTCCGGGATTCGTAACAGTTCTATTCATGTAGTGACGTTTTCCCTCGAGTCGATTTAGTCACAAAAGCCGCTAAATTGGGTGGGTGGGAGTTGGAGGGGCGGTCATTTACTGACCAAAAACTCCACTAGACCCCCCAATAACTATACATTTTCTTGATCCTGAAGGTTTGATACATATGTGGAAAAAGACAATTTTCCAGAAAATTTTCATTTTCCCACCGAAAAAAAACAGTAAAGTTTCCCAAATTTCCACACAAATTTCCACGACCAAAGTATAGTTTTTCCAAAATCCAAGACCACAAAACGGTAGCTACAATCTTTACCTATCTAACGATACCTCATTTTCCGGGATCCGTAACAGTTCCATTCATGTAGTGACGTTTTTCCTCGAGTCGATTTAGTCACAAAAGCCGCTAAATTGGGTGGGTGGGAGTTGGAGGGGTGGTCATTTACTGACCAAAAACTCCACTAGACCCCCCAATAACTATACATTTTCTTGGTTCTGAAGGTTTGATACATATGTGGAAAAAGACAATTTTCCAGAAAATTTTCATTTTCCCACCGAAAAAAAACAGTAAAGTTTCCCAAATTTCCACACACATTTCCACGACCAAAGTATAGTTTTTCCAAAATTCAAGACGACAAAACGGTAGCTACAATCTTTACCTATCTAACGATACCTCATTTTCCGGGATCCGTAACAGTTCCATTCATGTAGTGACGTTTTCCCTCGAGTCGATTTAGTCACAAAAGCCGCTAAATTGGGTGGGTGGGAGTTGGAGGGGTGGTCATTTACTGACCAAAAACTCCACTAGACCCCCCAATAACTATACATTTTCTTGTTTCTGAAGGTTTGATACATATGTGGAAAAAGACAATTTTCCAGAAAATTTTCATTTTCCCACCGAAAAAAAACAGTAAAGTTTCCCGAATTTCCACACAAATTTCCACGACCAAAGTATAGTTTTTCCAAAATTCAAGACGACAAAACGGTAGCTACAATCTTTACCTATCTAACGATACCTCATTTTCCGGGATCCGTAACAGTTCCATTCATGTAGTGACGTTTTCCCTCGAGTCGATTTAGTCACAAAAGCCGCTAAATTGGGTAGGTGGGAGTTGGAGGGGCGGTCATTTACTGACCAAAAAATCCACTAGACCCCCCAATAACTATACATTTTCTTGTTTCTGAAGGTTTGATACATATGTGGAAAAAGACAATTTTCCAGAAAATTTTCATTTTCCCACCGAAAAAAAACAGTAAAGTTTCCCAAATTTCCACACAAATTTCCACGACCAAAGTATAGTTTTTCCAAAATCCAAGACCACAAATTGGGTGGGTGGGAGTTGGAGGGGCGGTCATTTACTGACCAAAAACTCCACTAGACCCCCCAATAACTATACATTTTCTTGTTTCTGAAGGTTTGATACATATGTGGAAAAAGACAATTTTCCAGAAAATTTTCATTTTCCCACCGAAAAAAAACAGTAAAGTTTCCCAAATTTCCACACAAATTTCCACGACCAAAGTATAGTTTTTCCAAAATCCAAGACCACAAAACGGTAGCTACAATCTTTACCTATCTAACGATACCTCATTTTCCGGGATTCGTAACAGTTCTATTCATGTAGTGACGTTTTCCCTCGAGTCGATTTAGTCACAAAAGCCGCTAAATTGGGTGGGTGGGAGTTGGAGGGGCGGTCATTTACTGACCAAAAACTCCACTAGACCCCCCAATAACTATACATTTTCTTGATCCTGAAGGTTTGATACATATGTGGAAAAAGACAATTTTCCAGAAAATTTTCATTTTCCCACCGAAAAAAAACAGTAAAGTTTCCCAAATTTCCACACAAATTTCCACGACCAAAGTATAGTTTTTCCAAAATCCAAGACCACAAAACGGTAGCTACAATCTTTACCTATCTAACGATACCTCATTTTCCGGGATCCGTAACAGTTCCATTCATGTAGTGACGTTTTCCCTCGAGTCGATTTAGTCACAAAAGCCGCTAAATTGGGTGGGTGGGAGTTGGAGGGGTGGTCATTTACTGACCAAAAACTCCACTAGACCCCCCAATAACTATACATTTTCTTGGTTCTGAAGGTTTGATACATATGTGGAAAAAGACAATTTTCCAGAAAATTTTCATTTTCCCACCGAAAAAAAACAGTAAAGTTTCCCAAATTTCCACACACATTTCCACGACCAAAGTATAGTTTTCCGAAATTCAAGACGACAAAACGGTAGCTACAATCTTTACCTATCTAACGATACCTCATTTTCCGGGATCCGTAACAGTTCCATTCATGTAGTGACGTTTTCCCTCGAGTCGATTTAGTCACAAAAGCCGCTAAATTGGGTGGGTGGGAGTTGGAGGGGCGGTCATTTACTGACCAAAAACTCCACTAGACCCCCCAATAACTATACATTTTCTTGATTCTGAAGGTTTGATACATATGTGAAAAAAGACAATTTTCCAGAAAATTTTCATTTTCCCACCGAAAAAAACAGTAAAGTTTCCCAAATTTCCACACAAATTTCCACGACCATAGTATTGTTTTTCCAAAATTCAAGACGACAAAACGGTAGCTACAATCTTTACCTATCTAACGATACCTCATTTTCCGGGATTCGTAACAGTTCTATTCATGTAGTGACGTTTTCCCTCGAGTCGATTTAGTCACAAAAGCCGCTAAATTGGGTGGGTGGGAGTTGGAGGGGCGGTCATTTACTGACCAAAAACTCCACTAGACCCCCCAATAACTATACATTTTCTTGATCCTGAAGGTTTGATACATATGTGGAAAAAGACAATTTTCCAGAAAATTTTCATTTTCCCACCGAAAAAAAACAGTAAAGTTTCCCAAATTTCCACACAAATTTCCACGACCAAAGTATAGTTTTTCCAAAATCCAAGACCACAAAACGGTAGCTACAATCTTTACCTATCTAACGATACCTCATTTTCCGGGATCCGTAACAGTTCCATTCATGTAGTGACGTTTTCCCTCGAGTCGATTTAGTCACAAAAGCCGCTAAATTGGGTGGGTGGGAGTTGGAGGGGTGGTCATTTACTGACCAAAAACTCCACTAGACCCCCCAATAACTATACATTTTCTTGGTTCTGAAGGTTTGATACATATGTGGAAAAAGACAATTTTCCAGAAAATTTTCATTTTCCCACCGAAAAAAAACAGTAAAGTTTCCCAAATTTCCACACAAATTTCCACGACCAAAGTATAGTTTTTCCAAAATTCAAGACGACAAAACGGTAGCTACAATCTTTACCTATCTAACGATACCTCATTTTCCGGGATCCGTAACAGTTTCCATTCATGTAGTGACGTTTTCCCTCGAGTCGATTTAGTCACAAAAGCCGCTAAATTGGGTGGGTGGGAGTTGGAGGGGTGGTCATTTACTGACCAAAAACTCCACTAGACCCCCCAATAACTATACATTTTCTTGTTTCTGAAGGTTTGATACATATGTGGAAAAAGACAATTTTCCAGAAAATTTTCATTTTCCCACCGAAAAAAAACAGTAAAGTTTCCCAAATTTCCACACAAATTTCACGACCAAAGTATAGTTTTTCCAAAATTCAAGACGACAAAACGGTAGCTACAATCTTTACCTATCTAACGATACCTCATTTTCCGGGATCCGTAACAGTTCCATTCATGTAGTGACGTTTTCCCTCGAGTCGATTTAGTCACAAAAGCCGCTAAATTGGGTGGGTGGGAGTTGGAGGGGCGGTCATTTACTGACCAAAAACTCCACTAGACCCCCCAATAACTATACATTTTCTTGTTTCTGAAGGTTTGATACATATGTGGAAAAAGACAATTTTCCAGAAAATTTTCATTTTCCCACCGAAAAAAACAGTAAAGTTTCCCAAATTTCCACACAAATTTCCACGACCAAAGTATAGTTTTTCCAAAATCCAAGACCACAAATTGGGTGGGTGGGAGTTGGAGGGGCGGTCATTTACTGACCAAAAACTCCACTAGACCCCCCAATAACTATACATTTTCTTGATCCTGAAGGTTTGATACATATGTGGAAAAAGACAATTTTCCAGAAAATTTTCATTTTCCCACCGAAAAAAAACAGTAAAGTTTCCCAAATTTCCACACAAATTTCCACGACCAAAGTATAGTTTTTCCAAAATCCAAGACCACAAAACGGTAGCTACAATCTTTACCTATCTAACGATACCTCATTTTCCGGGATCCGTAACAGTTCCATTCATGTAGTGACGTTTTCCCTCGAGTCGATTTAGTCACAAAAGCCGCTAAATTGGGTGGGTGGGAGTTGGAGGGGCGGTCATTTACTGACCAAAAACTCCACTAGACCCCCCAATAACTATACATTTTCTTGATTCTGAAGGTTTGATACATATGTGGAAAAAGACAATTTTCCAGAAAATTTTCATTTTCCCACCGAAAAAAAACAGTAAAGTTTCCCAAATTTCCACACAAATTTCCACGACCAAAGTATAGTTTTTCCAAAATCCAAGACCACAAAACGGTAGCTACAATCTTTACCTATCTAACGATACCTCATTTTCCGGGATCCGTAACAGTTCCATTCATGTAGTGACGTTTTCCCTCGAGTCGATTTAGTCACAAAAGCCGCTAAATTGGGTGGGTGGGAGTTGGAGGGGTGGTCATTTACTGACCAAAAACTCCACTAGACCCCCCAATAACTATACATTTTCTTGTTTCTGAAGGTTTGATACATATGTGGAAAAAGACAATTTTCCAGAAAATTTTCATTTTCCCACCGAAAAAAAACAGTAAAGTTTCCCAAATTTCCACACACATTTCCACGACCAAAGTATAGTTTTTCCAAAATTCAAGACGACAAAACGGTAGCTACAATCTTTACCTATCTAACGATACCTCATTTTCCGGGATCCGTAACAGTTCCATTCATGTAGTGACGTTTTCCCTCGAGTCGATTTAGTCACAAAAGCCGCTAAATTGGGTGGGTGGGAGTTGGAGGGGCGGTCATTTACTGACCAAAAACTCCACTAGACCCCCCAATAACTATACATTTTCTTGGTTCTGAAGGTTTGATACATATGTGGAAAAAGACAATTTTCCAGAAAATTTTCATTTCCCACCGAAAAAAAACAGTAAAGTTTCCCGAATTTCCACACAAATTTCCACGACCAAAGTATAGTTTTTCCAAAATCCAAGACCACAAAACGGTAGCTACAATCTTTACCTATCTAACGATACCTCATTTTCCGGGATTCGTAACAGTTCCATTCATGTAGTGACGTTTTCCCTCGAGTCGATTTAGTCACAAAAGCCGCTAAATTGGGTGGGTGGGAGTTGGAGGGGCGGTCATTTACTGACCAAAAACTCCACTAGACCCCCCAATAACTATACATTTTCTTGATTCTGAAGGTTTGATACATATGTGGAAAAAGACAATTTTCCAGAAAATTTTCATTTTCCCACCGAAAAAAAACAGTAAAGTTTCCCAAATTTCCACACAAATTTCCACGACCAAAGTATAGTTTTTCCAAAATCCAAGACCACAAAACGGTAGCTACAATCTTTACCTATCTAACGATACCTCATTTTCCGGGATCCGTAACAGTTCCATTCATGTAGTGACGTTTTCCCTCGAGTCGATTTAGTCACAAAAGCCGCTAAATTGGGTGGGTGGGAGTTGGAGGGGCGGTCATTTACTGACCAAAACATCCACTAGACCCCCCAATAACTATACATTTTCTTGATTCTGAAGGTTTGATACATATGTGGAAAAAGACAATTTTCCAGAAAATTTTCATTTTCCCACCAGTACTCTGCGTTGATACCACTGCTT